>CM021109.1:373137582-373648902 GCA_007115665.2 Sequoiadendron giganteum | reverse complement strand
GCAAGAGCCTCCTTCATCATCTCAAAATATTTCCTTCTCATCTCTTCTGATAACAAAGAAGCAACCACATCTTCCATCTTGAAAGTGGTTTTCTTGCTCCCAATCGCCATCACCAAGTGATCCCAAGAATCTGGCAAATAACATAACAATAGCATACAACGATCTTCATCATCAATTTTTACGCTCACATATGTTAATTGAGCAATCAACATGTTAAACGTATTCAGATGATCAACCACAGACACCCCCTCCTCCATTTTTAAAGAGTATAACTTCTTCCTTAGGAATAATTTATTCACCAAGGATTTACCCTGATAAATATCTCCAATCTTCTTCCACAAAGAAGATGCGGTCTTCTCTTCATGAACGTTCAGGAGAATAGAGTCTTCCAAATAGAGTCTTATCAACCCTTTTTCTTTTATGTCTAGGAGATCCCAATCTTTTGGCTTCATGCCAGAAGGTTTCGTTCCAGACACAGCAAGCCAAAGATCATGATCCACCAACAGGTCTTCCATTTTAAGTTTCCACAACTCAAAATTGTTGCCATTGAATTTCTCAATTTCAATCCTTCCTAATGTGCTTTCCATCTTAATTTATAATTTAAATTACTAAACTACTACAAGAATCTCACTGAACAGAATTGACACAAAAAGCCCAACCTACCCACAAGGATAACACAAGTAGCCAGGCTCTAATACCACTTGTAAGGAAAGAATGTGGATGTGGAACACTTTCCTAATGTCAAAACTCAAAGGAGAATGCAGATATGACTTTAAATTTTACAATTACATACCATTAAGATGCACATGAAAGAAATAACAGAATAGAGAAATTATGCCCAAACACTATTGACACCAGATTTACGTGGGAAATCCCTTTCAAGAGAAAAACCCACCACACCACAGATGATCACTTGTATTATAGTAAACAAAATTACAAACAAGTTATAGATTCCTCTTTTCAGATGTCAATATTATAGCAACAGTATTTACTTGACCAATCTCGAACAAAATATCACTATTACAATGCTCCTTACAACATACAATGAAACTCTCAAAACTGATCAATCAATTCATTCAATCATTGAACTACTAAACCATCAAACCCATTTCAGTTCATGTACGTTGCAATTTATAGCAACAATAATCATCAATCCATTCAACTTCCTCCACAGAACAACCATCGAACTTCTCAAGGATCCAAATGGCCTTTGTCCAAGTCAACAAAATTTTCCACATAACGGCTTACACCTCAGCAAACATTCAGCTCGTGCTTTTCTCCTTTATACTGTGCTACCGCTGCACACCCGGCGACCTCCTGCGGCATGGCCGTAACACACCACACTACCGCTCAATAGGTGAGAGGCTCCCTCAGTATAGCGGTAACTGCTCTACTACTAAACATCTGGCAAGCTCTTGTGGTATGGCGGTATCCACTACTCTACCGCTACACAACCAAGAGGTGCCCGCGGTATGGCGGTAACTGCTGTACCGCACCCCAAAGTAAAGACATAATCAGAACTCTTATGAACTCTTTTCTGCTTGGTGATAGAACCATGGTCTCTACTAGTGAGTTTGAGGCACATAATCTCAACAAGTTTCACATTCATTGGATGGTATTCTATTATGCAAGCCTACTCTAAGCTAATAATCTTGATCTACCAATAAATTAATATGTGTATCTATGGCATTTTTTTATTGTAAATCTATTTGTGATACCAATTAGCATATTCTTATTGAAGAATACATGTGAAATACTTCCAAACATCCATTTGAGGTAGTCTTATACATGTTTTTTGTTATTTTCTTTCACTTGCTAGATATTTTAAACACAAAACAAACTTCAAAAATTCAAACTCCTAGGTCAACTTACAAAAAATTCAACCTCTAGAATAGTGTAACGCCTTTTTTTTATAGTGTGACACCTTTTATGCAAATTGGTGCTTCTGTTTTTATCAAAACAACACCTTTGTTTGCATATCAACACCTTTTCACATCTTGGTGTCTTTGTCTTGGAGTAAAACTATAAATTTGTAGTTCAACGCCTTTGACTCAATAGTGCACGATGCTTCTATTGTGTCTTAGCACCTTTGCAAGTACTTCGATGCCTTTGTAGAAAATATTTTGATGCCTTTTACTGTTAGTGGAAAATAGAAAATCCTAAATTTTCTAGATTTTGAATTGTGACTAGAAAACATTAGAAAAGTTGATATTCATGCCAAGAAAACTTATAGTCATCCCTAATCAATCAAAACAATAGAAAACTCCATATTTACATCTCCATTTTTTTGGGAATAGGATGCCATTTAATTGCAATCCTAAACATATTTCATGTATCTCCTAAGTCCTTGGAAAGTGTTTCCCAACACTAGGATTAGAAAGAGATTAAATTAAAATGAAATGAACATTTAAATTGACATTTTTAATTATTTTTAAATAATAGGAACATGTGGGGGTGTCCAAGAAGAGCTCCTATATAATAGGAGCACATGGGGCACCCACATGGAAGGTGGAACCCACCTTGGTTCAGTTAACTATTTGGAGGACTGATAACACTTCAGTAATGCATGTCTAGGTTCCTACAAAATAGTAATTGATATTTACAAGAGTGGAGTGGAACTATCAATTCAGTATCAGTTCAATTCAGTTCAGTTATGGTTCAGTTATCTTTTGTTGCATGTAGTTATTTTGATTTGCATGCTAGTTGACTTGAGTTGCATGTTAGTTGACTTGAGTTGCATGAAAAATAATAGTTGGATACTTTAAGTTAAGTGGGGATGATCAATCATGCATGTTGTTTGCATGAATTAGTGGAGAGATATGTTTCAGTTAACTAAGATTGACTTGGGTCCACCTTGGGCGCCCAAGTTGGCATCTTTTAGTTAACACCTTTTGCATGAGAAGATATTTACAAGGCTCGGTCAAGTGGGACTCATTCTTGGGTGCCAAATTTGAGGTGGAGTTTACAAGATATCTTTGTGACCAGAGTTCAGTTAAGTGTTTAGTTTGGGCCACCTAAATTGAGGAAGACTTTGGTTTGAATTTTATTTACATGGTGGAACTCTAATTGCCAAATCTAGGCACAGGTTTTTGAGAGGAGCTTTATGCTCTTATAATTTTCAACTCTTAGGATATTACAATACTCATTATTGTTTATATATTGCAGCAAGTGCATAAGAGTTTCATGAGAGTTTACTACAGGTTATGAAGAAGTATTGTTGAAGAAAAAGGAAGCATATTAGTCAAGGATTGATACAATGTTATTGTAATCTTATTTTAAGGTTAAATCATAAAAGCACTATTGATTCTGGTGGAGTTTTTTCCTAAAAGGGTTTCTCCACGTATATGTTGTGTCACTTCTATCTTATTTCTCATTCTTCTACAATCTTCTATCTATTTATACAAATGATGAAATTGATCTAAACAGAATAATCATACATAAAGAATTGATCTAAATAGATTAATCATGCATAAATAATTGTGACAAAGAATACTTAATTAGGTCTACAGTCACATAGTTTTACAAATTTTAAGCTACAATTTTACCTTCGTTTTCAACATTTGGTATCAAAGCTAATGGTTAGGTAGAGTTTGAGATGCCTTTCTCTTATAATCTTGAAGGTTTTTTTGTTGTAGTGGGAGATTTTACTATTGTGTTATTGCAAATTTGTAAAAGAGGTGTGTTACAATGACTTCTACTTCTCATATAGATATTGAGAGATTCAATGGATCTAGTTATGAGATGTGGATACTTAAAATGGAGGATCTCCTTGAAGAGAGAGATCAGTGGTTAGTTGTTTGTAATGACTAAAATCCATCTACAATGATGTCAGATGAGGATTGGGCTAAGCTTGATAATAAGGCAAGAGGGACCATAAGGTTATGTCGTGTTGATGTTGTTCTCTTGAATTTTTCAGATGAAACTACTGCATATAAATTATGGAAGAGGATAGGTGATATTTATCAAACCAAAAGTCTTACTAATAAGTTATAACTGAAAAGACAATTGTATTATTTAAAGATGAAAGATGGTGATTCTATTGCACATCATTTAAATGCTTTCAATTTTATTCTGAGTTAGTTAGCATCTGTAGATGTAAAGCTAGAAGATGAAGATAAATGTATTTTGTTACTTTGTTCTTTACTAGAGTCTTGGGAAAATCTAATTATTGCTATTAGTGGTAGTGGTGTAGATCCTAAGATGGACAATATAATTCCTACTCTCCTATCAGAGGAGATGAGGAGTAAGTCCAAATCGAGATCCCAAAACTCCTTGTTTGTAAGAGGTAGGCCTAAGGAAAAGCAACCTAAGGGAGACAAGAAAGGAAAGGGTAAGTCAAAAAGACGGTCTAAAACCCCTGGTAAGAGTAAGGTAAAGTGTTGGAATTGTGGGAAACTGAGACATGTAAAGAAGGATTGTAGGAACAAGAAAAAGAGTTTCGATGCTTCTATAGAGAAATTATCGAATAACGGTAATGATGCATTGATCATTTCATGTAAAAATGCTAGCAATGACTCTTGGCTTATTGATTCAGGTTGCTCCTATCATATGACTCCTAACAAGGAGTGGTTCACTAAGTATATTGAATATGATGGAGTGAATGTCTATTTTGGAGATAATAGCACATAAAATATTGTGGGAAAAGGAGAGGTAAAGTTGTGTTTCAGTGATGGTAGGGTTAATACCCTTAATGATGTTTTACATATTCCAGGACTTGCTAGAAATCTACTTTTTATATCTAAGTTCAATGATTTTGGAATGCATGTGACATTTGACAAAGGTGGTTGCAGATTGGTGAAAGGGAATATGGTGGTTGCTAAAAGATCTCAGATTGGGACTTTGTTTAAGCTTAATACCTCCAATTTGAATAAATTAGCCAATGCAATTGAAGCTGAAAATACATGTATGTTGTGGCACCATAGATTGGGCCACATTGGTGAAAAAGGTCTTAGGACGATTCTTAATAAGAAATTGGTTGGCGATATTCCTGATTATAAAATTGGAAAAAATGATTTTTGTGAGCATTGTGTGTTTGGAAAGCAATCTAGATCTTCATTTCCTAAAGGAACAAATAAAGCTAAAATATTATTAGAGATTATTCACTCAGATGTTATAGGTCATGTGGATATTGACTCTATTGGAAAATATAGATATTATGTCACATTTATTGATGATGTCTCAAGATACACTTGGATCTATTTTATGCATAACAAATTTGATGTGTTCAATAAGTTTAAATAATTTAAGGCTTTAGTTGAGAAACAATCAGATCATAAGATAAAAGTGTTGAGATCAGATAATGGTGGTGAATATTGTTCTAAGGAATTTGATGATTATTGTAAGCATGCAGGAATTGTGAGATAGAAAATTACTCCATATACACATCAACAAAATGGAGTAGTAGAAAGGATGAACCAAACCTTAATGGAAAGAGCTAGGAGTATGTTAAGTAGTGCTAAGCTAGATCGATGCCTTTGGGCCGGCCTGAGGCAGTATGTACTTCTTGTTATTTAATTAATAGATCTCCTAGTTCATCTATTGAAGATAAAATCCCTTATGAAATGTGGTTAGGTAGGAAACCTAGTGTTGTACATTTAAGGATCTTTGGTTGTGAGGCTTTTGTTCATGTGCCTAAAGAAAAGTGATCTAAGTTGGATCCAAAAGAATAGAAATGCATATTCATAGGTTATGGTGAAAATGTAAAACGTTACAAGCTTTGGAATCCTCTAACCTAAAAATTTACTTTATCTAGAGATGTGATTTTTTAGGGAATTTAGAGCTTATAGTGGAGAAGAACAACCAAAGGAGAATGATACTTCTCGAACAGTGCATTTTGAGACAAAAATTGAGAAGCATGAAGATGCACATGTTGAAGAATAATTGGATGGATTGGATGAGGAGATTTCATAGAGTTTTGAGATAGATGCTCATGATGAGCATATTGAGGAACAAGAAGAACCTTCTTTGAGAAGATTCACAAGACAACGAAATCCTGTTGATAGGTATAGCCCAAATGATTTCCATTGTATATTTTCTTTGATGGGTACTAATGATGAACCTAGATCTTACAGGGAAGCTTTGTCTTCGGATGAGAACAAGCTTTGGTCACAAGCTATGCATGAGGAAATGGATTCCTTGGATTCTTGTGACATATGGGATCTTGAGATTTTTCCCAAAGGAAGAAAGGCCATTGGTTGTAAATGGATCTTTAAAAAGAAAATTGGAGTAGATGGTAATCTCGAAAGGTACAAGGCTAGATTAGTAGCCAAGGGGTCCTCCCAAAGAGAGGGATTTGACTTTAATGAAATCTTTTCTCATGTTGCAAAATTAACTTCTATTAGATTCTTTTTATCTATTGTTGCTGCTTATGATTTTGAGATAGAGCAAATGGATGTGAAAATTGCTTTCTTGCATGGGAATCTTGATGATGATATTTATATGAAGTAACCTGATGGTTTTGTTGTAAAAGGAAAAGAATCTTTGGTTTGCAAGTTAAAGAGATCTTTATATGGATGGAAATAGTCACTTAGAATGTGTACCAAAATTTTGATGCTTTTGCATTAAAAATTGGTTATGTTAGTTGTGAGGAAGATCAGTATGTTTACATAAAATTTATTGATGGTCAACTTTTAATTGTTATCTTGTATGTTCATGACATGTTGTTTATTGGTAATGGCAAGGTAATGATCAAAGAATTGAAAGCACAACTCTCTAGCATATTTGAGATGAAAGATCTAGGGGCTGCAAAATATATTCTTGGTATGGAGATCAATAGAGATAGAGGTAATAGAAATCTTTGCTTAAGTCAAAGCAACTATTTTGATACTATTTTGAAATGATTTAACATGCAGGGTAGTAAACCAATTAATAGTCCTTTACTAGTTGGCACGAAGTTAAGTTTAGACATGATTCCTAAATCTGATTTTGATCATGAGGAAATGTTTGAAATTCCATACGCTAGTGCAGTTGGTAGTTTGATGTATGCAATGGTTTGTACAAGACCAGATATAGCCCAGGTAGTGGGAGTTCTAAGTAGGTTTATGTCTAACCCTGGTAAAGAAAATTGGACTTATGTTAAGAGGGTGTTTAGATATTTACGAGGTACTTTTGATTACTGTTTGGTTTATCATGGTGCTAATGATATTGATATTATGCACAGATCATTGGAATATAGGGTTTTGTTGATTCAGATTGGGCAAGAGACCTGGACAGTCCGAGGTCGACAAGTGGCTATGTGTTTACTTTGTTTGGAGTTATGGCTAGTTGGATGAGTAAGAGGCAGCCCACAATTGCTTCATCCACCACATAAGCAAAGTACATGGCTGCTACGCATGCCTCTAAAGAGGCAGTTTGGTTACAGAGACTTAGGAATGGTATTGGTTTAAATTACAAGCAAATTAGACTTGAATGTGATAGTTAGAGTGTTATTTTTTTAGCTAAAAATCCTATGTATCATGCTTGTACTAAGCATGTTGATATTCATTATCACTTTGTGTGAGAAATGGTTGAGAGTGGGAAGGTATTAATTGAGAAATTTGACACTTTGATCAATACTACAGATTATCTTACAAAACCAATTCCTACAGATAAGTTCTCTTGGTGCAGCTAGGGCATTAGCCTTGATTCCTGTACTTGATTTATAATAATGATTCCTTGTTTAGAATAATTGCAATGTATAATTTCAAGTGGGAGAATGTTGGGAATAGGATTTCATTTAATTGCAATCCTGAACATATTTCATGTATCTCCTAAGTCCTTGGAAAGTGTTCTCCAACACTAGGATTAGAAAGAGATTAAATTTGAATGAAATAAACATGTAAATAGGTTCCTACAAAATAGGGATTGATATTTACAAGAGTGGAGTGGCACTATCAGTTCAATATCAATTCAATATTAGTTTAGTTTAGTATCAGTTCAATATTAGTTTAGTTCAGTATCAGTTCAGTATTAGTTCAGTTTAGTATCAGTTCAGTATTAGTTCAGTTCAGTTCAGTTATGGTTCAGTTATCTTCAGTTGCATGTAGTTATTTTGAGTTGCATGTTATTTGACTTGAGTTGCATGCTATTTGACTTGATTTTCATGCTAGTTGACTTGAGTTGCATGTAGCCGACTTGAGTTGCATGTAGCTGACTTCAGTTGCATGACTAATGACTTCAATTGCATAACAAATAACGGGTGGATACTTTCAATTAAGTGGGGATGATCAATCATGCATGTTGTTTGCATGAATTGGTGGAGAGATATGTTTCAATTAACTAAGGTTGACTTGGGTCAACCTTGGGTGCCCAAGTTGGCATCTTTTAGTTAACACCTTTTGCATGAGAATATATTTACAAGGCTCAATCAAGTGGGACCCATTCTTGGGCGCCAACTTTGAGGTGGAGTTTACAAGATATCTTTGTGACCAGAGTTCAGTTAAGTGTTTAGTTTAGGGCAACTATATTTAGCAAAACTTTGGTTTGACTTTTGTTTACATGGTGTAACTCTACTTCCCAAATCTAAGCATAGGTTTTTGAGAGGAGCTTTATGCTCTTGCAATTTTCAACTCTTAGGAGTTTACAATGCTCATTATTGTCTATATATTGCAATAAGTTCATAAGAGTTTCATGAGAGTTTATTGCAGGTTGTGAAGAAGCGTTGTTGAAGAAAAAGGGAGCATATCAATCAAGAATTGATACAGTGTTATTGTAATCTTATAATAAGGTTAAATAATACAAGCACTATTGATTCTGGTGGAGTTTTTTTCTCAAAAGAGTTTCTCCACATATATGGTGTGTCACTTCTATCTTATGTCTCATTCTTCTACAATCCTCTATTTATTTCTACAAATGATAAAATTGATCTAAACAGAATAATCATATACAAAGAATTGATCTAAATAGATTAATCATGCACAAATAATTGTGACAAAGAATACTTAATTATATCTACAGTCACATAGTTTTATAAATTTTAAGCTACAATTTTACCTTCATTTTCAACACATTTCACATCACTACTTCACTTTGAACTAGTCTAAACATCTTTTTCCATCATTGGATCAATTCAACCCCATCATAAACAAAAAATCAATCTATTCAAAGAAAACAACCTAGAAATTGATATAGCTCACCTTTTTGTTCAAAATCCCTATCATCATCTCCTAGTTTATCTCTTTAGTTGAAAAAATCTATCTCCTTTCAAGTTCTTAGTTGAATTAGTATCAAAACTTTGTGAGTTAACTTTCTTTGGAGTCACTAGTCTACTCCCAAAGTTTCTGAACCTCATTATCATCCTCTTTTTTCTTACACTCATTGGTCTAGTACAAGCAAAGATCACTAAAACACATATTACACAAGGGATTTGATCAAAATAAACTCTGTCCAAAGTTCAAGGTTCTACTCCATCCACTCATCCAAACAACATTCATTATTGGTCCAAACAAGCTTAAGGCATCTTTACTAGCTCAAATTGAGGCAACTCAAATATCCCAACAAAAACATCTTCATACACTTCTGAACATCCGCATCTCCTTGGACAACTATAAGTTTTATGGTCACACCTAGATCTCAAAATAAAATGGAGAAAAATATCAGTAGTGTAATTCCCCCCAATACCACAAGTACTAGTGATCAAATGTATGGAATTCCTCAAACTAATTTTATAGGGTACGAAGTTCCTTTACCAACAAAAATGCAACCCAACCTTGTTGAAATTGAAATAGTTCATATAGAAGATGATAATGACAAACCCTTTGAATTCACCCTCGACTAGATATTAGAGATGCAACAAGACTCTTCTCTTGTTAAAACTATTGGCCCCATAGTTATCATTGCACAAAAAATTTGACCTATTAATGCTTGATACAACTACCATAGTTAACAGATCCACAGGAGGCGGTTAGTCCATGTTGTGAATCCCGAGGGGAGAATTGACTATCTTCCAACAATCTCCCCCTCAGTGTTACTCGAGGGGATTCAAACCCGACACCTTTGTCTCTGATACCAATTTTTGGCCCTACAATTATCATTGCACCAAAAGGCCGACCTGCTAATGCTCGATACAATTGCTAGAGTTAACAGATCCACAAGAGGCGATTAGTCCATGTCATGAATTTTGAGGGGAGCATTGGCCATCTACCCAAAAATCCAATAGATGTTGTGATAGGCCTAGATCCAAACTTATACATGTTAAGACTTGGACAACAAGGTACTAAATTTCTCATAGATTTTGATATCAATCGACTTAGGGAACAACCAATCTTGTCAAATTTTGGAGCAAATAATCATCTACAAGGTAGTGACCCCTTAGTGCATCATATCATTGAACATATAAAAAATCCTTCTTCAACAAATTTACTAAGTCAACCCATGGTCACTTTACAAGGAGCAGATCAAATGAACTTTTCAAACCCATATTACAATCTAATTTATAACACTAAGAATCTAGTGACTCCAACCAACCTAGACTTACAAAACACAAAAAATCCACTATCATACATCAACCAAACAATATGAACATACCCAATCTAAAAATACCAAATATGAACGTACAAAATCCAAACATGCAAAATTCAAATTTGGTGAACTATGGAAGAAATTCCTTTACCACACCTCCATCACAAACCATACACGTTCATCAACAACCAACTCAAACCCAACTTCACTATCAACCTCAATAGAATAAAAATTAACACATTATCCCACAACAGCATCAACAACAATCTTCTAAAAAAATCATTCCACAACATATATACACTTCACAACATCATCAATACATTGCCTCACAACAACAATAAATTCCATCCCCACAACAACAACAAAACATTGCTTATCAATAGAAAATCCTTGCACAACAACAATTGTTGGCCCAACAACAACTGCTTGCACAACAAAACCTTCAAAAAAATCCTCAACATCCATCATACATCCACTATCAAAAATCAAAGCCTTCACAACAAAACATCAACCCCCAAAGTCAATATGGATCTCACAACACACTTCCAAAAAATCAAGGCAATTATCAAATAGGTCCCCTACCTCAAATAAATTTTTCAATATCAAATAGGTCCCCTACCTCAATATCAAATGGGTCCCTTACCTCAAAGAAATATCCAATATCAAACGGATCCATACAACACAAATTTTCCTTCATATCGGGATCAAAATATGTACAATGTGTACAATGCATTACCATGCATTCCACCTATAGATATATCTCACAAATCCAAATGTTCACACAACAAATTTAGGATATATAAATGGGAAAGATGAAAAAATTATACACTATTCAAGACTTATGTCCATACTCATTCGACCGAAGCATAACAACATCACTCTTTCCCCCATACTTTGAAATACTAAACTTTGATAAATAAAAAGGATGTGGTAACCTTGAAGAGCACATAAGGGATTTCTACATAGCTTGCGTGGAGTTTTCCTATAATGATTCATATCTTCTGCAACTTTTTCCATGTAGTTTGGGTGGGAATGCTATTGAATGGTTCTCACATTTACTACCCGACATTAAAACTTTCCAAGAGATCATAAATCATTTAGCTCATTTCTCCTTCAATATTGATGCCAAAATCACCTTAGAGGAATTATACAAACTCAAACAAAAAAAATGAGAAATATTTGCCTCTTTCCTACAAACATGGAGACACAAGGCAAGCAAGTGCAAATGGTTGATACCTGAAAAACAACAAGTAGAGATTGTCGTAGGTAATCTAAACATAGATCTCACCTTCTAATTATGAATGCAATGTGTGTCAACTTTCGAAGAACTTATATTCAAAGGTCTCAACATTGAAATAGAACTCATCGCCAAAGGATCAATGCAAATTTATAACCAACCATCTAGTTCAAGTGACAAACCTTGTATATGGGCCAAAAATAAGAATGTTTCTAATGATAGTTTGGTGTATGTAATTTTTTTTATAAATGCACCTTCTAGATCAAACACACAATATAATACACAACAAAATTTCCAAAATTATAATCCTTCACAAGGATCACCACCTAGACCTAACAATGTTCCTTGATGACAATTCACTCCCTTAGGGGATCCCATTGAAATGATCCTAAATAAATTGGCCCAATCAAAGCACATTGAAGTTCCTATGTTTCAAAACTATCCTGAACCCGAAATAAAACCCTCATGGTATAATGACAAATACTTTTACCAATGTCATAGAACAAAGGGTCATAAGACACATAATTGTGTGAAGCTAAAACATCTTATCCAAGACCTTATTGATCAAGGGGAAGTAAATGTTGAACAATCTGGAAACTCCCAAAATAATGACTTGGGAATCTATAAAAATCCAATACCTAATCATGGGAAGGCTAAAGATTTTGGAAAGACAGCAAGTTATACCAATATGAACCATACCTATGATAACGTAGTGGGACGTGTTAATACTATCCATTCTTCACAAGATTAGAAATTGGAAATGTATCAAGATACTTTCCTAATGCATGATCAAGATCAATAAACATTTTCTAGAAATATTTTATATTGAAATGATGGCATTAAATATGTCTTGGATAGCATAATACCTCCTTCATACAACTTCATGATAGGCCACATTGAAGAAGTCCCATTAAGAGAAGCTTGTATCATACCATTCAAACCCATTAAAACTATCCAAGAATCTTTCATCCATACTCCACCATCAATCCAAGGTCAAATGATCAAGCAATGACAAACTTCATAAAAATTCATGGGGACATTCCAAAAACTAAGCATGAAGAAGATTCCTACATTGAATGTGAATCACAAACATCTTTTGAAGAACAATTAGAATCTAATGTCTCTACCACTACCTTTGACGATTCCTAATAGAGCATAGAAGAAATAGCATCATGTTTCCAAGACAAATCATATTCAGTTATAGTTAGTCAATAAATGCATTATCAAAGAGAAGGATTAAACCTACATGAACGAGATATCCTAGAACCAGTGTAGATAGTCAACAATCCTAAACAACAAGGTATCAGTTATTCAACAATCAAAGATTCTAACCATGTCAGTGACACCTCCATAATATGAGAGGTAACTTTATCTAATGCAAACATCAACATGGAAGTCATAGAGTGTAGCATTTTAGTCATTTGTGTCATGAATCATCATCCTCACATATTTTTTCCCACTAATTGGGACCAACAAGAAGAAATTACTTATAGAAGAAAAGAGCATGACATCTTAGTTTGAGGACTAAATGTATAGTTCTTAGATAAATCTACAATAGAGAGAATACAACCTAGTGGAAAGCAATTCTTTGAGACACGAAATTGCTTAGCTTGTCATCTTGCACCATGACAATGTTGGATATGTGAATATATGATATTACAAAATTTTTTCATAAACTCATTATAAGACAATTCACTTTCTTTCAAAATAGTTTTTTTGGCCTCAACTCTTGACTTCCTTGAGTATTTTCCATATTCAAATCTCCAAATAACTTGCATTGAATGATCAATTTCTTCAAATTTCTACAATCGTTACATATATTTTTTATACACTGTACATTGAATTCATCTGAATATTTTGATTTTTATCACATGCAATAGACTTCAAAAATCATGTACTTCCAAGGATGGCTACATTTGGATTAATTATTGTCATAGTTTTTTATATGATTATAGGTGTAGATAAAATTCAACATGATTTCAACAACAACAAGTTTCGTGTACTTTATTTATACATACAAAACATGGTCATAATCTCTCAAACATCCTTTGACAAATCTTCACCTATGAAAATTCTTGCTTGAATGCTTCAAAAAGTTCATTGTGTTGTATCTATAACAAAATTGGATGAGAAATTTTGGTACCATATTCACCTATTATAGGTACAGTGTCCCTTCTATTGGATGAGAGTGGTTGGTCCAATATTCAATTAATTATTTCTTTACATCTTTTGAAATTCTATCTTTTTTGGGGAACCCTATAAATATTTATCCAATTATTTTCAATGTTTTCATCTAGTCTATTTCTCTTCATGATATATTTTTAAATAGTTATCCTAGATACATTTAGTAACTGGAAAATTTCTTGAATGTGTCTTCTATGTGATAATTTATTACTAGAAATTACAGTCATCAATGCTTTATGTGCAACACTTAAATCAGTAACTCAAATCTTGCTTTCAATACATTTCAATGCTTCTTGTAGATTTTCAACAATTGTTTGTTTTAATAAATTTGATGGTTTTTTCTTAAAATCAACCCCTAACTCCAAAATAGGGGTTGTTTTTTTTTTTTTCTAAATAACTATGCACATAATTGTGATCTTTCAATTTAAGATTTTTCTTCAAAAAAATCATCTCAAATTCTCTTAGAGTGTAATTTTATTGTGCTTTCAAATAACATATCTTCAAGTGAAATATCCTTGAAAAGAGAATCTTCATCTATCTCCATCAAATAGTCCATACCACACAAGAAATTTCTATCACTATTATCAATTTGTTCTTGTACCTCTACATTAACTTGGTCATCAATAATTTCAATGGGTTTTTCTTGATTAGTTATTTCTTGATCCATTTTTTTGGTCTCTCTTTTTCAGTCATACAACCTTGATCTAGTCCTTTTATTCCCCATCACAAATTTCTCAAGTTTTGATTCACCTGCATACACATGTACACATACATATACTTCTCAAGTTAAGTCGAAGAGAAATATATGATTTTTTTAGATCATTTTGGCTTGATATATATGAGAACTACTAAAAAACTTTAACCTTTTCTATTTTGATTTAGAGATCTATTAAAAATCATGCTTTAGAAAAAAATGAGAGAGAGAGAGCAAATGGTCATGCCCCCAAGATAGAGCCTAAGAGAGAGAGAGAGAGAGAGGTTAGCTTACTATGGTAGAAGGAGAGAGGGAGAGATGAGAGAGAGGTTAGCTCACTATGATAGAAGCAGAGAGGGAGAGATGAGAGAGAGACTCGTATATAAGGAAAAAGAGAGTTCTATAGATCAAATGGAAGGATCCTTATTATGAATTTATGATATTGAATGTGTAATGCCCCACCACGAGACCCTAAAGGAAGTTGCAACTCAATGCGGAAGCGTACAATTTTTTTCTTAAAAGTTCATTATTAACAAAGAAGATGCACAACACTTCGCAACAACCTCTAAGGTAACGTGACAAGATTACATTAATTACCAAAGCATACACACCACTTGAACACAAAAAATTTATTAAAATATTAACCATACATTTAATTTCACATACTTATAAAGCATTAAAGATTCTAACACTAGGATAACATATATGAAGTTCCAGATTACATTATCTTAAAAGTGGATTACAATACTCATTCCCGAAATGAGGTAGATCAAACTAACTATTACAATTACAAGATTCATCCTCAAAAACAAATGAGGGGAATAATAATAACAAGAGCTAAACTAAAGTAAAGAGAAAGCCTAATCTAAAGAATGAAACCACTGTGAGCTCTCCACTGAAAAATCTTGCAACGCAATCTGCAAATCAAAAGGGTACCCAACGGTGTAAGGCGCACGTTCCTCCCAACCAAGTGGTACCTAAAGGCCCACCCCCTGTGCTAGGAGACAATAACACAGATACAAGGACAATCCCTACAACCTCTAGCCACAACTGACTCCACTCTAAACCAAAACTACCACAAGTACAACACAAACTCAAAAATACATTGCTATCTGAGTATAATAGTATGACACACCAGTATCCTAAACAAACTATAAACCTAGGAGAAAGCCACTCAAAATACATGAGTCACCCGTCAGATCATTCCAGATCTCGGCCCCCATTGAGCTTCACCCTCCTACGGTTATCATGTGATACATCACCAATACAAACTAAGGAGGTACAAAATATCTAACACTCCATTCAAAGAAGAATAAACCATTCCCCGTTCATGGAAACCGGGTGACTCGCTGAGAATGACAAACCTTACTTCCATCGAGAACTACTAATAAGAAAGACCATGAAATAACGACTCTCAAAGTTAACATTCCCCACTAGGAAGACTTGCAACAACTCAACTAATACCTCTTTTCAATTACCCCTAAATATCACAGAAGATATCTCAAACACATCATAGAGGCATAATAGTTTAATGTTTACAATACTCTAAATTATCACAACCTTGCATACAGTCAACAAAATGACTTATAATAATTTGCATCGCTCAATTATCCCAATTTAACTAATTAATTAAAAAAATACTTTCAAACAAAGATAAACATCACACTAACCATTTCCCCTATTTCCTCAATTTAAAATAATAAAATCTTTGTTTCTACTAACATATTGTATATATTTTAAAATACCTATTCCCGCAAACACACTTAATTAAATATTCATTTCCTCTAATTGCAAATAGATGAACCACATAGGCAATCAACATGATAATTAACTCCAATATTTGGATTTACTAAACCCTTTCACATTCAATGATAAGAAGGATTAATAAGACAAGTTACTCAATTTCCTTTAATTTAATAAGAACCTTTATAAGGATGAAGAAGAAAGTTCAACTAATTAAGTAACCAACACTTCAAATATCACAATTTAACTTAAACAACTATAAGAACATCATTCCATTTATTATTCCACTTCCCTCAATTTCAAACTAATAAAATGTCTATTTTTTCAAACGATTTACATCATTTAAATAAATTATAATTTTCTCTTTTCAAAAACACATTATTTTAATTTCACCTAATACATGCATTCACATTCATCTAATCCAATGCCTATTTAAACGAAAACAATATCTTCATTACAAGAATTCTTCATTTTAGAATTAACTCAACTTGGACACGAACATGCACCTATTTAATAGAAGTAACTAGTCTAGTTATCTAATCTTCAGTTCCATGAAAACATTTATAGCTTATATATACTTATTTTCTCTATTAACCAAAAATACTCATTCTCTAATAATTTAGATCATACATAAAAATCATTTCCTTCTATTTCTTCAATTGTACTAAATTGCATGCACAATATATATATATACATAATTAAACATTAATTATACATTAAAATATATATATTCACATGCAATATACACATTTCATATACATTTATATATTCAAATATATATACAATCCCTTATGTATTCATTAAATATATAACATATATTCCAAAATAAATATATTATTTTAAACATTTTAATTACCAATTAAAATATTAAAAAAAAAAACATTAAACAAAATATACTAATCTATGCATTATATATATTAATATATATTTAACAAAACAAAACCATTTAATAAATCCAATAAGTAAATAATATTATAAATCTATTTATGATATTATTTATTATTAAATTTATTTATTTATTTTATAAAATCAAAATCCATTAAAATATGGGTAGATGAAATGCAGAGGTTTGCTGTTTTTAATGTTACACATCACATAAAGTAAGGGAAGCCCTATGTTTGGGGCGGTTGTGCTAAGCACAACCAAACCCAAACATAAGGGCGCGACCTGTGTAAGGAGAGGGGAGGGGTTGCGAAGGCCCTTCCTCCACAGTCGTCCCCTCATCGGGGCGGTTGTGGAGGCAGCGCCTCCCATGCCTCCCCCAACCAATGAATGAAACCCCATACAAAATGAAAACCGACGAAAATTATTAACTAAAAATTTTGGTTATTCAAACCCTGAACAAAAGACGTCGTACGGACGGCGATATTTATTATTAAAATAAAAATCCAAAATAAAATATACATATATATTATATGTATATATATACAAATGTATGTATATATAATATATTTATTGAATTCGATAATAAATAAATTGGGGAAAAATTATCGAACAAAGTCATCTACGGGAAAAAGTTTTTTTGGGCAATCAATCTTTTGGAAATTTTCACAATAACAACAACATTTTCTCAAATTTATCAGAGGTTTCAGTTTCAATCTTTTAAAAGGAAAAATTGCACAAACTTCCTCATAATAAAATTTAACAACTTCTACAAGCAAATCTAAACAAATCCCAGAAGATTACAAAAATCTATTTTCTTTAAATTTACACAAAGGTTTTCAAAACTATAATTAAATTCTTAAATCATAGATTGTTTTCCTCTAAGTTATTTCACAACAATTCACACTTTTTCAATCTCAATTACCATTTTAAGAAAAGCTTCTATAAAATTAATTTTTGTACAAACAATCTTTCTCAACAATTAAAATAAATAAATTAAAACTTGAAGGAACTTGGTTCCCTGAAGCTTGAAAAAAAGAAAGTTGAAGCAGAGCCTCCCCTTCAGAGATCAATTTCCAAAGCTTCTCCCAAAATCACCACCTCCAGGAAGATGTAAAGAAAAACCCCCTAGATTCTTGAAAACCCCTTTGTTTTTTTATCAATTTTTAGCCAAAAACCTCTTTCAAAAATAATATCTTTTTTTCTCAAAGCCTTTTGCATGTTGAAATAATTTCTAATTACAATTTAATTCCAAATTGAAATTAATTAACACTAATTGAAATTTACAATTTACAATTAAATTAAATTCCCTTTTCCTTTTAATTTTCTCAACAACATATTTAATTAATTAAATAAATCAAATTTAATTACTTAACTTAAATAAAAACTTCTATCACAATGTAAAATTTTAATTTAAATAAATATCAACACTATTTAAAGCAATAACTCTAAGTATTTATTTCCATACTCAAGAGCACTTTCGAATTAAATAATATTAAAACAAGCACCAAAGACACAACAGACTCAACTGACGACACACTATGGCTAGGGTGTAGAACTAACACAAGTAACCCAGCTACTATCTCTCAATCATTGTACTGTTGGGTCGACACGCTCAAACCTGTGAAGCCAGGTGGAGTCGATGTCATGTACCTACAAACCTGAATCCAAGGCATCAATAACACATGCATATAAAATGATTATAAAATACACCGTGAAAAGGAAATCGCAGAATCGCAGGGCGCTCGCAAGCGAGTGATGCAATCATGTCCCCTTCACCAATACAATATCACCAAACTGACACTTCCATCATTAATAGAACTCATAAGCAATAATCACATCATAATAAAACAACATTATTTTAATCAAAGCATATCAAGTATAACATCAAGGAAATTACATCTCTTAACACATAGTTCATATTGCTCAAAAAGAAACGATCAAATAATAAAGCATCTTATTCTAACATAAGAGCAAAACAGAGGGGTGTTACAGAATGGCTTATATTGTTAGCTTCCTTTAAAGAGAAACTAACTTATAAATAATTTCTTAATGTAAGATAAGACTAATAAAATGAAAAAAATTGCTATTTTATGACGTGAAATAGTAACTTTCACTTCAACCTTATCAAATGAATAATTTACTTAATTAAAACATATTTTATTAAGCAAGCTATTGAGTTGAGAATAAGAAATATTAAAATAACTATTTAGATATAGAGACAAAATTAGAAAAGAATTACAATATAGAAATTAGGGGAGGATAGGGAACCGATGAATTGCATCCAACAACTCACCATCTTGGATGCTAATTTGCACTCACATTATCATTGAAATTTTCTATGTTGGTCTCCTAATGTTGCATGTTGTCATCTTAGGATTGTCTAAGATGAAAGTTATTCTCTAGAAATTACTTTGTCTACACACTAAGAGATAAAATCATACAAAAAAATATGCTAGAAACTAATAGGAAGGCACATGTAAATTCCAAAAACTATTTCCTAAGCTCTAACTATTTAAATGAAACCTAGTTTAGCTTAAATTTTCTTCCATTAGTTGTCAATAAAGTGAGGAATAATGGATTTTAGTACTTGTGCACTTAGCCCTTGTATATCTAGGTTTAAAGGAAACACAATTTAACCAATCTATGTGTGTATGTGTGTGTGAGAGAGAGAGAGGGGAGAGAGGGTGGGGGAGAGAGGGAGGTGGGTAGGACTTAAATAGGATAGTACATGTAAATTCCAAAAACTAAACCTAAACTCTAACTATTTAAATGAAACCTAGTTTAGCCTAAATTAAATTCTTTCATGAGTTGTCAATAAATTGAGGAATAATAGATTTTAGTACATGTGCACTTAGCCCTTGTATATCTAGGTTTAAAGTAAATAAAATTCAACCAATCTATGTGAGAGAGAGGGGGGGAGGGACGGAGGAACAAAGAGAGAGAAAGGGGGGAGGGAGGGAGCGAGGGAGAGATAAGGAGGGGAAGAGAGAGGTAGGTAGGACTTCAATAGGAAGGTACATGTAAATTCCAAAAACTAAACCTAAGCTCTAACTATTTAAATGAAACCTAGTTTAGCCTAAATTTTCTTCCATGAGTTGTCAGTAAAGTGAGGAATAGTGTGCACTTAGCCCTTGTATATCTAGGTTTAAAGAAAATAAAATTTAACTAATCTATGTGAGAGAGAGAGAGAGGGGAGGAAGAGAGAGAGAGGGGGGGGAAGAGAGAGAGGTGGTGGAGAGGAGGAAGAGAGAGAGAGAGAGAGAGAGAGGGGAGATAAGGTGTGAGGGAGAGAAAGGTAGGTAGAAGGACTTGAGTATACATTTAAAAAACTTTAAAATGAGTAAATAATCTCACAATCTCATGTAAACCTTTAAAATTAATCAATGACAAGTTAAAAATTATTATACCTCAAAATTTATAGGTTCTCTTACCAAAATAACTCATTTTTGTGTATGAGGGTTTTCGACCAAAAGACTTTCGACTAACAACCTTTTGACCGAAATTTTTTCAATCAAATATGTTTCAATCGAAATCGTTTCAACCAAACACTTTTCGATTGAAAATGTTTTGACCAAACTATCTATGGACATCCTTGTTGGCAGCCACCTTAGTCATTTTAGATCTTTTCTAAAACTTTTTATTTTAACTAAATATTTATTTAGACAAAATGGATTTTTTCAAAAAACTATAAGTACCCTTTTGTAGAGTTTAGAGTCAACAATCCAAATATATTATTTTTTTGATATCTTGATTAATTGTAATATGTTTTTTTAAAATATTGCAAGTAGGTTATCATATTAAAAAATGAGGTTGATTAAAAATTAAAAATATATATACTAAAACATATTCAAATATTTTTAAAAATGCATGGTGCACTAAAGGAGATAATCCACTTGAAAATGGTATAATTTGTTTTTTGAAAAAGATTAAAAACAAAAAAATAGACACAAGTTGACGTCAAATGAAAACTACCAAATTTTGGTAAATTTGACTTTCAAATGTTATTATGAGGAAAATATGCATTGAAAATTGATTTTTTTTTTCATGCACTAAATATTGAAGTTATCTATTCGGAAAAAAACTCTAGGGGAAATTTAAAAATTCTATTTTTTGTGACGTCAACTCAATGTCACTTTTTCTTGAAATTTTTAGCAATTCAAAATCTTCTCTTAAATTTTAAAAAAATATCAAAATAAATTTTAATTTTTTTGAAAAATTACAAGCATAAACTTCATCAAGAATTCTACATTTCATTAATTACATCATTTGATATTCAAAACATAAAGGTCATTTTTTATGTGTTCAAAGTTGGAAATTTGTGTTTGTGTTGATAAATTCCTTTATAAAAATGTGAGATAGGTTTGTTCTTTACCCATATATTTTCCAATTATTGCAAATACTTGTCATTACCCAACACAATTTTAATCTAACACTTATCAAATTTTAAATTGACAAATATTTAAAGAGCTTACTACACTTGTTTGTCCATCTTTAGGTAGTTGTGCATACTTACACGTTACATATGAAAAGAAATTATAAAAGATAACAAATTTGGATATATTAATTTGGTTTTGCATCTCTTGTTGCATAATACCCTACTTTTAATATGTTTGTTTAAGAGGTTTCTGTCTAAAAAAGAAATAAACAAACACAAGATGTAATAAGTGAAAACAAATTGAATTATCCTTGTAGATGGTATAGCTAAGTCATTTGACTCTATTACTTCCATTTCTTTTTATAATTATCTTGTAAGATCTCTAGAAATACCCTTCCTAGTTTGCAAAACCAAAATAGTGGAGGAGCAACCCACTCCTATCAAATGGCCAAAACTACTTGTAATTTGATTACAACTTTAAATCTAAATATCTAAAGTTGACTTTACTTTTCCAAGGTTAGTCTTCAAACGGTGTAGCTTGGAGCACCAACATGACTTTTACTCTAATATATCTCTTACTAAAAACAAATCATATATTACATTAATTTTATTGTAATATTTCGAGAGTAAATGCCATGCTATGGGAAACAATCAAAATGAACTTGGAAAAGGCATTTGCTAAAACTGAAATGAAAAGAAAATCTAATATACCCACCCTACTAAGAAAAAGAAAACTCTCCTTACCATCAAAGAGCCCTCATCGCTACTCTACTAAGAATATGTGCTACCACAATCCAACCTAGTAGATCCTTCGCTAGATGACAAGAAGGAATGTATGAGAGGATTGCACCCAGCTACAAGATTCCACTCCAAGGACTAAAGGTTATGCTGAAGAGGGAATGGAAGGCAAAATTGTGAGAAAATTGTTCCAGGGTGCAAAAATCATGTGTAGAGAAATGAACAAATCATTTTATGGTTGTTGGAAGGGCCTCACACAAAAATCCCCCAGTCAGATTGCATGTGCTTTTTTAAATCCATGTTTTTTTATTGCTAGATACTAGGGTTAAAGGGTAGCATTATATGCATTAGGAGGTTTTTCGGTATTACACAGTTACCATTTTTTGAAATCTAGATTCATATGGGAAGAAAAAAAATCTGAAGATGTAATGTCCAATTCTATAAAAGTACTTATGCATATAGAGACGTGTGTGTAAAACTACTATAACATTAACATATAAACAGATTTAATTGCTGGGCTGAGCAAAGGAAACAGACGTGTGTGTTTGCAGAGAAATGACAGTTAAATTTGTAAAGAAAAATATAAATAAAAAACGTTCAGATCAGATCGGACCAATTCAGTATCCTAAAATATTTGGATCCCGCAGGGTTTAGTGAACGATTCTTTTATATTGGACCTTGGGAAGCCTCTTCCAAAACTGTGAGTGCTAATGAGCTGGGAAAAGTCAGAACCACTAACAACCATAATCCACTCGGCACAAAATCATATAATATATGCCAGCCGGCCTTGGCTCATATTCTACTTATAAGAAAGATGGAAATCTACCTGTTTAATGATCTGAAACCATTTGATACAGATATCTTCATGCTTCTAACTTTTGTTTACTGGTTAGCAAATAAAGAAACTATAATGACTAAACTTCAACGGAACTCCATTGTACAGCCATTTCAGAAGCAATAGAAGGGAGTGTAGGGGAAAATTTGTTATAACATATGTTGTTATCATTGCACATAATCATAAATGAAAAAGGTCACAAGGAATAATGCATAAATGTAATATTCTCAGTGATTTTAATTTTAGATTTATAATGGGTTGATAAGGTCACATAAAACTGGATCCTTGCATTCAACTGTCATACCTACCATCGACCTTCCAATATATGACAGCTGGATTGTCCCGCTCAGAGTTACCCATCCATGAGTTGGTAAGTGGGGCATGAATACCACTGGAGACCATTTGCATCACTGCAGATACCCGTGAAGAAATTCCCACTTTCATCACACCATCAAGATAGTTCCCACTTCCATTATACTATTTTACATTCATTCATGAATACAAAACTGATTATGGTGAATCAAGTTTTCCTTAGTATGGAAACAAAAAACTCCAAGAACCAACTTCAGTTTGGGAAGAAAAGGTAAAAGATGCCCACTAGAAAATGGTAGTAAACGCCTATGCAATTTCCAAAAGAATTCATCTGAATCATAGTTCAGATTCAAGTTCACTTACTGATTAATATTATGGAATGCTGCCGTACAAAGAGGTTGTCATTCAGATTGTTGGCAAGGCGATAATTATTTAATATTACAGGAAACAGGTATCAATGCTGGATTATTTCAGACTGATCCACCAAATAGTAAAACACGGGTATATTCTCTATTTCATAAAGGTTTGTTCAGTACATGTGGTATACATTCTGTCTGTGGTCATGTTACTTTGAATCAGATCACTAGGCAGCGTGTCTAAAGTATCTCTTTTACAAAAAAAAACACTTGACTAACTAAATAAAACAAAATTACCAATGAAATATGAAAACAGAAGGCATAAGGTACTACAGAAGTACACATCCAAGTTATAAAAGTGCAAACCCCAATAAGATTAAAAAAAACGAAAACTATAGTCAGCCAGAGCCTAGAGAAACCCATAATTAGATAGTGTCTGCCATGAGGCACATTTTACAAACAATAGCATGGAGTTTCGAGCAAGGATGGCCAAAAGTTTTATATTCATGTAACTCCTAATAATATGATAATGGATGCACCCAATAATAAAAATCAAACTTTTCTTCAAAACTAGCATATTAAAGACTCAGAAAATTAGTTAAGTACATTGTCTCTATGGACTACAACAATAAAGGAGCCAGGAAAAATTTATTACCACCCCATCATCTTAACTTGTATTCTCATATTCACTGAGAGATATCTAGAAGACTTCAGGTGGAAATCCCTCCACAACATAAGGATAAGAACAGGGATTAGCGCCTCAAGAATTTTAAATAATCCTCAATAATATCAGATCCAAGTTTGGATATGTGCTAGTAAAATATTAAGAGAGGAGAAAATAAGTACCAAAATCATGAATTATCAAATGTGAATCACTCCTTGGAAAGATATAAACATAAACCTTGGTAAAAATTAAATTTACTTTCCATATAGAGAGATGAACACTTCTTCAAAATTAAGCAAATACGCAGTAAAATATAGAAACCTATATTGCACAGGCAAAAAAGTTACAGAAAAAACAATCATACCTCACTGATAAAGAGAATCTGTCAGCCATCTGTACTGTACATGAACTTGGAACAACTATGCTGCTTGAAAGTAATGGAGTGAAGCATAAAGTGCCAATTTTCAATACAATAGATGATTTGCAAAAATGCAAATCATATTTAAGCCTTTGCTGAACAATATATGTAGAAGAAACCTAATACTCTTAGAAATAATACAAAAACTTATGCAAATGATGCATATCTCAGGTTTTGTGAAGACATGATCCTCTGAATGAAACAATTCCCATGCAGTGGTACTATTGAAATTGTTGACATATACATTCTGACCTGAAACTAATATATCATTATTGTTTTAGCATTTCCATGGGAAGGTATTAACTTCAGTAGAGCAAGTAACTACTACTGCAGTTGATGTCCAAAGCAAAAACATTCATCATATGTTGAACCTCACTTTAGCTCTGCGAGGGTGTGAAAAGCTCTAAAATACCACAACAATTCAACCAGGATGTCCGTGATTCCCTTTGCAACAAGTTGGCATTCTGAAACAGAGTAAAAACAAAATATTTCAGGACAGAATTAATAAAGCTTTGCATCAGAATTAAAACTCCACGAAACTTGCATAAAAACACCCCATAATAAACCTTGGTAAAAGAATTAGAGACCTCGGTTTCTCCATTTTGAGGATGCAATTTTGGATTGGATGCTTCCTTAGAGTCAACAGTGCCTTGACTACGAGATGACCCCATGATCTCTCTGCTGGCTTCTCCCCCAGTTGAGGCCACATCTAGAAAGGATTCTCTATCATTAGAAGCCACATCTCCATAGACTTCTCTGCCATTAGAAACCTCATCTCCACTGACTTCTCCGCTGGTTAAGACCACATGTTTGCTGTACACAGAATCACCACTGGCTTCTCTGTTGATTGAACCCATATCTCCGCTGGCTTCCCCAGTTGATATGACATCTCTTATAGCTTTCTTGGTTGGGATCCCAGCTCTGTTGGCCACCCCAACAGAGGAAATCAGATCTACAATAGATTCTCTACTGGCTTCTCCACAGGTTGAAATCAAATCTCCATTGGTTGAGACCAAATCTTCTCTGGCTTCTCCAGCAATTGGCATAACTGCTGTATCCTTTATATTACTAGATTCCAACTTGAGCAAAGGCACATCCAACGATTTAACGATATTTTCCTCCACTTCCGGGATTGCTTCATTTTCTTTACTAACAGTACCTGAAGAAATTAGAACTGATCCTTGCATGTTTTCACAATTACTAACTGATTCACTCTTTTCCTCCACTAGCACAGCACAATTGTCACTAACAACTTCACCCAGAATCTGAATATTCTCATCATTTGTGTAACCCTTAATAACATCTGGATATAGGGAACTTTCATTTTCATCTTCTTCTTGTTGAACCTTAGAAAACTGTGTATCAGCAGATTCTGACTCACTGCTTAAATCCTGAACCAGAGTTTCCGAAATACCTTCTGATACGCCCTCTTTATCTTCAGACATGAAAGCAGTCCCGTCATTAGAAGTCTGATCTGGAAACATCTGCGAGCTTAAGCTTTGAGAGGATCCAGGTGACTCCACAGAACCCAAGCTCTGAATAGAGTCATTGGTATCAAATACTGCCAAGGTAGATGCAATATCAAGTTTACTTTCATCGCCATCACTGCTCTCTAATTCCGGAGATGGGCTTCTCAAGTCAACTTGTGTGACATCCTTGGGAGAATTGTCATGTACATCAGTAATTTGATTTGATTCATCCTCATTAAGTACCTGTTTAGAAGACAAAACCTCACTTTCGTCCTCGACACCACTCTGAAAATTAGAACCTATTAAGCCCACGTCTGTTCTAGTCCCAATTTCACTTGAGTAGATTTCATCTCCATCACTAGTTCCCTTCGGATGAGCTTCTTCTTTATCATTCAATGGGCCCAAGTTTCTAACTAGAACATTATTATCATTCAAAACCCCAGAAAATAAAACCTCTGGCTCATTTCCCCTTCCCTCACCATTCTCCGGGACTGCTAAATTGGTACTGCATGTCATCACAAAACCTGGTATTGTGGGTGGATTTTCCCTTCCCTCGCCATTATTTTCTTTCTGTTGAACTGAAGATCCACCCTCGCCCTTCTCCTCTCCTTCATTGGTTTGAACTGATGATGTGGGTGTGACTGCATCGTCTTCATTCACAGACTCATTATCATGATCATGCTCATTCCCTACAATCAAAAGGCAAAAATATAATACAAGCGCACTCAAAGACCTCAAAATGCTAGGCACTCAGCAACCCACCACATCAAGAAATCGTTGAAAAAAAAACAAAGGAAATCATTGACGAAAAAACAAAGGCAAAGCAACTTATGTAAAGCAATGATACCGACCAACCCATCAAAGCCCGATGAACAGCAAATCGTCAAACGCAATAAACAATTGAACATGTGAAAAGTGGGAACAGAAGAATACAAGAAACAAAGTAAAAAGTACCTGAATCTTCTTGCAAAGCTTGAGATGGAGTCTGTACGTGTAGCCCTATCTCCTTCTCCTTCTTCTTTTTAGCAGCCTTTCGTCTTTTCGCACCTGAAGGCATCTTTCTTTCAATAAAACAAAACCTATCTGGATGTGTGGTTCCACCAGACTGCTTATAATTTGCAGGATTAAATCATCGGTATTTTAGGCATGTAGTTTCAGTTTCACTGTATTTCGCCCAAACTTCAGTTTGATTCAACAGCTTCCGACTGAACATGAATTAGGGCCCAATATTGCAACAGTAAAGGAAGACAAATACGTATGCAAACTTTTTGAGTTCACATGATCCAACTACAAATACTTACATCAAAATTGCAATGATTTAATTGTAAAGGAAAATAAACTCTTTCTTAATAATATTATATGTTGTTATTTAGATTGAATTAATATAAACAATTAATGTATGTTGTTGTTTATAAATTAAAATAGTATTTTTAGTTGATAGACTACATATATAGTGTGAGATTTGACTTTGAAACAAGTCCCACGCTTGCAAACCACTCTTGAGTTGTCGGAAAATAAGTTTTAGGTGTTGGTTAATGGTAAACCAGTTGTCGTTTAATGGTAAAAGCCTCCAAAAAATATCAAGTAGAAGTCCCCAAAATCTCACTTATCAAATAAAAGCTAGATAAACATTGATTTGACAATTGGAAGGGAACATTCTATTTCCATTTGTAGTGTTTTTTTTCCATTTTGATGGCAACTTTATTTTTTCGTTTGCATTACTTTATGTTTTAAATCTATATGCAAATATTTCATAATTAGATAATACTTAATTTATTTAAGGAAAAATTCTAGAATTGTCTAAGTTTATTTCATTCCATTATTTAGCACTTATTATTAATTGTTTAATCCACCCATACATATAGTTTTCTATCGTTGTAATCCTTGAACATCCTTTAGATGTAAGTGCTAGTTTATATATAATATATGTATATTCATTGATTAAGAGAATGGTTAATAAAAAATAGAAAAAGGGCGAAAATAAGTGAAAAGCAAAAAGTTTGAAAAAGGGGATAAAGTGATATTCAAAGGGTGTTGTAGAGGATAAAAATATAGTTGATTGCAAGGGCTTTAAAGACACGCAAGAGAATAAAGGCAAGGAGAATAGTCACCCAAATAGAATAATGGATCAAAGAGGATTCATGAAAAAGATTTGAACATGGCAGAAAATAGTTAGGATCAAGGCAAAATTATTTGAAGATGAGGAACAAGGTTTGGAAGTAAAAGGCAAGGGTAGGGGAACCCTTGAGAAAGTAGTGTAGATCTCAATCTTCAACATTAATGTGGAGGTGGATTTGGACATTCCAAACATTATCATTCATGATAGCTTACAAAACCCTACCATGGAGAGATTAAATAAGACTATGGTTATTGCCAAATTCATTGGGATCTAGCCTTCAATGGGAAGAATAAAAATATGGATGGGCTGAAAAAAATAGGTGGATTTCCCTAGACCTAGGGTGAGTTTTCTTGCACTCAACTTTTTGCAAATTATTTTTCAATCTAAAGTAGATAGGGATAAGATTTTGAATGGTGGACCTTAGTTCATGGGGAGCTCTAAGTTGTATTTGAGGGCAAGATACAATGTTTTGATTACCATAAAATTGGTTAAAGAAACTAATCTCTAGATCTACATGTACAAATCACCTTAGGAATTATGGTCAAAGGATATTTTAAAAGGAAATATGAAATTTGTTGGCAATTATATTTGAAGCTCCTCGTCAACTAAATAAAAGTATTAGCTACTTATGCAAGGTGTAGACACCTAAATAATGCCATCATTCCATCCTAGCCAATCAAGTACACCTCATTCATTATCCAAGACCCCTGACACCATTCATCACCTATGAAACCTAATGTCATTCATCGCATAGGACCCCTTATCACACATTCATCACCTAAGACCCCTAATTCCATTCACCACTTGGAACTCCTAATGTCTACCCATTTAATTAAATAAGTCCTAGCTATTTAATTAAATTAGGCTACAATTATTCATTAATTTAATAAATTATTATCATTCTATTTTTTTACATCATAAATAGTTTAATTTTAATTTCCACATCATGTGCATTGATAATTTATTTAATTAATTATAAAACTATTAAAATTCATCTCACCTAATTAACTATCTGGTCCAATCAATTCACTCAAGCTTACTCCCAGCCCCATTCTTTATTCAAATTTGTTTCATTCATTCATGCAATTGGTTAACTATTCCATGCAAATAGTCAACTCCATTTATTCTCTCATGTACATAGCTAACTCCATGCAAGTAGATCTCATCAATATGATTTGTCATCTTCCCAATCAATGAGTTGATGAATAATTTATTTTAATTAAAATTTAAAATATTGTGTAATTTTTCCATGCTTACCACATCTCCTTAAATTAGTTACCCTAATCATGGATCAAGTTCGACTCTTGATTGAATCCTAAACATTCATCTAATTGTAACGCCCCACCAAAGAATCCTAGAGGACAACACTACTATACAACAATAGCGCCACAATATTTTTAAAAAAATGAAATAACAGAGATATGTAAAACTTAACATATAAGCTAAGTTATGTCCTATAAGGTTCCATGACGACATTACTAACAAAACTATTAACAAGATCTAAACACACATCATGAATTAACTAACAACCATAGTTCATTTTTAAATCCATCACATTAAATGAATAAAAGCTCACATTTCCATACATGACATCAGATACATAATCATTAAAGATCATATACTAAGAACTAATTAGTACATATTCAATTTCTATTACATGGGAGTGCATCATTACCTTGTTACAAGCTTACATCAATGCTTCCTTGAATACAATGAGAATAATATGTATCAAGATTACATTACATGATACGAATGAGATACAAGTTCAATACATAACATAAGCAATTGTCTCTTCGAACCAGTACAAGATCCAAAATCTGCTATATAAGGTACATCCTCCATGCACACGAACAACAACAAGGAACCCAATGGAGGAAAAAATACAATCCACCCGATCATGTGGAACCCTAAGGTACACCCCTCGTGCTAGGAGATAGCAATAAGGTCCCACTACATCAAATGATCAAGAAGACAAAAGGCTAACATAAAGTACTAAACATGGCTCCAACATAACAAAGTACAACATGACATCACATAACAAAGACATTGCTTCCAAAGGCACACACACAACAAAAGGGGAAAACATGACTAGGAAATGCTAGACTGTAGTAGGGAAGAGTGTCATTGCATGGTCTTGGCATGGGTTATCCTAACAGTATCTCACTAGATGTCGGTCCCTATCTATGGTTATCTTGATAGTCTCTCACTAGACGCCAGCCCCATAGGGTGACACATGCGGCACCAACTTTCCTTTCATGAGGACAAGGAAGTTGATCTTGCCAACCATTCCTTCTCTACCCATCCTTAGCCTAAACGAGCACTACAGGCATGGGTGAGGCATCCAATTATCATAATTAGTGTGAAATCTATCCAACCCCTTATTACATTACTTAAGTTATCACTGGATTAAGAAACTCCCAATGGGTTATCTTGGTCAACCACTTTGGGTTCCGACCCCCATTAAGAATCACTCCCCCTACTAGCAAGTAGAGACCCAACACATCAAACAGGGTAAAGCCATCTTGCACAATTTACAAAACCACATGAACCAACACATAGAGTGAGGCATGAACCATCTCACACACAAAATCCAACCATAATAAAGAATAAGAAGTGCATGGATAAAGACCCTCTTGAACACATTTCAAGTATATTATCAACCATTTCAAAATGAAAAAAAATCACAAAACCCATCATGCAGAAAAACTCCCCCTAGCCTCTGGAAGTCTAACTAACCATTTTGCACAAGGACTCCCATTGAAATAATAACTCAAAATCATCCCAATTTCTAAAAGTCTAACACAATCTTCAATGCAAGAAATCACTCAAACAATACCGCCATGAAATAGACATCATTTTTGCATTTCATATAACTCCTTATCTTAACCATTGAATTCCCTTAATCGGGCCATTTACCACAATAATGTTTATTCTAAATAACTATTTACATAGTGAATTTACAATCAACCATTACATAATTATGACGAAAATCAGCATGCATTAATTAACAAAAAGATAGTCTAATTCATTTATCTAAACATATCTTTCAATTATATAAATGAATCAATTCAGCCTACTCAGTTACCCGATTTACTTATCAAACATAATCAATAAATCACATGGGCAAAATTATTCTTTTACTATATCCATAATATATATACATATATATATAAATATATATACATATATCTACTCATTCCTAAGACATGATAATTTCAAAATTCTTAAACAAATTAATTGTAATAGCACTCAAGAGTTAAGAAGCCTCATAGATATGGAGCCAATTATTGCAATTATCATTTCATAAATTAACCCTAACCAAAAGTCAACCAATTTAGTAGTGTCAAATAAAGAATAAATATATACAAGAAAATGCAATGGAAAATGATCTTATAAAGTAGAACTATTATAGAAATTTACCATATACAATGATTCCCTATATTATTCATTATAGCATACATTATAATCTTATCTTTTGAGATAATATATCATAAAAATTGACAAGTTAAGATAATTATAAATTACCATTGAATGAATGAATGAATGCTTTTAATTACGTCCACGAGACCAGCCAGTCTATGGGACCCAGTAAATAGAACAAAAACCGCTTTTTGCAACAAATAGAGCAGTTGCCGACCCCACCAACTACTCCTTGTAGCCCTCTAGCTCTTTGTTGATTTTATTTCTATTGTGTATTTTGATCAGGTAACTTGTTGTTTCAACAATCTTCTCCTCTTCAAACAAGGCCTCTAACAATTTGACTTTAAACAGATCTGAGTAATTGCACCTGATATCCCCGTAAGCCTTACATTGCATGACGTAGTGCCACTCAGTTTCTACTAAACCCGAAGAGCAAAAACAACAAATCCTATCTGCCCATGCCTCCTTGGGTATTCTCCATCTTCATGTTTCACACCTCAAACGGTGAGAGCTAGTTCTTAACTGGGCTATCAACATTTTAGCCTTCCACTTTATATCTACACCCACATAATATTTTTGCCCGTGATCACAAGTGGGGTTAAAATGCAAAACATAGTGCTCTCTTTTTCGACCAAGTTGTTTTGACCACATGATATGTTTGACCTTCTCTTTTACATACCTTTTAATTTCTACATTTGTGTTTGGACACTCTTGCATGCTTATTCCCCATTTTCCCATCCACTTGACATTTTGCTTCATCCACGTGTTCTTCCTTCTAGTTAAGTTTTCTTCCACCACAATTTTGGGCCATCGATGTTCCTCCATATTCTCAATTCTCTTCAAATAGCCTAATAAATGAATTAATGTTGCCATTTCCATTGGAAAAGCTCCCGCCTCAGCTAAAACAATCTCATACGAAACTGTACTTTTTATCTTGAAATTGCTTGTGTTAGGTGCTTTTGTAATCTTTCTATTTGCCTCCATTTTAATGCTGATGTGTTGCAGCCCCAAACTTCACAGCCATATAAGACCACGGGTGTAACAAGTAGCCCAAATAATTTCTTCTTTGTTTTCCAATCCCATAGCTCAACTGATCTACATCTGTTTTGGAGCAAGTAGATATCTTTCCAACCTCCTTGAATTCTTTTTGCCCTACAAGTCTCCCAACTAAGAGTGCTGCAAAAATCGAGACCCAAATACTTGTATTCATTTACCACCTCCAAGGAGTTTCTCTCAAACTCAAAATTTAATTGCTTCTTAGCTCTTTTCAACGTAAATATCATGACCTTGGTTTTGTTGATGTTCACTTGCATCCCTACATCCTTGCAAAATAGCTCTAGAGCTTTTAGATGTTCTTGAAGACTAGTTTTTGAATTTGCCATTAAGATAAGTCATCCGCATAAAGCAGTAATTTGACTACATAAGTGACCAATAACACACCATTGCCTCCCCACTTATCTAACCACTCTTCTAACTTGTCTATTTATAAATACCAAATTTACTATAATTTTATCAATGTTCAATAAAAACCACAATAATATTCCTTGTAAATAAAGACTAGCCTAAACATAAGTGATTATTTATTTGAAAATACGAACTAATACCAAGTTGATCAAGAGCCATTCACTACCCAATATAATAGTAATAAACAATTTACAACCCATGATTCACTGCTATATTGGGGTGGGAAACGAAGGGTTTAGTAGAATTGAGTTGAGCATGCTTGCAATCCTTCCTACACGTGGCTTCTCAACGAACTCATCAACAAAATTTGCAACAGTTTCCATTAATGTTGGCAAAAGAGAATCGGGAGACTTCTTCTTTATAGAGAAGATTTGTTTAGCTCATTTAAACTAGCCGTTGACTAGGAGATTGTAAGCATTAAGGACTCCTCCTCTATTTCAAACACCATGCAATAAGCTGGTATATGTAACATAGTTTTGACCAGATCAATCACACTATGCGGTTACAATATTTTTATATATTATATTATTAATATAATTATGATAATAATTATAAGTGAACACATTATTAAGATACAACAATAAATTATATCTTGTTATATTAATTTTATAAGCTATAGTGATAATCAAGAAAGGTATTATTAAAGTTAGATAGATTAATATAGTATATCTTAGGTTTTAACAGTCTATTATTATACCATGTTTTGTCTATGAGATGAATTATGTTTTTATTAGAGTTTTCAAATACAAAATTGAAAGACAAAATTACTTATATTATTGAGACGTCTTAAGTTTGCATTAATAACTTCCTCTAACATTAATACATACAAAGTGAAAATTAGACCCTTAAAGGTAAGTAATACTTTATAATTATTATATTCTTAAGTCACCCTTCTAGACTGAGTATTATCATTTCTATTATCTTTCTATAAATTAATAACTATTTGGGAATATACTAATAAGTTGTTGTCAAGATCATTGTAGTCTTAGTTATCTTATAATTTAGTATAAACATTAATAATCATTAATATCAATCTTATTGTTCAGATTCTCATTTTATTTAGTTACCATTTGTGATAAATTTTAGCTATTGATTTCATTTAGTTGTCATCATTTTTCCAATTATAAATTTGTTTCTATTCAAAATAATCCTAATTGACATTGTCATTAAATCATTAAATTACTCTCTTTTTCTTACCTAGATAACAAGTTGTTATTTGAAACAATTTTAATTAGTAATTTCATTTAGTTTTTATTTGTTACATATTTATCAAGTTATATCCCTTTGCAACACCCTTAGATATTATCCTTAAATGACGTATTTATCATAGATTATATTTTTATAACCATTTGGATAATTTGTTACTGATGATTAGTAATGTTTCAAAGATATTAGGTAGTAGCATGTGTTTGAAAGTAAATAGTTACTAAAATGATGTCATTATTTGATGAAAACCCCTTAGGTATTGGGCATTATGTACCAATACACAAAACTAATTAGCATTTGAATAAATAAATAAAAACCTAGGTTTTTAGGTGAACATAAAAATATTTGCAATCAAACTCAACATTAAACACCTCCTTGGAGTGTGTTTGTAAAGTAGATTCTTCTCTTAAATACCCATGACCTCGGTGCACTCCCAATAGGGGAGTGTAGTCTTTAGAGAGTGACTCAAGACCTAGATGGTCTCAATAATTCTAAGCTTCTTGCTAGAACATATGTCTATCCTTTATGGATATATTCCTACCTCATTTGGGAAGATGTTTATCCTAGATGAAAGGATGAGTGCATGTCCTACATGGATAGATGCTTATCATGTATGGATGGATGTTTGTCCCAGATGATTAGATGCCTATCATGTATGGATAGAAGTACCTGAGTACATAAATGAATGAACACTCAATACCTTGATAAAAAAAAAAAATTAACAACAAAAAAATTAAGACAATTTTGAATTATAATTTTGGGTTATTATAGCATATATATAGTACAGACAAGTTTTAACACTTATGTTAATTAATTTATTAGATGTATATACACTTTGATATGCACCGACTAGTAAGATATATATATGCTTCTATTTTTTTATTTTCTAGTGAGATATATAATGTTGACAAAACTTTTTTGTTAACCATGCTATTATTTTTCTAGGTTTATGTATATATCATTAGAAGTTTAAAAAATTGTGGTGTATATATCACTTAATATTTAAAATCTACATTTATTGTGTGTATATATCACAAGTTTTAAAACTCATGGTAGCACCCACCACATATAAATAAAAACCACATATTAAAAAATCACCTTTTTATTATTTATTTTTTTAAATTAGTTTTTCCTAAAACTATTTATTTAAAAATATCATTTTTTTCAATTCATTGGCTCCTAATCAGATGGGAAACCAAGAGCTCTACTTGACTTGGCCCTTGGTCACATGCTCAAATAGTGCCTAGTCATAGGGTGCCAAACTTCAATGCCCAGCGTCCTTTGTCTATCACTTGGTCAAATGAGCAACTAAGAGTCAATGCCTAGGGGGCTAAAAGACCCCCCTCTTCTTTGCATTCCATAATAGACCTATTTTTTAAAAACACGTAGCTTTTATACAAGCATTGGAAAGATAGTTTAGAGCTCCTCACTATAGATCAATCCATTTTTTTAGATTATGGTCCTAGAATTAAGTAAAATTCCTTGAAATTTGTGTTGCATTTTTTAGTTTCCAAATGCTCTTAAATTTTGCATATGAACTCAAATTTCAATGGTTTATTTTAATTTATCAAAGAATTGTAAGGAATCCATTGGTTCAGTCTATTTATTCTAATATATAACTCATTTTATACTTCTTTGATAATCACTTGTATGCATCACCTTTTGTTGATCAAAGAATAAATCTAAAACTACTAATTTGTGGTTTTGCATGATGCCTTTTTGAAGACTATTTTTAGGCCCTTTTTACTTCTATTTGTTGTGTTTGTAATGCTTATTTTCTCATTATTATAAATTGAGTTAAAATTTACTCATATTTTTATTTGATCTTTATAATAAATGTGTCTTTTAATCTCAAAAAAGTGGGGTGTGTATGCTCTTCACTCACATGCTTGTATGATCTTAAGAATTAGAAACACAAACCTCATCCAATTTTTTTTTAGGAGGCTTGTTTAGGGATTTTATCACCTTAGAGGATGACCTCAATCATGTGTTTTGGTGGGGTATTTAAAGGTGGGTGAGCAAAATTTATACCTCAAAAAATCATCATCATGAATAACCTTGGGGTCCCTATTCCTTAGGACACAAGGTGAAGGGGCCTTCACTTGCACACATAGGTCCCATTCTCGAAGATGGGCTCTAGTTCATGGATTAGGCCTCTAATAATTTTGGGTATATTGAGGATTCCTTAGAAAGCTTGTGTATCCTAGATTAATAAGACCTAGTAATAAATTAGCCCCAAAAAGTTACTCATCACATTCCCCCAAAAAACATGTGCATGCTACATATGTTCTCCCCTTGCAATATAATGAGAAATCTTTGGTGATCAAAATAAGTTAGTTTCCCCAACAGATGTATTACACCCTATCTCTTAGTTACCGAGTTACTTTTACCATGTGAGTAAATATGATGATAAATGTTAATCAAGAGTTTGATATGTTTAAGTAGGAGAATGAAATACTGAATATGCATTATGATGTTATTACTTTTGAAGAAATGATTATGTTTTTATTCTAATGGGAAATATGAATTGAAAATGATTGCGTTAATGATGTAAATGATTTATGATGCAAGTGGATGTCGTGAGAATGGCTAACTATTGTACTAATTTGAATGCAGGAACAAGTTCAAACCTCTGGAAGAGAGGGGAAGTATCACTCAGGAGAGGAGCTTGGTCTGGTGACCCTTAATAAGCCTAACTATGTATACACACACACACTCGCATCCTAGATTGGGTTAGTTGAGTCGGGTTAGTTTGTGGAATCAAGTGCGTAACCTTTAGTCTTGTTTGTGCATGGTTTAAAAGAAGTTATGATCTTATTTTGTGGATGTTCTTGATTGGGGTTTCATGATTGAGTCTTTATGTTGAAAGGAAGTTCTTCTTCTTTATGTGTTCTTACTTAGATGTTAATCGATGAGGTATATACCTGGATTGTATAAATATATATGTATATTTCCTCGATAACCCATATGCATGGGAGTACCGATTAGATAAATGTGACATTTACATATATATATGTATGCACTTCATGTATATAAGTCAATCAATGAATAGGGGATTATATGTGTTTGTGTTTGGATATTAAAGTAATGATATATGTATATTAAAATATACATATATTAGTGTATAAGTATATTATTATGTCATGTAAATGAATATACTTATATATTAGTATACGTATATATGTATATATCCATATATATAATTACTTAAATATGTATTTGAATGGTGAAAAATGATTTGATCAACATAAATAAATAAATATATATTATTAATATATATATATACTGTAACAAAGGAGGTTATATTATATAAACATATTAATAATATATATATCGATTGGCAATGATGCATTTAATAATTTATAAATATAATTATATATATATTTATAATATATGCTATATATAGTTTCCTTTATATTTAAATATACCATATATTAAATCAAAGCGCATAAGGAAATACATGGCGCAACCATTGGGCAACATAGTGGCCAACTCATAAGGCAATAGAAGACCAAGTCAACAAATGTAAAAGCACATATGAGTTTGTTGTTGATGTGTAAGCATTTTAATAGGAAGTTAATACAGTTTTGAAGCCTTATGAATAAGTAAATATGAATTGTCATATGGAAATTATGTATCGTCATTACTTGAATTAATGAAAGGATTTATTTTGTATGCAATGGGAAAGTTTGTAAAATGTTTCTAATTTGCATTTATTATTCAAAGGAAAAGAATTTTTTAAAGGTTAGATGCATAAACTATTCACTTGTGGGTAAAGCATAGAAAAATTACTATGTAGAACATTGGGCATGTTACACGTGGTATCAAAGCTACCAGGTTTAACTCTAGAACCTATGAGCTCATTGCGTAAGTGATGTGTAAACCCTATCGAAAGATAATGGATGAAAGGTTCTTATGCCAAGATGGCAGGAGGAAAAGAAAAAAGAGGAAATAAAAATGGAAGTTAAGATTCCTAAAAACTTGTTTAAGTTTGGACTAGGAAAGAATCATCCTTGGAGTTGAAAACTCCTAAACCAATAACTTATTAAGATACACCTTTGGATTGTGAAATATTATGCAACCAGGTTTGGTAGGAAGGTTTAGAGGATTACCAATGAGTACCTTCACCTTATGAAATAGTTTAAGTGAATCTGAGGGATAAAAAGAATTGAAGTAATCCCCCTTATTGATAGCAACTTGTAGTTGTGAAGAGTCAAGGATTTTGGGATTAAGTAAGGATATATGAGTATGCTCTATTGTAAAAGAACAAACTATTAGCATAAATTAGAAACTTCATTCAAAGTAGGAAGTCAACGTTCTGTGAATCAAAATCAACTAGAGAGGTAACCAAGAGGCTGGATAACCCTTGACAGACCTGAATTAGTACAAGGTTAAAATCTTGCAATAATAATTGAAGCCAAGAGTGAAGAATTAGCACCTTGGAATAAAGGGTAGAGACCAAAATGGCCAGAAAAATAAGCAACCTATGAAGAATAAAAGCCAACATGATTCCACCAATCGGAATAGGCAAGATTAATTTGGAGATTCTAATTGAAAAAGGGGGAAAGAAGAAAAACAACCTTAGAGTGTCTAAAGTTATGAGAAATTGGAATTACCAAGAACTTGGACAAAATTATTAGAAAGATGATTACAAGGTAAAAGCTTGGAAAGGAAATCAAACAATTCTGACAAAGGGCTTAGTTAGAGCATAGTTTGGTTGAAGTGAAAATTGAACTTACCAACTTGTCAACAAAAGTAAACTTAAGTTTAGATGTTAAAAAAAGAAATTAGATATGGAGGAGACTATGTTGTCAAATCAAAAGAATAATTCAGAAACAACTCACAAATGTGAAGGCAATTGACATAGGGAATCTCAAGAAATCTCATTTGACACATCAATAAAAGGGGCTTTGCGGATACAGGATACTCTTCCACTACATTTAAAAGGCTATTAGAATACATAGAAGAGAGAATTTGAATGAAATACTAGAGTATCTCTTAGCTTGTAAGTTGTTATATTCATTAGATCTTGTTACGATGGATTCAACTGTTGATTGTGAGAGATTAGAAGATGATGATGAATCCAATTTTGGAAATGAAAAATTATATTCAAGGAATACCATGGAGGGTAAGAAGGGAAAGTAATAGTAAAAAAACTATCAAAAGCCAACAACAAGAAATGGTAAATCAATTCAACCCATTTGGAGAGAGCATATTATGTTAAAATTTCACTTTAAGATGATCTAATATCTAGGAAAAACTATGGGGGGAAGAGGAAGAGTAGATGTACTCAAATAAGTACCCTTTTCAATGAGGTTTCATGTGGTATCTCTAGTAGGAGAGAAATTTTAATCGAATAACCACAATAGGGTTGGTAAAGTTAAAAGGTTAAGGTATTGATATTATTAGAGAAAGGAAATAGAAAGGTCAAGGCCTATGACTAATGAGAAATAAATATTTACAATGTAATTTTATATGTATTTGTCTTTGAAGATCAATTGATACTTTGGAGAAATATAGGAAATATGCTTGATCATGAAAGGGAATATTTATGTACTCGTGAATTTTGAGTTATCAAGAAATGTTCATGTTTGGTGACTAGGTATGTAACAATTGTTGACATATTTTGAAAGATAATATCAAACCAACATGATGTAATGAGGATTGTTACTCAACTAATATAAATATTCATTAGAAGAAATAGTTTGAGCTAAAAATCATATTACAACTTTGGGAATGATTAAAGGACGAAAGAAATCCAAGATATGGATGTAGAAGATTAAGGAGTTATAACTTCTCAAATATAACTAATCATTATATTTCGAGGATCTAATGAGGATAAGTCCATGGAAGATTTTTCACTTAGTCAATATGGACTATTAAGAACTGGAGGAAGAACCTAAGTACCAATTTTTCAGAAGATTAAGAAATGAGATGAGGTAAATTGATGTCATAATTAGGACACTGGAATGACAAAATTATTTGACTAATGGAAAACCACTATAATCTAGAAGGGAACAAAGTAATATGCACTCCAATATTTTTGAAATTACTATTATCAAAATTATTCTTCCCTCGTCCATCCTTGATTCACTTCCATTAATTCGGGGTCCCTTATCCCCTTTCTTTAGAGAATCTTGCACTCCACTAAACTTCCCATTGTTGGTCCTTTCTTCCTTGTGGACCCATCAGGTCTACTAGCATTTTATCTAGCATTGTTAAAATTATTATTATTGAAATTATTCTTCATGCATTCCCTCCTTGATTCACTTCCATTAATTCAGGGTCCCTTATCCCCTTGCTTTTGAGAATATTGGACTCCAATAAACTTCTTTAGAGTCTGATTAACTTGAGTCCCTCTGAACTTCTTTCGATTTATTTTCTCTCAGTAAATTGAGATGGCTTTAAGCTTTTATTCCTGCTTGACAACTTTCTCATAGACTAGGTCCATAGTGGTTGGATTGTGCACATCTACTTCACCACCTATTTGGCTATTAAGCCCCATCATGAATTTCCTGATACATAATCATTCATCCTTCTGATATATTGGTATGTATCATAATTGACAGGTGAAATTTTCCCAATACTCATTTACTACCATCTCTCCTTGTCTTAGATTTTGAAAAATTCAGTGATTTTCTCGTCATAAAAGAGTTGGGGTAGCCACCTTTTCTGAAATATTTCTATAAACTCATTCCATGTAACCTTCAACGAACTGAGTCTGAGTTCCATTTTCTTGTTCATCCAAAAGTTAGAGGCTTCTCTTGCTAAATAGAAGGCTCCCCAAATAGCCTTGGTAATTTCATTTAATAGTTTTTGATCTCAAAATATTTTTCCATTTGGATTAACCAAGCCTCAGACTCTTCCCCGTTGGTGCTTCCTTCGAATTTTGGTGTGGTAATTTTTCTCATATCCCTAGAAAGTTTGGTTGCCAACCACTTCCTACTAGTTCTTGTAGATTTAGAGCGTGAATTCTCATTCTCATGTTTGTGAGTCTGGGTATGACCATGAGAATTCTCTCCCTCTTCTTTAGTGTTAGGAACTTCTTCCTCTTCTTCATTAATCAAGACCTCTTGTTCTACTCTATCTTTTTCCCTCATTTATTTTTTTCATAAGGATATCAATATCCTTTTCATGTACATAGAATGACTATTTAAATAGTTGAGTAGAGAGTATCCATTGGATTCACTTAGATACATAACTCAATGGGGTGTTCCCTTAGATTTTTGTTCATCTCTTATTTGCTCATGTCTATCCCAAAAGGGGTAGTAACCTTCAAATTTATCATCCAACAGGGGAACATATCCCTTTGATTCATTGCTTGAGGAAATTACAATCACTTCTGATAAAGGAAGAACTTGAGGGTCCCTAAATATTAATGCAAGACTGGTGCTACATTTCGAGGACATATCCCTGGAAACTGACATGGTGTAAAATTTTGCTGGTGAGACTAGAGGTAAGTAGTTGTAATTGGCCTCCTCCTTCATCCTTCTCTTTACTTGACTAATTCAAGAAAGGGCGTGATTGATTATCTCAGTATTGCTCAACCAAACAACATTTTCATAGTTGGTTCTCTCTATCATACGAATAATGGCCTCTTTTTTTCTTATTTTCCCTCAGGTAGAGCTCGTTCCCAATTACTAAATTCCTTGCAATTAACTTGAGATGTACCATCCTAGCATAGGAATTTTCAAACATTAGTCTGATTCAATGTTGGATAAAAAGTATGGAAAGCACACATGTTTCATAGTTAAACTTGGCTCCAATACCACGTGTAACATGTCAATTGTTCATGCAAGTAAATTTCCTAGGTTTTAACCTAAAGTAAATAAACTATGTTTCTATCTCATTGAAATAATTTCTTTTCTTTTCCAAAGAGGTTATTTGAGCATATTTGACATAACATAATTTCAAACTGTTAGAATATTAATCTTTACTTGGTAAAGGTTACTCTTTAATTGTAATTATCTATTAACTTGTAGGAATATTCCAATGGAATCCCTACAAGTCTTTTGTCTTCTTATCTTCTCACACATGTGTGAGGATGACTTATTTTATTCTTAATTCCTTTATTAGGGAATATTTGTAGCCACCTCCTTAAGAGGTTCTTGACACATTGCACACACATAGATGAATGGTGGCATTCATTGAGTTGGGAGTTACATTTTAACTCCTCTTCTCACCTCTATTTATTGAGGTGCCTCTCCTATCATTCTTCATATTCAAGCAAGCAAGCTTAAGGCTTAAGTGTTCTATCTCTTTGTATCATTCTTAGACATTTTTCCTCCATTCATAATTTTGGGGTTTTTTCTTGTTTTTTCCCCTTATCAAATTCTTGTGTCTCCTTTGCATTTTGGTGGTGCTTGGTTTGGCTTCTCTATTTCTTGGTAATATCTTTCCTTCAAACAATGCTCATTAGTTAGTACTTTCCATTGCTCATTTATTTTTTCTTTCATGGTATCAGAGCTTGGTAATACTAATCTTTTGTGAGCTATATTGTTGAAGGTTTACCAAATTTAAAGGCACACCATTGGAGGCACTCTGAGAGAGAAAGAGAAGAGCCAAAGTCTATTTTACTTCTTGTTTGATATTTTTTTCAACTACTTTTATTGTGCAGGTTTCTATAATTGTTATAGATTTCAAATATTTTTTTTTAATCTACAAGCATTTACAACATGTTTTTTTAGAAAACCCAATAAGGGTTTATCTTGTTTTCAAAGTTTCAATTCATAGTTTTTAAAACTTTTGTGCAAGTTTTTTATCTTAAGTTTTCTAAGATTTTTCCTAAATATTAGTTTAAATCTAAAAAATCCTTTATTGTGCATGCTATATTTTTGCAATGGGTCAATGAGATTGACTCGAAAACTACACGGTTGAATCTCGATAGTAATATCACAATTTGACACATTGTGGAAAATACCTCCTACTTATCAATTGATGAGCTAAAGGGGCTCTATAATGAATGGTTCATAAGGCACAACACTTGGTGAAGGTTTTTCAAATGGGGTTGCAAGCTAAGTGGGCTTAACCTTGGGGGAAAGTTTGTGGTTAAGCACGATTGAGCTGGAGTAGTACTGGGATGGATGACCTTCCGAGAAGGCCCAGTGCTTCACCTCTATGAGAATCACCTATATGCAATAATTTCTAAGTGGACCATTCATTATCATGAGAGATGGTTTCTTGTGAAACACTTCTCATGAAACATGGTTCAATGAGTTTGACTCGAAAACTACACGGTTGAATCTCGATAGCAATATCACAATTTGACACGTTGTGGAAAATACCTCCTACTTATCAATTGATGAGTTAAAGGGGATCTATAATGAATGGTTCATAAGGCACAACACTTGTTGAAGGTTTTACAAATGGGGTTGCAAGCTAATTGGGCTTAACCTTGGGGCAAACTTTGTGGTTAAGCGCGTTGGAGCTGGAGTAGTACTGGGATGGGTGACCTCCTAGGAAGGCCCAGTGCTTCTCCTCTGTGAGCATCACCTAGATGCAATGAGTGCTAAGTGGACCATTCATTATCATGAGAGATGGGTTCTTGTGAACCACTACTCATGAAACATGGGTCAATGAGTTTGACTTGAAAACTACATGGTTGAATCCTGGTAGCAATATCACAATTTGACACGCTGTGGAAAATACCTCCTACTTATCAATTGATGAGTTAAAGGGGCTCTATAATGAATGGTTCATAAGGCACAACACTTGCTGAAGGTTTTGCAAATGGGGTTGAAAGCTAAGTGGGTCTAACCTTGGGGGAAACTTTGTGGTTAAGCGTGCTTGAGTTGGAGTAGTACTGAGATGGGTGACCTTTCGGGAAGGCCCAATGCTTCACCTCTGTGAGCATCACCTAGATGCAATGAGTGCTAAGTGGACCATTCATTATCATGAGAGATGGGTTCTTGTGAACCACTACACATGAAACATGGGTCAATGAGTTTGACTTGAAAACTACATGGTTGAATCCTAATAGCAATATCACAATTTGACATGCTGTGGAAAATACCTCCCACTTATCAATTGATGAGCTAAAGGGGCTCTATAATGAATGGTTCATAAGGCACAAAACTTGATAAAGGTTTTGCAAATGGGGTTGCAAGCTAAGTGGGCTTAACCTTGGGGGAAACTTTGTGGTTAAGTGCACTTCAGTTGGAGTAAACCTGGGATGGGTGACCTCCCGGGAAGGCCCAGTGCTTCACCTATGTGAGCATCACCTAGATGCAATGAGTGCTAAGTGGACCATTCATTATCATGAGATATGGGTTCTTGTGAACCACTACTCATGAAACATGAGTCAATGAGTTTGACTCGAAAACTACATGTTTGAATCTTGATAGCAATATCACTATTTATTAGTTTTTTTTTCCAAATAATTTGAATTTATTTTTTTTCAAAATTATATATATATATTTTTTTAAATAAATTTTTTTATTAAAGGTTATTTTTTCATAGGGGTATTTTTAAGATCTTAATTTTATTTAAAGTGGGATAAGTTTTTTTCTTTTAAGCTTAACTTGTAAAAGTACTTCCTTTAGTAAAATTATTTTTGTACTTAAATTCAGTTGCAATGCCTACTTTAATTCTTGAAATTAAATTAACTAGTTCTAACTATCATTCTTGGAAAACTCATATCTCTTTTATTTTTCGTTTTAAACATCTTTTGGATGTTACTACAGATCTCAAATCAAAACCCGGTTTGTCTCCATCCTAAGATGAACAAGAAAAGTGGAAGCTCAAAAATGAGGAAGCCCTTGGCCTCATAGATATTTCCATGTCACCCGAACTATATGTTCACATTGGAACATGCACATCAACTTATGAAGCATGGGAAAAACTCAAGACTATTTATGATAGTTCAAATGAATCTAGAAAGATTCAACTTCAAGACCAACTTGAAGATTTAAGGTATTCTGATTTTAAATCTATGGATGATTTTTTATTGAAGTTTGATGCTTTGAATAGTCAATTGCATGGTTTAGGAGTAAAATTAGAAGATCTTAGATTAATTCATCTTATTCTTAAAAAATGTCTTCCTAGACAATTTCAGCAATTTATTACTAATATTCATGCTCAATTAGCTATTCCTTCTTTAGCTACTCAATTAACTTATGATATTTTTTGTAATTTATTAAGACAGGAAGAAGCTAAGTTAAATCAATTTGGCAATCTTAAATCTAATGAACATTTTTTTTTGTCTAATCATATAAGCAAAATTTTAAGTCTCATTCTAAACAACAACGTTATAATACTAAACCTCATTACAATAATGACAATGATCCTAGAATGTTTAACTCTTCTAAGAGACCTCATTGCACTTATTGTAATAAGGATGGTCATTGGAAAAATACTTGTTTTAAAAAGAAAAATGAGAAAAAACTTATGAAGAAAAATAATCAACAACAAAATAACCCTAAGAATAATAAGTTTCATAACAATGTTAATCAAACTAGACGTGGTTTTACTTGTAGTTTTAATGTTTCTCAACCTCTTGAATGAGTTATTGATTGAGGTGGATCTCAACATGTTACTTCACATAAAGAAGCTTTTGAGTCTATGCAACCTGATATATCTATTGTTCCTCTTCAACTTTCTAATAATCATACTTGTAAAGTAGAAGAAATTGGAGATGTGGATGTTCCTAATGGTAAATTGCATGATGTTTTATATGTTCCTGAATTAAAGACTAACTTGCTTTCATTTGCTAAGCTTTGTCAAGATTATAAAATAGAATTTTATAAAGATGTGTGCTATGTTATTGATCCAAAACAAAACAGGGTCATTGCTAATGCTAAATTAGACAATGATAATTGGTTCAAATTTTATGAGTTTTCTCAATATAGATGCTCTTTAATATCTACCACTACTTTCAATGTTTGACATGAAAGCTTTGGTCATATAAATGCTAACAATATTTCCTTGATGCAAAAGCTTAAAATGGTAGATGGATCTCCTAGTATTGTTCCATCTAAAATTGTATGCACAACATGCATGAGTGGTAAGATGCATAGGGAGCCCTTTCCACATGGTCAATCATGGAGGGAAACTCATAAGTTGCACCTAGTTCATAGTGACCTTTTGGGAACCATCGAGAATAACTTCATCCAAGGATCAAGGTATGCACTTACTTTTGTTGATGATTTTTCAAGAAGAAATTGGATCTATTTTCTTCATAGTAAGGATCAAGTTCTTGATATATTTTTTGAATTTCATAATTTTTTTGAAAGGCAATCTGGTTTTAAACTTAAAACTCTTAGAACTAATAATCGTAAAGAATATGTGAACAATGCTTTTAATAATTATTTGAAATCAGTTGGTATTAAGAACGAGCTAAATATTCCCTATACACCTCAACAAAATGGTGTAGCGGAAAGGAAGCATAGAAGTATTGTTGAAATGGCTAGATGTATGTTACATGCTAAAAATATGTCTTATAAATTTTGGGTAGAATCTATGTTTTGTGCTACTTACATTATTAATAGGACTCCTACTAAAGCTTTAAAGGATATAACTCCTGAAGAAGCTTGGACTGGTAGGAAGCCTAATCTTAATTGCTTATGTTCACAAACCTAAACAAAAGAGGAAAAAATTAGATGCTAAATCTTCTTATCATATTTTTGTTGGTTATGATGAACATTCTAAAGCTTATAGAGTTTATAATCCTCTTACTAACAAAGTTAAAGTTGCTAGAGAAGTATACATTGCTGAAAATGGTGTTCATGATTTTTCTAAAGTGCACAATATTGAATCTTCTCAAAATAAAGTTATTGTTGTGGAGGATAATCCTCAAGTTGAATCTTCTCTTAACCCTCCTAATGCATCTCTTACTCATAGTGATAGTGAAGATGAAAATGTTGAAATTTCTCCTCATGATTCTTCTTCTAGTGATGATACTCCTACATCTAAGAGATCCTAAATGGTTTAAAAAAATTATGCAATAAAGTGAGGATATTTTAGCTAGAATGAATAAATCTAAGACTAGAAAGGCAAATTATTGTAATTATGCTTTGATGTATAATATTATGAATACAAATGATCCTCAAACTTATGAAAAAGCTAAATATCAACCTCATTGGAAAAAGGCTATACAAGAAGAATATGATACTTTAATTGCAAATCAAACTTGGGACTTAGTTCATTTACCTCATGGTAAGAATATTGTTTCATGCAAATGGTTATATAAAACTAAAGTTAATGCAAATAATGAATTTAGCAAGTTTAAAGCTAGATAGTTTCTAGGGGCTTCTCTCAAGTTGAAGGCTTGGATTATAATGAAACATTTTCTCCAGTAGCTAAGATGCCAACTATTAAATTAGTTCTTGCTTTAACTTCTCATATGCATTGATCCATTCATCAAATGGATGTTAAAAGTGCATTTTTAGATGGAGATTTACATGAATAAATTTACATGTCTCAACCTTCGGGTTTCATTAAGGAAGGTAATGAAAATATTGTTTGCAAATTGAAGAAACCAATTTATGGTTTAAAACAATCTCCTAGAAAATGGTAATTTAGTGCTTTATTTCTATCTGAAGGTTTCATTAGAAGTAAAAATGATCCTAATTTATATATGAAACATATTGAAAATGATATTGTGATTATTATTTTATATGTTGATGATTTAATTATCACTTCTATTTCTAACAATTTGATTAGTGATGTTAAGTCTCAACTCAATCAAAAATTTCAAATGATTGATTTAGACCTATTACATTATTTTTTGGGTATGCAAATTTGGAAAACACCTAAAGGTATTTTTCTTTCTCAACAAAAATATGCTCAAGATCTCTTAGATAGATTTAAAATGAATGATGAAAAGTGTGTTTCTACTCCTTGTGAATTAGGGACTAAATTAATGGTTGATATGGAAACTCCTTTTGTTGATCCTACTTTATATAGGCAATTAGTAGGAAGTTTAAATTATTTAACTCTTACTAGACCTACTATTTCTTATAGTGTTGGATTGGTTTCTAGATTTATGTTTAAACCACAACAAACTCATTTTAAAGTTACAATTTTTTTTTAAGATATGTTAAAGGTACTCTTAATATTGGTCTTTTCTTATGATGCAAATTGTGATTTTTCTTTAAAGGGTTATATTAATTCAGATTTAGGAGGTTATCCCAATGATGGGTGTAATGCCCCACCACGTAACCCTAGAGGACGACGCAAATACAACAGAAGTGTAACAATTTTTTTTTTGAAAGTCCAATTAACAATTAGTAAAGTGAACTACACTTAACACATACATCCTCTAAGGTACACAACAATTCTTACATATGAAACCCATAACATACAATAGTAAACTAATCCATAACATATAAATTATACACATGAAATAAAGTACATAGATCCAATAACATTAAACACATTTCATAAGATTTACAAAATACATAATAAAACCATTCAAATATTGTTTTCATTCAATATAGCAGTTACAAGGCTCATTTCCAAAATGAGGTAGATCATATAAACAATATTACAATTACAATGATACAAGGATTCTCCTCGAATACAAATGAGGAGTAGTACATATACAATAAAATCCAACTGATCCAATAGAACACAAGAGATGGTACAAAGCAACATGAACATGCAAGTTCTCCAATATGGAAGATCCCACCATCACGAACATGAAGAGGAAACCCAACGGTATAAGGTGCACGTTCCACCCAACCAAGTGGTACCCAAAGGCCCACCCCCCGTTCTAGGAGATAGTAAAAGGGATTCCTAGGCATAAACAATAACCTCAAGACATATGAAACCACAAGACTAATCTATACAAGTACAATACATAACGTAAATGTTTCATTGCTTCCAGAGTAAAAGAATCAAGTACATCAACTAAACAATACAAACTATTGTCATAGGAGGATTTTCATCACAAAGTTGCATGGGTTATCCTAGTAGATCTTCCTAGGCCCTGACCCCCCTCTTGGGTTATCTTGGTAGCCTCTCACAATCCTCGACCCCACATGCAAACTGATGTGGAGTCAAACATCTTTCAAAGGGACAAGATAATGACCTTTCCATTCCAGGCCTTCTCGTCTCATCTCAAGTCTAAATGAGCCCTTGAACCCTTGAGCCAATGAGCGAGGCACAATTAACAAGTTATGTGTTTAAATCTACCATTTCCCCTAATACTTTTATTTAATTTCCACTGAATTATCTAACTCTCAGAGAAGTTATCCTGGCACCACTTTTTGCGTCGGCCCCCATTGAGAGCCACTCCCCTACTAACAACACAAGGATCTAATCCATAAACCAAGGGTAAACAAAGTGCACAAAAAATGGATATTAAATCCCAACCATAATACAAGAAGCAACACATCCCGTTCGTAGTAATCGGGTGTTTAAACTGGATTACAACCAAGTGCACTACCCAAGGAAAACAAAGGGCTTAACAAAATATCACAACAACCCTTACATAATATTACAACATCTGGAAGGCTTACATTCACAACTAATAGATTTCCCAACTTACGTGGACAAAAGACATCATAATTAAATAAGTAATTCAGGCAAGTAATAAAACTATCATTATGATTTCCTTAATCTAATTTCCATTCCAAAATAAACAATAATACATTGCTCAAAATAATCTAGCATGATACAATTTCATTTATAGTCAATAAAGAAATTAAATCTAATTATTTAATTCAATTTCCCAATTTACATCAATATAAAAATTAATTTCCTCTTTTAAATCATTTCATTTTAAAAACATCTAATTTCATGCATTTACATGCATCTAATATAAAATTGATTTATATATATATATATTTGAATATATATATATATATATATATATATATATATATATATGAATATATATAATTATATATATATATATATATATATATATATATATATATATACAAATATATATATTATTTAAATATTTAAAAATTAACTACAATTTTTCCAAACATTATAAAATATATAGGGCATGTGTAGGATCATGATGAGCCAAAAAGTGGCGATACGAAAAAAGTAGCATTTTGCACTCACCAAAAAATGCAAAAATCCTAAGTTGACCTTTTTTTTGGGTTGGGTGTTAGTACATCACTCCATAGCAATGCCCAAGCCTAAGTTTTACAAATCAGATATCCAATTTGGGGTCGAGAAATATTAATGAAAAAAAGGTCATTTGTTATTCATTTTAACACTTTCAAACGTCCAGCGACTCAAACAACAACAGTGGACGCGAATCCGATATCCATTTTTAGCTGATATCTTATTTTGAAGGTAAGTATTTGGTTGATTTTTTGTTTTAATCGATTTTTGTTTGAGTTTTGTATAATTTTAACTAGTTTTTAACAGATTTTTATTAAAAATTAGGGCGTTTTACAATTTTTTATTAAAAACTAGGGTTTTTTACAATAATTTCATTTATATTGTGTAATTTCAATTAGATTAATTAGTTTTGAACTTCAATCAGGTATTATGGCTAAGAATCAAAACCCACAAATGCCAAACCCTCCACCACCTCCACACCCACCAATTGAAGAGTTAATTGGTGAAAAATTGGAGCAATTGAGGGGCATTTGTGATGTTTATAAGACAATCCCTCGATTAAGGAAGATGGCAAACACATTGAAAGAAATAACTAAAAATATAGAAACCCTCTCCACCCAACATAATGCCTTTCTTTCGTGGTGAGAAAGCATGAGGGAATATTACTCTTGTGGATTGTCTTATGAAAATGTGAAAGATCTCAGAATAACAAAAGCCCAAATAGCCTCTTTATTTGTTAACCCCCACATCCGTCTGCTAGTTAATGTTAATAAACCAAAACTTTCTATAACATGGTGCACGAATAAGGACATTGAAAATCACTCTTGGGATCGTTGGTGCATGGTTTTTGATAAACCACCGAACAACAATAGTGATGCACCATTTTACTTTATTAAAAAATTATACGTTGAGTTTGTGTTAGGGCATCATGTCAATTACTTTGACATTAAACCCTTCTAGGACGTAGGTGGAGGTATGCCACATGATAGACCAGGGGCAGTTAGAGTAGTCCCCCTTCCTCCCCTTTCTCAACCACTTCCATTACGTCATCTAGATATTATCGAGGATGCAACCACACAGAATATTTAGGCTATTCACTCTTTGAGTGATATTTTTGTTTCCCATACTGCTACAGTAGCTCAACCACATGCTGGTGATGCTGGCGATGGATTGAGTGTTGCTACATCATCCTCCTTAGGTCCACATATTTTTGTGTCACATACTTGCACTATGTGCCACCAGATATGCTTGGGTACTCTTGTACAACCCACTAAGCATACCTTGGACACATCTGATTATGACCTCCATAATGTGGATTTTATAGGAGATTAAACGTAGGAGATTGGAGCACACCCTACAGAGTCCTCTGCTGCTAGAGAGGAGGACATTGGAATAGTTACACAGGTAAGATTTAAGTTGTAAATTCATAACTTGAATTTGTTTTTAAATGAATATTAATAAGAGATAGTATCAATTACTAATATTTATTTACATGGTCTATTTAACAGTTGATGTCTGAGGAGGAGCTTACACAAGTTATTGATAGCACTCTCAGGGCCATTTCATTTGGCCTCGACATGCACGTGGTATATATTTTTGCACTCACTCATTTACATTTTTTTATTATATAATTTCTTGTCATTAATGAAATTATATATATTAACTTATATGTTTATCTTATTTTCCTCTTGTAGTAAACACCTAGAGTGAGTGAGGTGTAGTGCTCTCCAGACTTTGGAGGCGCAATGGTAGATAATGGAAAGGTAATTGAACTCAAATTCAATTGAATTAAGTTTTTTAAGATCTTGTATAGTAATTACACATACATCAACATAGATTGGTAGTTTCATACACTTGTCATTTTTATATGTATAGGCAGTTATGAGCTACACATCCTTGTTGACAAGTGTCACAATTCCTGAAGGAGTAGGTGTTGGAACACTTGAAGGAGTAGGTGTTGAAACACCTCAAGGAGGAGTTGTTGAAACACCTAAAGGAGATAAAGAAAAAGAGATGCGTAAAGAGGTATGCATTTATTTTATTTTGTGTTTGCTAAGTATGTTCCTATTATCGACAATTGTATGCTAACTTGTATCAATTTTATGTTTTTGTTCACATATATAGATTGGCATTGCAAAAGTTGATGTGATTGGTTCTTTGAGAGGGGTATATTCTAGGGCTCTTGATGGTTTGAAGAGACTTATATATGAGGTAATCAAGATTTCAATTTTAGAGTTCAATTATAATTCAATGTTTATTGATTTTGATGTTAATTATTCGATTTTAAATTATATAATATAACTAATCGCAATTATGGTTTGAATTTTTCTTGTTCAGTTTCCTTCAGAGCCAAAGAATGCTTCAAAGGGGCTCCATTTTGATGATCCACCAGTAGTTTAGGATGAGATAGAAATTTTGGCATGTATATTTTGAATAGATATCGAGATGGAATATGCCACATTTTGTACAACTTTGTTTGAGTTGATGTTGATGCCAATTTTGTATATGGACATACACTTGATTATTGGATAATTTGATATATAGAAGTTGAGTATCGAAATAATTTGTTCCTCATGTGCATGTTTAAACTATTCAAAAATTTAATCTTGAGTAATGGTTAAATATCAATGTACAATAGCATAAAAAATAATGGTTATATTATATAGTTCACAATAACAAATAATGAATAATGGTTAAATTATATCATATATTGCTTAGTTATATTATGGTTATATTATATAGTTTAAACAACTTTGAAGACAAGAACAATGGTAAAGTTTAACATTTTAACTTTAAAGTTTAAATACACTCCAATGGAATGAATTCGATGGGCAGCAGGGTTAACCTCACCACAAACTTGGTTTGAAGCATTTTCATTTGTTTTTGTGCATTTGAGAAGCAGTTTACTAAGGGTCGGTTTGTATACCATGTTCAAGGGTTTTGAGTGCATCTAAAATGGCATATTAAGCCTTCCACATAGTGTATGCATCTGTAACTCAGTGGATAGGCTTAGTTAGGGTTAATAAAAAAAATTCATTGTTTCATGTGCATGGGAAGTCAGGATCATGATTTTGGTGGTGCCCTAGATGGCATTTTGGCTGTTTTTGCATAAAAAGGAGAGATTAGAGGGGTAAATGTGAGAAATATTTGAGGGCAGTCACTTTTTATGTCCTTTTAAGTTTTTGAAGGGTTGTTCGAAGGTGTTGGGTGCATTGGGATGGTCTGGTGAAGTTTGCAAGTAGGTTTTTCAATAAACCCTTGCCTAGATTGAGCAATTTGAGGATTTTATTGAATAGGGTCTTAGAGGCTGAGTTTGTGAGGATAAGTTGGAAAATTTGGGGTTTTGTCACCTGGTGAGTGCTGCCCCATTAAGTTTTGGGGTTTTTGAAGTGATTCAAGGATGGTTGCTTTGGAAATTAGGCCTATTTGGCTAGGTTGAGCTGCGTAGTTTGAATGATTTGTGGAAGTTGTGCCAAAAGAGTCATATGTGGGGTTGATGTATGTTGTAGAATTATTTAATGGGTGTCTAGAATGATGGTCACTTGTAGAGGTTGTCAAGGAAAACTGAGAGTTAAGTTGGGAAAATTAGGTTTGTAGACCTACAAGGGTGTCTAGGTGAGAAAGGGAAAATAAGCCAAGATTGAGTTTGTAAGTAGAAAGGTGATTCATAACCTTTTGAGTTGATAAAGTGAGGGGTTTTTCAACCTAGGTTGCTATCAGAAACACTCACCAACACTCCAAAACTCAAAAACCTCACTTTTGACAAGTTTCAAGGAGGGTTTATTGAAAACCTCACCTCTAGACCTTTTGTTATTGTTTCAATGCCTCCAACACCTTCAAATATGTCTGCCCTTTCTTAATTAAATCTTACAAAGTGCTACAATGATGTAAGCAAGATTAGAACCTTTCACATGGACTTTAAGAGGCATCTAACAAGATTAATATTATGATGCAAGATAGGGTGGTTAATAACTCTTCTTAAGGCTTCTTGACTGGTTTTACTGATTCCTTTATCTGATTTGGTGACCTTTCTTCTTGACAGGCTATGGTAACTAGTAGCATATAGGAAACACTTATTCAACTATATCTTCTGATATAGTTTTCTTCACAAAATTAACTCCACAAACTTGAATACCCTTTACCCTGCTCTACAACATACTCCAAACCTGACCTAGGTTGTTTTGGATTGTATCTCCTTAATCAAACCTTCTTCGCTTGACCATGGCCTAAATAGGCCTCTTTTACAAAGGAGGTATGTCTAAAAAGTCTTTCCTAACCTTAAGAACCTCATGCACAGTGTGTTCCAGTCACCAATACACCATTCCTTGTGTGGTCTTCACCCAAATTGATTGTAAACTCACTGTCCCCTCCAAAAACCAATATTTTCACCATGGAACAGTCACTCTGTCAGCCATTAGCTTGGTTTGATGATTGTTTCACCTTACCACCCTATCAATCAATACAAAGAAACAAAATTTTACAATCCTACAAGCTCATACCACCTACTCACAACATGCAACAATGGTGGAATGGCCTTCACAGTTCAGTTTGCTTACAAACCCTCTCAAACCCTACCTACAGAGTGATTTTCAAAAAACAAATCAAAACTATCCTATGACTGAACAAGAATCCTTCACAAATGATTCAAAATGAAGCTAATTTGATGTATTACTCATCCACATATATTTTCCATTAAACTCTAACTGTACGGGTTGCTTAGAATAGGAAAAAACATACAAAAATAAAAAAAAAAATCATTTCTTTCTTCTTGATCTTCGTTCACACCACTTCCACTACATATCTCTCCACTTTTCATGCCTTTTAAAAAAAAATTCCTCATTCACAAAAAGAATTTCAATAGATATGACTGTTGGACTTCCATTTACCTCAAAGTTAGGACACAAACAAAACCAATTAACATAGCAATAATAATGTAGAATATTAAGACCCCCTTGACTCGAATTACAAATGTTTCCAAGTCATGAAATTGGCCACCTAGGCCTTATTAAAAAACCAAAAATATCACTCCCTACCCCTAGACCTTGATTACAAGGAAAAACAAAGAAAACTAAACTGAGTGAAAATGTGAAGGTGTTCTGCACCATACACCTGGGGTCGAAATGGTTTCATTCTCCTAATGAAATGAGGTCTTTAATAGAAACTCCATGCTAAGAAATGTCTTCTTCTTTCATCCAGGTTGCATCTTCCTCAGGTAGTCCATGCCATTTCACCAAATGCTCTCTATAAACCTTTCTCCTTGTTCTCTTTACCTCCCTTGAGTCCAGCACAACTTCAAGTTTCATTGGCTGAGTAGGTGGAAGGTTCTTAATCTATTCTCCTTCATCTTTTTCAGGTTCACTTTCTTCTTTACCTGCAAAAACAGTTCCCTTGAAGGGATAGAGGTCAGTTATATTGAAAATTGGTGAGATTGCAACTCCTTGTGGGAGTTCAATCTCATATGCATTGTTGCCATACTTGTGGACTACCTTGTAGGGTCCTATCTTCTTCATCATCAATTTGGTATACTTCCCCTTGGGTAGCCTCTCCTTTCTCAGATGTTCCCACACTAAATCACCCACCTTAAACTGTACATTTCTCCTTTTTAATTCTGCCTTCTCCTTATTCTTAGCTGCATGCTTTTCAAGTGTCTCCTTGACCTGTTTGTGTATGTCATGCATTGACACATCAAAATCCTCACCTTGTGCACTCCTTTTCTCCATCCCCATCAAGTATCTCAACTCACAAACACCCCTTGGATGTATTCCATAAACAACTTCAAATGGAATTTTCCCCATACTCTAATTGATGGAGTCATTATAGGCATACTCTGCCTATGGCAATATCAAATCCCATGACTAATTATGCTCCTTAGTTAAACACCTTAATAGATTTCCCAATGACCTATTGACAACCTCAATTTGACCATCGGTCTGAGGATGGTAGGAAAAGATGAATGACAAATTTGTTCCCAAATTTTTCCACAATGTTCTCCAAAAATGGCCAATGAACTTGGCATCCTTATCAGATACTATAGGTACTGGTAGCCCATGAATTCTAACAGCCTCCTTAAAGAATAGGTGTGCAATATGTGATGCATCATTAGTTGCTTTTCAAGCAATTAAATGTGCCATCTTACTAAACCTATCAACTACCACATACACATTGTCATAACCCCTAGAAGTTCTTGGTAGACCTAAAACAAAATCCGTGCTTATTGCTTCCCATGGTCTACTTGGTATGGGTAAACATTGATACAACCCAACATTAGAACTTGTCCCCGTTTCTCTTTGACAAATAAAAAAAACTTCTACATGCCTCTTGACATCTAAATTCATCTTGGGCCAATAGTAAAATATCTTGATCTGATCCAAATTCTTGTTATGACCCAAATGTCCACCAAGGCTCCCACTGTGTTTTTCTCTAACCATAATTTCCCTCATAGAACATTTTGGGATGCATAACTGAGCCCCCTTGAAGAGTAACCCATATTGTATCACATAGTCCCCATATTCTTTATGGAATGAACCTTGAGATTGCTCACAAACTGCAAACACATCATGGAAATATTCATCAAATTTGTACATACCTTTGAGTGATTCCACACCCACACTATGAAGTTGCACCTCTTGCACTAATGCTGCTCTCCTACTCAGAGCATCTACCACCTTATTGGCCTGTCCTTTCTTGTGTTTTATGGTAAATGTGTAAGCTTCCAGGTACTCCACCCATTTAATGTGCTTATGGTTCAATTTATCCTAGCTATTTAGAAAACTCAGAGCATGGTTATCTATGAATACCACAAATTCCTTGGGGAGTAGGTAGTGCCTCCATTTCTTGAGTGATTGCACCATGGTATACAGTTCTAGATCATAAGATGAGTATTTTCTCTTTGCCTCATTCAATTTTTCACTAAAGAAGGCAATAGGCTTCCCTTCTTGGCTTAGCACTGCCTCTATGGCTAAATTAATAGCATCACATTCTTTGGTAAACACTTTAGAAAAATTAGGCAGAGTAAGTATGGGTTGTTGTGCTACCTTTTGCTTCAAGTATTCAAAACTTTGATCAGCTTCCTTGGTCCACTGGAATCTGCTCCTTTTCTCTCCTTTGATGGTGTATATCATTGGTGCTATTGTGTGATTGAATCCCCTTATAAACTTCTGGTAGAAGCTTGCCAGGCCATGAAAACTTCTCACTTCTCCCACTATTTTTGGTGTAGGCTAGTTAAGTATTGCTTCAACTTTCTTTGGACCCATTTTTAGGTTACATCCTGAGATTACAAAACCCAAGTATATCAGCTCTTGCTTCATCCATTCACACTTCTTGAGGTTAATCATGAGCTTCTCTTCATGTAGCTTTCCCAACACTCTGTTCAAGTGCTCCAAGTGTCCTTCCCTTGTTTTGCTGAATATCAAGATATCATCCAACTATACTACTACAAATTTGTTAATGAAATCTCTTATCACCTCATTCATGAGTCTCATGAATGTGTTAGGGGAATTTGATAGCCCAAAGGGATTCACCATCCACTCATAAAGGCCCTAATTGGTCTTGAAATCTATTTTCCACTCATCACCTCTCTAATCCTTATCTGGTGGTAGCCACTCTTTAAATCTATCTTGGAGAAGTATCTTGCCCCTGCTAAGCTGTCCATGAGGTCTTCCATCTGAGGTATAGGAAACCTATACCTAATAGTTATCTTTTTAATGGCCCTTGAATCTGTACAGAGCCTCCACTCACCATGTTTTTTAGGTGCCAAAACTATTGGCACAACACAAGGACTGAGACTCTTCCTCACTAGGCCCTTGTCTAAAAGCTCTTGCACTTGTTTCTTAATTTCCTCATTCTATTGAGGTGTCATTTTATAAGCAGCCTTGTTAGGAAGGCTTACACCAGGGACTAAATATATATGGTGACTTACACCATGGATTGGAGGTAAGGAATTAGGTAACTCCTTCACCACTATGTGTTCATACCTATTGAGTAGAGTCTGCACTTCCTTTGGATCTTCTTTCTCTCTATCTTTTGCTACTACCTCTGAAATTGGTTTCCCAATAACAACAAACCAAATCTTCTCTTCCTCCAAGTCTTTAGGAACTCCTTCTCCTTTACTATCATCACACTAGGTCCTTCAGGGACTGTACTCTTGTCTTCCTACAATGGCTCTAATCTAATCTGCACTCCATCTTTTTCAATTTGATACTCATTCTTGAAACCATCATGTTGTGCTTTCCTGTCATATTTCCATGGCCTACCAAGAAGTAGGTGGCACACATCCATGGGTACAATGTCACAGAGCATCATATCCTTATAAGGACCAATGAAGAACTCCACCAAAAAATATTCATTCATAAGAACTTGTTGTCCCTTGTTCAACCATGAAATTTTATAGGGATTAGAGTGGGGTATCCTTTTCAACCTAAGCTTTTCTACCATTTCCAAAGATGCAATATTATCAGTTGAGCCAGAGTCAATTATGACCTTACATACCTTTCCCTGAAACTTAAAAGTTGTTCAGAATAAAACTTTCCTTTGAAGTAGCTACTTTGATCAATGTCCTCCTAATCATCAAAGACTCCCCTAGTTCTTGATTAGCTCAGAGAGTTGAAGGACCTGCACAATAAGTTACACTCTCTACCTCTTCCTCTTCATGAAAAAACTAAGTTCTCCTTTCCCCACCTTGGTAGCTCAAACTCTATTTGTTTGGACACTTCCATGAAGGGTTCCCATATTGGTTGCAGTCAAAACATTTACCTGAAAAGGAATTAGATCCTCTTGCTGGTCCATTGAACTTGCCTCTACCTCCTAGCCTTCTTCCCCTAAAGGCCCCTCTTGTTTCCCCACTTTGTTCTTGAGTGGTGCCTTGTTCACCTTGTGTCTTTTGGAAGCCTCTTCCTTTAGGATTACCTCTACCTTTGAAACTTTTATCGCTGCCCCTAGTTTGTTTTTCCAACCTCCTCTTTATCTTCTCTTCAGCTTTGGTAGCCACTTGGAAGCATTCTTCCACTGTTCCAAGAGTCATGAAACTGATTTCATCTTGGATTGTTCCCCTTAATCCATTCAGGTATCTAGCCACTCTTTCCTTCTCATTCTCCATGTGCCCTGACCTTATGGTCAATTTATTAAATTCCTTTGTATAAGTAGCCACATCCAACTCTCTCTGCCTCAAGCTTTGCAATCTTCTATAGGTTTGTACTTCATAGTCAGCAGGCAGGAATTGGTGTTTGATCTTTTGCACCATCTGGTCCCATGAATTAATTTTAGGCTTGGAGGTCCTTACTCTCTCTTCTTGAGTGTAATTCCACCAGGTTAGAGCTGGTCCTTTGAGTTTTGTCTTAGCCAATTTGACTTTCCTATCTTCAAGAACCTCCTTGAACTCAAAGTATTTGTCAAGAGCATCAATCCACTCTATGAATTCTTCTCCATCCATCTTTCCTCCATACATAGGGATTTCTATCTTCACTTCTTGAGACTCTCCTCTTGCTGCCTTAAGCACCTACAAGAACTTCTTTTCATCAGCCCCCATATCCTCTTGGGGTTTTGCTTGAGGTTTTTCCTCTTCACCCTCCTCTTTAAGGTCACTCACCTCAATGATACCCTTAGATCTCTTTTCTTTCCTTTCAAGAGATTCCATCCTTTCTCTCAAGGCTCTGATTTACTTAGCAACTATTGTGGTACCCATCTTTGGAGGCATTTTGTATTGTTCCTTGTTCATTATTACTTGAAATTTCAATATTATTTTACACACGGACCTGGAGCCTAAGCTTTGATACCACCTAATGCAAGATAGGGTGGTTAATAACTCTTCTTAAGGCTTCTTGGCTGGTTCTACTGATCTCTTTATCTGGTTTGGTGACGTTTCTTCTTGACAGGCTATGGTAGCTAGTAACATATAGGACACACTTATTCAAGTATATATTCTGATATAGTTTTCTTCACAAAATTAACTCCAAAAACTTGAATACCATTTACCCTACTCTACAACATACTCCAAACCTGACCTAGGTTGTTTTGGATTGTATCTCCTTAATCAGACCTTCTTCGCTACACCATGGCCTAAATAGGCCTCTTTTACAAAGGAGGTATGTCTACAAAGTATTTCCTAACCTTAAGAACCTCATGCACAGTGTTTTCCAGTCACCAATACACCATTCCTTGTGTGGTCTTCACCCAAATTGACTGTAAATTCACTGTCCCTTCCAAAAACCAATATTTTCACCATGGAACAGTCACTCTGTTAGCCATTAGCTCAGTCTGATGATTGTTTCACCTTACCACCCTATCAAGCAATTCAAAGACACAACATTTTACAATCCTACAAGCTCATACCACCTACTCACAACATGCAACAATGGTGGAATGGCCTTCACTGGTTCAGTTTGCTTACAAACCCTACCTATAGAGTGATTTTCAGAAAACAAATAAAAACTATCCTATGACTGAATGAGAATCCTTCACAAATGATTCAAAATGAAGCTAATATGATGTATTACTCATCCACATATATTTTCCATTAAACTCTAACTGTACGGGTTGCTCAGAATAGGAAAAAACTTAAATTTTAGGAAAAAACATACAAGAATCAGAACTTTTTCATTTCTTTCTTCTTGATCTTCGTTCACACCACTTCGACTAAATATCTCTCCAATTTTCATGAATTTTACAATTTGTTTCCTCGTTCACAAAAATAATTTCAATAGATCTGACTGTTGGACTTCCATTTACCTCAAAGTTAGGACACAAATAAAACCAATTAACATAGCGATAATAATGCAAAATATTAAGACCCCCTTGACTCGAATTACAACTATTTCCAAGTCATGAAATTGGCCACCTAGGCCTTATTACAAAACCAAAAATATCACTCCCTACCCCTAGACCTTGATTACAAGGCAAAATAGAGAAAACTAAACTGAGTGAAAATGTGAAGGTGCTCTACACCAGATTAGGACCTCCAACACCTTCAAATATGTTTGTAGAGATTAGGACCTTTCACATGGACTTTAAGAGGCATCTAACAAGATTAAGATGCTCTTACAAATTCAACTTATCCCCAAAACACACCCTAAAGGCTTGTAGCCTCAAAACACAACTTTTGAAGATTTATTTTGGAGAAGGCCATACAAAGACCTACAAAACATCATCAATAATCTTATCTTACTAGAAACAAGTACCTTTGTACCTACTGTGTCTGCAGAACCTTCATGCTTTGCAACATTCTTCCCAACCAATGGACACACAATGGTTCCTATCATGAAATTAGCATACCAATTTACTACCAACTCACTCTTCAAACCTATGTCAACCTTCACACCTATTGTCAAAGTGTTTTTAGACTTAAAACTAACCATCTCACTTGATACCATATTTTCAGTAGACATTGCCTATGAAGGAAGGTTGAGTGCATTCTTTGAAGTTGCTTGTTTAAGGTTGTAGTTAAGGGTTTGAGGGTCAGAACATATTAAGAGGAAATTCCACCTACTATTCATGTTGTGATTCGATGGAATGGGCCTGGTTAGAATAATATTATATGTAGGAATAGATATCTAGTTGTGGAAAAGACATTTGGTGGAGATTTCCATGTTGCCCCTATGGAAAAAGCATGAATTTAGGCCTAGGAGCCATAGCTTGAAGTAGAAAACTAAAGCAATAGTTTTGAAGAAGGTTAGAACCTATTTGTTTCAATGTTATTAGGTGGATTTTTCTATGATATAAGGTTTGCAAAGGTAGGGTAGGTCATTTGGATGTTTGGGCTTGTAGCCCTAATTGAACAAAGAGTGAAAATGGGTGAAATTGAGAGGTTTTAAGAAGGAAATGTGTGATAAATTTGGGGGCAGCATAATTTAAAGGTGAATTAAGTTTTTTTAGGGTGAAATAAGAATGTTTGAAAATATTTTGAAGTTGAATGAGGTTTGGAGATGGGTTTTTCAATAAACCCCCGCTTATTTAGTGAAAAATGAGGGTTTCATGGAAGAGGGTCTTACAAAGAAAGTTTTGACTCAGTGGCTAAATTTATGGTTTTGGAGGTATTTTGAGGATTGTCTAATGGTATTTTGAGTGGACAACAATATTGAAGGAGAGTTCCTTTGTTAAAGTGGGCTAATTGGAGCCCCTTTTCTAGCGTTCAAAGTCAGTTTGATGGTATGGTTCCAAAGTAAGTACATGTGATTATATGATTTGCTTCTTGGGTGTAATAAGGTCATCCATGACCATTTGGAGTCATTTTGAAGTGATTTGGGGTCATTTATCAAAAAATGTAAAAAATTGTCAAGTTGCTAAAATATTGTCAAGCAACTTTTGCAAGAAAGTGCAAAAATGAAGTTTTATTAACAAATTATTTAAAAATTGGTTGTAAATTGTTGAGATGCATATGGATGGGTAATTTTACACTAGGCATGGTCCTCTTATGCATCGAAACACGTGGAATCGCTCTGAGCTACATTCAACCGACAAATTCCCTTAAGATTCCAAAGTGTAAAATGGCTGCAAACTTCAGCATGCTTGTACTTGGACACCATGATGCTTAGAAAATTATCATCTGACTCTATGGGATCATGTTGGTCCCATTGACAATAACCTCTCTCAATTTTTTCTATCTTAGAGGCGTTTTATTGTGGTGGTGAATTCTCGCTTGGGGAAAATTTTGTCAAATGCAAGTAGTTGAAAGTTGCAAAGTGGTGCAAATTTTTTTCTACAACTCATGTGACCAAACATAATGTTTCGACACATCCAGGTGGGTACGTTTATGCTAGGAATGGTCCTTTTTCACACCAAAACATGTGGAATTGCTCTGAGCTACATTCAACTGGTAGATTCCCTTTAGAGTCCAAAGTGCAAAATGGCTACAAACTTCAACATGCTCGTATTTTGACACTGTGATGCTTAGAAAATTCTTTTCTGACCTTATGGGATCATGTTGGGTGCCTCTACAATAACCTCTCTTGGTTTCACTATCTTAGAGGCATTTTCCTATGGTGGAGAATTCTTGCTTGGGGAAAAAGTTGTCAAATGCAAGTAGTTGAAAGTTGCAAAGTGGTGCAAATTTTGTTCTGCAACTCGTGTGACAAAATGATCTATTCTGATGCATCCATTTGGGTAATTTTACACTAGGCATGGTCCTCTTTCACATTGAAACACACAGAATCACTCTGAGCTACATTCAACCGACAAAATCCCTTAAGAGTCCAAAGCGCAAAATGGCTACAAACTTCAGCATGCTCGTATTTAGAGACCGTGATGCTTAAAGAATTATCATCTAACCCTATGGGATCATGTTGGCCCCCTCTATAATAACCTCTCTCAATTTTTTCTATCTCGGAGGCCTTTTCTTGTGGTGGTGAATTCTCTCTTGGGAAAAAAGTTGTCAAATGCAAGTAGTTGAGTGTGTAAAAATGACTTTTTAGCCATTCCTCCAATTGTATCCTACTGTAACTTGGTGGAATGGAATAATTAGGGGTAGGGGACATATGTTCATGGTTTTTGGAGCAGGGGAGGCGAGTTGAAATTAGGATTTTTCACCATTTTAGACCCCCAATTAGGTCACTTTTACAAAGGACCTATGCCTTAAACTTTCCTTTTCACCCAAATTTTGATTGGGAAAAACTCACCAGCCAACAAAACCCCAAATTCCATAATTATTTTGTGTATACACATTTCCCAAAGCACCCTACAATGAAACCCTCATTTCTTGCACTTTACATGGGGGATTTATTGAAAAACAACCTTTTAGGGCATATCTAACCCAACCAATGCCTCCAACACTTCATAAAATACCTACAAAAACTCAAAAGATCAAGATATCTCTTTTTCCCCCAAGAATTCTATCATTTTCTCACTCAAACCACCCAATTCCACCCAAAAATGCACTATTTGCCACCTAGGGCATCATGCCAAACTAACCAAATGACATTCCCTACACACAAAACTCATTATTAAAGATGAATCTAAACCACCCCTAATACATTTAAAATAAGATTCGATATGCATCATAAGGGAGATTCAAGAATGATAGTAGCAAAATAATATTTTTTTTAATCAACAAGCCGTAAGACTATACAATGATATATATTGATAAAAGTATATACAATATATCCAAAAAATCCATACATTCTTAGTACAAAGGATTCATATGGACATAAAATTTCATGTATATATTGATAGTACAAAACATATTTCCCTCTAGGGGAAGGAAATAGATCCCGTGTTGCCTTCGAAATTAGACTGGATGGAGTGACTGTTGGTTCTCTTGTCTTTTGAACACACTCGCTAGTCCTCCTCTCTTCACTTTGGACATTGAAAATATAGTTTACCATAGTAGTAGAATGTGTTAGTAATAAGACTAAATAAAAACAGATTGAAGAGAATTATCTGTTTGGATTATAGATAGAAAAAGTGCAAAAAGATGCATATGGAACTAAAATATTTGAAAATATTGTATCCATATCAAAGTATTACCTTAATTTCAGCTTCTTGAATAGTTATATCAAAGCATTACCTTAATTTCAGCTTCTTCAACTGTATCCAAAACTTGCAAATTCAAACTTTCATGCTAGTCCTCCTCTCTTCACTCTAGACATAAAAAATATAGTTTACCATAGTAACATAATGTGTCAGTAATAAGACTAAATGAAAACAAATTGGAGAGAATTCTCTGTTTGGATTATAGATAGAAAAAGTGCAAAAAGATGCATATGGAACTAAAAACTTTGAAAATATTGTATCCATATCAGAGCATTACCTTAATTTCAGCTTCTTCAACAGTTATATCAGAGTATTACCTTAATTTCAGCTTCTTCAACTGTATCCTAAATGTCCCATCAACCAACCAATTACTTTTTCCAAGTATTAAATAAGGAATACTAATGAACTTAAGCATAATGAACCTAAGCATTGTACCTTCCTTTCTTGAATATGCTATTCAAGTGTGGTTGATGGGTCATCTCTTTGCTTAAGAGTATCGAATATTACTTCATGATCAACATTACTAAGTGTCCATAGTTTTTTTGTCTTTGGTTTGGCGTGATGCTTTAAAAAATTAACATTTGTTGCTATAACAAGGTTTGAATACATGACAATGGTTTTGTGTTTCTCATAGTCTTCAAATGCAGGTATGCCATGTTAGAGTAATAAGTTATTACACTTAATTAATTATATCATATTGGTTAATTAATTAAGTCACTTATTCCTTTAGGTACTTAAGCTGAACTTAGGCACATTAATAATTTATTAATTATTAAGTGTGCACACTAGGGTTTCCCTTTTAGGTCAACATTAGGGTTGCATACATTGCTTTTATAAAGCAAATTATCTCATTGTAATATCTTAATTCCGAATATATCAATTTGCACATCTTCATGCAAAGCTCTTGCTTTTTATTGTTTTTCTCTTATGTGGAAGGCCTTTTGGTTTGCATGTCTGATCTTGGTTTCTAACATGGTATCAGAGCCTTGACATGCAACCCCTTCTTAGATTCTGGACAAAATCATTGCAGAGTTCGTTCAAGGTTCCTTGAGGGTATCATGCCTTGAGTTCATTTATGCAGCATTTTGGATCAAATCAGGCTTTGCCATTGGATTCAGAGTGCTGGAAAAAGTCAAGACTGGCTTTTATTTTTCAGATTTTGGTCATCGTTTGCCAGATCTATGAGGGTTTCAAGTTCAGTGATTTTTTGGAAGCTCTGGAGGTAGCTGATTTTTTGGTGCATTTTGAGCAAAACGGAGGTCACCATCGCATTTGCAGCAGCTAAAAACCCTAAGAATTCCCTTTGTTTTGTTGATTTTGGATCACTTGATCCGGAAGGCAAAAAAAAATTGCCAGGGAGGCCGTACGGCCTCCCCAACATGCACTTTGAGTTAGTTTTTTTCACGAAAATCGAAAAAAAATTAAAAAAATTAAAAAAATTGCTTTTAAAAAAGCACTACCAGTATTGAGGAATGCACCACCTGATGGACACCATGCGGCCTCCAACCCACCACTGCCACTAGGTGGCACCACCATGCTTCACCACTGCTGCCGACATCCACCGCTCTGCCCACGACCAGCCCCTGTGGGTCCCTCTACGCTCCGCCCCGATCATATGGAGGACCGGGGCTCTTCGCCAGCCCCTAATGGCTTCCTATCTGTGGCTGTTGATCGTATGGGGGACTAGGGGCTCCGCCCCAGCCCCCAACATGCCAGCACCTGTTCATGCACAGGACTAGGGGCTTTTTTTTTTTAAGCCCCCTGGGCTGCCTGCATGCCATATTGGTAATTTTGGAGCACCTTTCATTAAAATAGGTGTAACTTTTGCGTACGAAGTCAGTTTTTTGCAAATGAGATATTGTTGGAAAGCTAGTTCCAAGCCCATTCTATTGGTGTAGATATTTTTTCTTGATGATTCTCTAGTTTTATTTTGCAGGTCCTTGAACTTAGATATTGTTGTTTTCACTCCGGAGGGCATATCTTTTGACTCACTAATCCTTTTTTCGCCATTCTTGTGGCATTGGAAAGCTGGTTCAGTAATCTACACAGATCTAAGGTCTTTTTTTATTTTCTATTTATGCATGTTTAGGAATTCTCTCCTTTTACAATCATTGGGTATTGTAATAAATGAACTGATATAAAGTTCCATCAGGTGGGTTTCTTGCATAATAATCCGATTAGAGTGTGCATGCACTTTTATCTTCATCTTGTTTTGATGAAAACTCACATGGGTTGTAATCTAGTTTCTTAGTTTCTTTTGGCCACATTTTGTCTTAGCTTGACACATATCAGATTCATATCGGTTCACACTTTAGATTGAGAGCCTATGGTTAATGATCCACATTGGATCCATCTCAGTTTGAGGGCCACTAAATTTGTGGTTAATGTTCCTGAGTCTTTATGGTACTTGTTCCCATGGAAGATTTTTAGTCTTAGTTTGGCATTGGAATCGAGATTCATGGCTCCAGATTATGTCATCATTCATTTTATCTACTGTTGCTTCATAGATTCCAGGGTTGTTCCCGTTTGGAGTTTTCGAGTGTTTCGTGACATCGGGTCTGCTGTTGCATTATTATGATTCTGATATGGTTTCTTGTAAACATAAGTATTTTTTCCTTGCTTGCTGGATTGCAGTTCTAGTGTTACTCTACAATGTTCTTCTAGTGCTTCTTTGCAGCAGTCATCTCATTGTAGGGGGGTTTTGTCCCACTGGGTTTTCCTTCTCTACCTCATCATTGCATTTGTACTTGGGTACCTGATCAGGCCTAGTTGTCGGGACCCATCTTTGCTTTCATGCATATTTTTTCTAGTGTTTTAGCTACTTCCTAAGTTCATCATAAGGGGGGGTGTTAGAGTAATAAGTTATTACATTTGATTAATTATATCATATTGGTTAATTAATTAAGTCACTTATTCCTTTAGGTACTTAAGCTAAACTTAGGCACATTAATAATTGATTAATTATTAAGTGTGCACACTAGGGTTTCCCTTTTAGGTCAACATTAGGGTTGCATACATTGCTTTTATAAAGAAAATTATCTCATTGTAATATCTTAATTCTGAATATATCAATTTTCACATCTTCATGCAAAGCTCTTGCTTTTTATTGTTTTTCTCTTATGTGGAAGGCCTTTTGGTTTGCATGTCTGATCTTGGTTTCTAACATGCCATTCTTTCTAATAATGTATGTTCGCAACCAAGTTCTTGCAACCACAACTGAACCTATAGGATACATGAACCCATTATCATCTTCCATCAGTTGTGTTAGCTTATGCTTTACCCGCACACATCGAGCCAACCAATAGTCTGATCTCTCTTCATACCCTATGGTGTAACAACTAAAAAAACATGTCCTAGTTGTAGTAGATCTGAAAGACGATCATAATCAACTGAACTTTCCATTGTGTCCTTTTTCATGGATATTGTTTGAGATAAAGGAGTTAGATACCATGGAACCCATGTATCCACCCACTCACTTGACTCGCATTGATCCCACTCGCACTGAATCCAACTCTGACAAAAACAAGCCAACTCTCATGTACAAATGGTCCATGTGCTTGCATCCAAGATTGAAAATGAATGCATCTTTGAAGAATCTTTGATTGTATGACAATCCAATCTGCCTCCCACTATGCCCTCCTCAACCAACCAAAATAATCTACGCATTGTTGAATCAAGTGTCCCTCTCTATGACAATGTTGAACTACACCAATCAACAATAGAACATGCATCACTGAATTTTGCTCCTGAAATCTTCAATTTCTCTTTCACTAGAGCTCTTTTTACACATGCACCTACTCCATCATGCTCCCCTTTCCTATGCCTAGCTTAAAAAAAACTCCAAATATGAGGTACACCCTTCTCTACATGCATTCTAGTCAACCAATAAAACATATGGGAATTCTTGAATTGACTTGTGCAATTATTTGACCAAATGAGATGTCGGCCCACTGTTATATCATGCTCATGCAAGAACTCAATAAAATTATTGAAAAAATGTTGGACATACTCGGACGAGTGAGATCTATCATCACTCATATAAAAATGATACTCTCTGATTATCTTTTGATCATCTTTTGTACTATCAGGTGCATGTCTATATATTATGTGGACAAAAATAGCAATCTGAATGGAATTGTAATACTGAGATTGTACCTCATTTTGTGGTTGCAATGTGTAGTTTTCTAGAAAATCAACCACTGATATAATAGTGCCAATTGAAAAAGAGTCCTTACACATCCTCAATTGTTGATACAGCCATTGAGACCTATGGATATGCCTTACATACTTGTAGAAAAGATTGTCCTTAAAATCTAAAATAAAATCAACAACACTGCATTCTTTTGTAACCAACTCGCATCTAGAACCTTCACCTCCACTCTACAAAGTATATTTGACTATCTCATATCTCTTTTTCTCAACAAGCTTCTTTCCAAATTCATGTTTGGAACCCTCATGAAAACATTGGAAAAACTTTGACAAGCCATCACATTGTGAGCACTTCACATTTAAACAATCATTTCTATAGAAAAATCAACCATCATCTCTAGAACATAAAAATAGATCTAGCAAGACCCTTGATGATTTTAGAAGATGCATTGCACCACACTCCTACAAAATTTCATTAGTATGCAAAGTAGAACGGATATAGCATAATATTTCATGGTACATTGAAAACTCCACATGGTATTTGCAACAACACGTATTACGAATTTTAAGAGACACACAATAAAATGGCTTCAAACCTTCAAAAGTCCTTTTTGAGATTTCCATATTTGGATGTGTTTCAATAAGTTTTTTGAATAAAATTGTTTGGCTTGATTCCAATAAATGTTTAGGATGCGGTGTACAGTATCAATTTCCAATTCTTAACTTTAAAACAACCTTTGCATTAGGTGATACTCTAGAGTTATCATGCCAAAATTGCTGAATTACTTGCTTTACATTATTGGTTAGCTTCTTATCAACACGTGGAAGCCTCCCGACAAAATCCCATGTATCATTTTGAAGAGGATTATCTATTCTTTCTCTTCTTGCAAGTGCTCTATCCAAAGTTTTAAAATTTATGTCAAAAACAATACAATTTTGTCTCATAAAGTGATCCTTTTTCAATTGATGGCTTACTAGGGCGGTTGTAATGACTTTCCGAGCAACTCTCTTATCTTTTTCCTTGATATTTTTTCCAATAAACTTGAGAGCATTAAAAATATTTTTGATAATAATAGAATTTTTTTCGGTTTTCTTGTTCACACGAATCTTCAATTTGGCTAGCAAAGGTCTCATATTTTGTATCTTTAGTAATTGTACAAAAAGTTGACATTGCTTGGTCAATGTCTTATTGCTAAAATATTGGTTGAAAAGTTGCGTAGCCCACAACCAAATGGTTTGTGTTGACCTCTTGCCTTCAATTTTTTTTATGATGTTCTCATCAATTTCAAGTAACCATTTAGGGGTTCTTGAAGGTCTTGAATTTGGAATATGTCTTTCTTCATTTCCCATGTAATTTGGTGAAACATAATTTACACTTGGTTCAATATTATGTTCAACATCTTCAATTCCAACATTTTCAATATCAATTTCAATAGTTTCATTGCCAATTTCAATATTATTTTCAACATCTTCAATTCCAACATTTTCAATATCAATTTCAATAATCTCATTCCCAATTTCAATATCATGGTCAAAATCTTCAATTCCAACATTTTCACCTTGAACATTTTCAATATCAATTTCAACATTAGGATTCCCAATTTCAATATCATGTTCAACATTTTCACCTTGAAAATATTCAATTTCCTCTTCACTTGAAAGACTAAAGGGCTCAGGTTCACCAATATTTGACATACCTTCTCTTCTCTTCCTATGAATTTCTCCATCTCTTTGTCTATATGCTTCAATTTGTTCTTTTGTAAGCTTTCTCTTATGTTTTTGCTTCCGACGACTACTGCTCTCCATTATACCTCCAAGAAGATGCTAAAAAAATGATTACTTATGACAAATTTGAATAGAAGATGCTCCAAAAAGTTGACCTTTGTCTCTTCCTATCTGAAATCACATTTTTCTCGCCTGCAAAGCATGCAAACAGAATGTAGAGTTCATTGGGATGCCCAAAACAACCCACTTCAGGTTTTTCTATGGTCCACAAATCCGATATCAGATAAAATCTGATATTTGATTTAAAAAAAATTAAAAATGTATAGTAACGGTAAGATTTTGGTGCCACAAATCGGATATCCGATTTGTGGCACACATAGACCGAAGAGTAATTAGAAGGTGGAGGGTGGATAAGAGATAGAGAGAGAGGGAAAGGGAGAGAATGTGAGAGAGAGAGGGAAGAAGGGGAGAGAGAGGGAGAGAGAATTAGGAGGGGGGAGGGGAGAGAGAGAGAGAGAGAGAGAGAGAGAGAGAGAGAGAGAGAGGGGAGGGAAGGGAGAGGGAAGAGGGAAGAAGGGAGAGATAGAGAGGGGAAGGGGAGGGGAGATTAGAAGGGGAAGGGAGAAGAGGGAACAAGGAGAGTGGGAGAAGAGAGAGGGAAGAGGGAGAGAGAGAGAGGAGAGAGAATTAGGAGAGGGAAGGGAGAGAGGGAAGAAGGGAGAGAGAGGAGAGAGAATTAGGAGAGAGAGAGAGAGAGAGAGAGAGAGTGTGGGGGGGATGAGGGGAAGAAGGGGAGAGAGAGATAATTAGAAGGGGGAATTAGAGGGGAAGAGGGGAAGGGGAGAGAGAGAGGGAGAGGGCGAGAGATAATTAGGAGGGGTAAGGGAGAGGGGAGGAGGGGAAGAAGGGGAGAGAGAGGGAAAGAGATAATATTTAAATATTTTATATGTTAGTAATATTAATTAGTTATATAATATTTTATATATGATCTTAATATATATATATTTATAAATTAACTAAAATATATAAATAATATTTAAATATTATACATAATAATATAATATATCATATATTATACATAATTCTGTAAGAGATTATCATAAATTATATATTATATATTATATTATAAAGTATATTGTATATTCTCAACTAGATATATTAAAATAAACTATAAACTATTTATTTCATTTTTTAAATTATATATTAAAAACTATATTACATTTATTATTATTTTTTTATATAAAATCATATATAAAATTTATATAAAATCATATATTAAAATTATATGTAATTCAAATCGGATATTCGATATGTCTGACACAAACCCTAATACCTAGGGATTAGGCTCGGGTTTGCTTCAGAATTTGGCAAGGATATGCCAATCCTAAGAAATCAACACAAAAAATGTATTTAATAGCTTACCTTGCTTTTCTAGACTTCACCCATGTAGTTGGCGATTGTTTTTACCCTAAATTGATTAAACAAAAAGGGTTTTTAAAGGAGATTCTCAACTTTCCACCAATAAAAATTATGTTTTATTTTTGAATTTAATAGATAATTATTATTCATTTTCTATTTGAATTATGACTAAAGTCCTGATTGATAGGCTGATTGAAAAACATCTATAGCTTTCAAACAGTAGCACATCTTTTGAATCCGAAACATGCATCACATTCTATGCTTTAAATACTATAGGATTAAAAAAAATTGAATTTCATGAAGTTTTGACCAAGTTAAGGTGGTCAAACATATGAGTTTTTATATTTTTTAAAAGTTGTAATAAAAAAATCATAATTAATTATTACTTGGAAAAAAAATTACAAAAAAATATGCATCACATCAGAACATGAGTCCTCTACTTATATCTAAAATCTTATAAAAAAATATTATCATTTTATTGTGGTTAAGGTGGTCAGACAGACACGTACTTATTTTTTCCTTGAAATTTAAGTACTACTGCATTGAAATTTCAAATTTCACCAAATAGATTTAAAAAAAAATAAACTTAATAGCTTAGAAACTATATTCAATTTGCTATAAATTATATTTTTACATATTTTTGAAATAATATAGATAACTTATTCAAATTTTTACGTCAAGTTGCCTAACTCTGATTTTTTTGAATTTTCATCGCCACTTAAGGGCCTCTTTTTTCCATGATGATCCTGTACATACCCTATATATATACATATATACATATATACATATAAATACATAAATATTTTTATATATTAATATATATAAATATATATTAACATATATATATATGCATGCATATTATATTATATATATATTTTAAACCAAATATTAAAAAAAACATATAACAAAGTCGAATTTAGCAAAGGCGGACAAAAAATTTAATGCATCCATTGTTTTGGCTATTTACACAATTGCCCCCTCCATGGGGGCAGTTGTGGGGGCAGCCCCATCGCCCCCCATACAAAATTTATAACTTATAAAAAATTCCTCTAAAACTTGTGATTTTTATATAAATCACCATACGATTTCTATATCTGGTTTTCTCAAAATAAAAATATCAATATATATATATATATATATATATATATATATATCAAAATGATTGCTCCAGATGAACAATTTTTCACAAAAAAATTCTAGAGGAGGATATTTACAAATTTATCACAGGTTTTCTTTTAATTTCCCAAGCCAAATAAATTTAATTGAAAGAAAACAATAATCTTCTACAAGAAGATCTTTTCCAATACAATAAGAGGTTTTCTACAAATTTTGACAGGAAGATTGAAATAATTTCCTATAGAGGTTTTCTAAATTTTCTATATAATCCTTCTGGGAATTCTATTGTTTTAAACAATTCATCTTTTCAAAATAATATAAGAATTTAAATCTAAGGCTCAAAAGCTTTCACAACAATCTTTTTAGTTCCCAAAACATATTAAAACTTTAAAACAAATAAAATTTTCTTCATTGTACAAACAATATTTTCCAAGACAATAACTAATTCTAATAGCCTTTTCCAATTTGAATTTAAATAAAAAAAATAAAGAACTTGTTTCAAAAGATTGAATAATTGAAGTTTGAAGTAGAGCCTTGCCTTGAGATTCCAAAATTATCAAAGCCTCTTCCAAAATAATCCTCTTTTCTAGAAAGTTGAAAATAAAACCATAGCCAATATCCCGAGAGCTTCTTCCAATTTTCAACAACCCCAAAATACAATTTTCATTCTTGTGAAATTGCTCTTTTCCCTCTTTTAGTTAACACAATAATTCTCTCCATGAATTGTTTCCCAACACCAGATTATTAATTTCTTACTCATGTCACAATCCCAAAATATATTTCCAAATCAAATCCCAAGATATTTCCTCTTAGATATTTATAAGATATTTGTTTATTTAATAATTTAAAATCAAATATTAATCTTAATTATCCTTTCATTTAAATTCACAACTTTATTTAATTAATTTAAATAATTAATTAAACAAAGCTTTTATAATCTAACAGTTTTAATATCAAATTTAATCTAATTAATTTTAATCACTATGTAAAATAAATGTAATCTAAATAATTAAATTACTTTACAAAATAAATTAAATCTAATTAATTAAATCAAATTTAAAGCTTCTAACAACATTAATCACGATTAAATAACTAATCAATTTAAAACATTATAAACATTAATTAACATTAATTTCCCACAGAGCATACCTTACAAAATAATTAGACAACAAAGCAAATGGGGACAACATGACAACAAAGCATGACCAAAACAAGAACTGACGACACACTATGACTTAGGTTGTGGTTCAACAAGGAAATCTTGTTACTACCTCCCAATCAACCTTTTTGTTGGGCAATGGACACGCTCAAACCTATGAATCCAAGTGGAGTTGATGTCCTGTACCTGCAATCCTACCATCAAAACATATGTCGTACATGTATATAGATCATGACAATCACACCGTGAAGAGAAAAACGTGGAATCATAGGGTGCTCACAAGCGAGTGATGCAATCTTGTCCCCTTCACCAATAAAGTGTCACATCGAAACTGATGAAACTAAAACATCAAATAACTACAGATGAACACATATCAATATAAACTCACATAATCAACTATGCTAACTAGAGAGCATGTCATAATCAATAATCATCAATATAATGTACCATCACATCTCAATATAAAACCATCGCCATAATGTTAGTGATCAAATAGCAACATCATAATATCATAGTCTATCAAAATAAAAGCACTGTCTAAAAATATAAGCAAATCGAAGGGGTGCTACATCCTCCCCCCCAAGGATCAAGCTTACTCCTAGAAGCCTGTGAACAAATAGGGATAGAACTCTCTCATCCTGGTTGCATCCTCCTAGGTAGCCAATGTATCATCTCTCGGATCCCACTAGACCCTAACCTGCTCAATATATCGACCCCTAAGGGAGAGTCTCTTGTGCTGTTGATGGCCACAAGCTCCAAATCCAACTGCTCGTCCTCTACCTATAAGGCATTCTGATCAAGGATGTGAGATATATTAGGGTGGTAAGGCATGAGTACTGAAACATGGAATATGTCATGTATGCGTGAGAGATTGGGTGACAAAGCAAGACGATAAGCTACTGGTCCAATCTTCTTAAGAATCTTGAATGGCCTGGCGAAGCGAGGTGTGAGCTTAGAGCCCTTTCCATTTCGGATTGGACTCTTTCATGGACACACTTGAAAAAAGACTCGATCACCTACTGCAAACTGACGGTCCACTCGATGCACATCTGCATACTTTTCTGCCTATCTTGTGTAGCAACCAAATGTTCCTTGATCCGAATCACCTGTTGCTCCATGTCCAAAAGCATCTTAGAACCCAATAGAAATCTGTCCTCTAACTGATCCCAACTCAAAGGAGTCTGAAACGGTCATCCATACAATGCCTAGAAAGGAGGCATACCAATCGAACTCTGATAGCTGTTATTATAAGAAAACTCCACTAAATTGAGATATTCCTCCCATTGTGCATGTTGGTCCATCACATACATGTGTAACATATCCTCAAGGGTCTGGTTGAAACTCTTAGTCTATCCATCTATCTTAGGGTAAAACTCTAAACTAAAGTTCAACTACGTCCCCATGACATGCTGCAATAACGTCCAAAGAGCTGAGGTAAACATAGGATCCCTGTCAGAAATGATCCAACGAGGAATACTGTGCAACCTAACAATATCTCCCATGAAAAATCTAGCAAAGGAAAAAACATTATAGGATGAATGAACATGCAAGAAGTGTGCTACCTTCATCAACCTATCCACCATCACCATAATGGCATCGTACCATTGCGAAGAGTTGGGTAACCCAACAATGAAATCCAATTAGATTATATCCCATTTCCACTCTGGCACCAAATGTGGCTACAGAAGTCCTGCCATATGCTAGTGTTCAACCTTCACTCAATGACACTCCAAACACCTTGACACAAAGTCAGCGATGTCTCGCTTCATACCTGCCCAGAAGTATAGCTGTCACAAATCGACATGCATCTTCTTCACTCCAGGATGAGCTGAATAGGGTGCTCGATGTGTCTCTATCATAATCAAGGTACAAAGATCTCCAGAAGATGGAACATAAATGCATCCCATGTGTCTCAACAAACCATCTAACTCTAGAGAATAACCTGAGAATCTTCCCTTAGGAGTCTTGCCTGTCTCTACCTCAGATCTCACCTCCTGATACTAGTTGTCCGTAGGAAGTGTAGAAAGGATCTAACTCCTTAAATCCACACCAAGAGTTACCTTTAACAACTCGTGTCTCCATCTTCTGAGAGCGTCAGCAACTACATTCTCCTTACCTTGGATGAACTTCACCTTGAATTCATGCTCGCAAAGGTACTCCATCCATTGCCTCTGCCTAGCATTAAGATTGGGCTACATGAATATGTACTGTAGGCTCCAATGGTCACTATGCAACTCAAATATGTGCCCCAAAAGGAAGTGTCTCCACCTCGTCAAAGCATGTACTACCGCTACTAACTCAAGATCATGTATGGGATAATTCAACTCATGATCCTTGAGTTTACGAGACTCATACTCTATAACTCGACCATCCTAGATCAAGATTGCTCCTAATCCCTCCAAAGATGCATCTATACAAACAACAAAATCTCTAGTAGGATCAGGTATTGCAAGAATAGGTGCACTGGTCAACCTCTCCTTCAGAGCCTGAAATGCTGCCTCACACTGCTCTGACTAGACGAATCTCTTCCCTTTCCTCTGAATAGAAGTGATAGGATGTCCTATCATCGAGAAACCTTGAAAAAAGCATATGTAATAACCTACTAATCCCATGAAACTACGTATCTCTACCACATTAGTGGGCGCAGGCCAATCGATTATCGCTTGGACCTTTGCAAGATCCACTATAATACCCTCTCTCCTGATATCACATCTCCAAGGTACTTAACCTCAATCTTAAATAAATCACATTTGGATAGGTTAGCATACAAATGATTGTCTATCAAATAGTACAAAACCTACCTCAGATGCTCCTTATGCTCCTCTACTATCCTAGAATAGATCAATATGTCATCAAGGAATACTAGTACAAATCTATCAAGATATGTGCGAAAGACTCCGTTTATCAGGCTCATGAATATAGATGGCGCATTCGTCAACCTGAATGGTACCACTGTGAACTCGTAGTGACCGTAATGAGTGTGAAATGTCATCTTATGAATTTCATAATCAAATATGCGTAGTTGATGGTACCCTGACTTAAGATTAATTTTTGAAAAGACCGTAGCACCCTTGATCTAATCAAACAAATCATCGATCCTAGGTAAGGGATATCGGTTCCTGATTGTCACATTATTCAACTAATGGTAGTCTATGCACAATTGAAGAGATCCATCCTTCTTCACAAAAATTACTAGTGCTCCCCGAGGTGAAACACTAGGGGGGATGAAACCCTTCATTAGAAAATTCTCAAGCTGTAACCGAAGCTCCTTAAGCTCCTATGTAGTCATATGGTACAAAGATCGTGAAATAGGTTCAAATCCAGGTATAAGTTCAATCTTGAAATTGATGTCATGCTAAGGTGGCATCCTTGTTATCTCACTGGGAAATACATCTGCATACTGGTGAAGTATGGGATGGCTATCAATTGAAACCTTCTCCTCACTATCTCCCAACTCCAAGTCATCTATTTTCACTACAAACAACTGACAACCTTGACGTACACATCTCCTTAGCTACATAGCCAAGATCATCCTCAATGACATGGATCTCTGAACTCCCACTATCTGGACTTCCCTACTAGATACATCAATGCATCTAAGTGACTTGCATCGATAGTCAATAATGGCTCTGTGAGCCTCTAACGAATTCATCCCTAAGATGATGTCATTTGACCCCAATGGTATAATGTGAAGGTCTACTGTAGCATGAAAAGATCCAATCTCCAATCTACAATCATGTACTAGGGAATGCACTACAACTTTAGCACCAGAGGACAGTTCGACCTACCACCTAATGTCCTGCTTAACTGCCCCTAGTCTACATCGCGCTACGACAAATGATGAAATAGATGAATCTGATGCTCCTCAATCAAATAAAATGGTAACCCTGTTACCTTGTATCATAACTAAAGTCTCTACCACTATGCTTTGATGATCAACCTGGCAGTTGTCAACTGCAACAAATACCCAATGACCTCTACCCACATCTCCAACAGTCAGCTTTGACGCTGCTGGCCTCTAAGTATAACCTTTTGTGCTCCTATTGGGACACTGTTGTGCTATGTGACCCTGTTGGCCACAAGAAAAACATCTTGTACCCTTGCCAAACTCTCTACCTCTAGGAGGCACACTCGACTACTAAACACTACCCCTATTATAGGTAGACTGTGTACTCTGTGTTAGCTACTCATAATTGGAGCATTTTACCTTCCTCTAGTTTCTGTCACCCCTTGACTGATATCTGTCACCCTGTCTAGGCTGGAAATTCTTCTGTTTCCCCTATGAATTTTGATGTTGACCACTATGTGCAGGCACCTATTGTGTCCTAGGTGGTCTAGCTCCTTGAGCCTGACCACTATGTGAACTAGGTCCTATAGCTAAAGCACTACCTATTTGTACTCCAAGATGTCCACCCAATGCCATTGCTAAATTATCCTCCACTAGTCTGACCTTCTCTACTAGTGTCTCCATGGTCTTGGGTTCGAAAACCCAAACACCACCACTGATCCAAGCAATTAAGCCCCTAATGAAGTGTTGAACTAAAATGCCCTCATCATCACCAATACCAACATACTTTTTGAGATCATAAAATCTACGCTCATACAGTTCTATTGACATGGCCATCTATCACAGAGCATGAAACTCGTCTCCACGATGCTATCGACAATGGTCAGATAGGAATCTAGCTCTAAATCTCTCAATGAACATATCCCAAGCAATTGAGTCAATGTCAATATAGAGCTTCTACTCCTCCAATCTCCACTAGGTAGATGCAAAGTCTCGCAAGTGCATGATAGCACATCTAGCCTTGGTGTTGCTACCATAAGGGTGCATAGAAAAACACCAGTTTAGGTCTATTAACCATATCTTGGCCTTTAGTACACTGCCAAAACCATCGAAAGTGGGCAGACAGGCTCTAAGTAGGTCTATCATATGAGTGGCTATGACCGCCTCCTATTGTGCTAGAACTTCTCTCCGTCTAGGGGATCTCTCCCTCACCAATATCTATCGGATCTCTATCCTACCTCGGCCCAAGGTGAGCAAGAGTCTCCTCTAACAATCGATGCAATTGAATGCCCTCAATCCTTGGTGGATCCTGATTTTGGTCACTACGTCTCAGAGCATTTTGGGAAGGTTGTTATTCCTCACGATCTAAGTCATGGGGAACATGGGGAGGTGAGTCCTGCTGACTACCTCTATGGCTACCTCCTCGACCTTGACCATGACCTCTACCATGACCTCACTTAGGTGACATGATCCTACACTGACATACCAATGTATAAGACAAGGCTACACAAACTTAAATCCTACACAACTAACAACTTAATGGGTTCAACATTATCCCAGAGCACCCAATGTTTAAACTTGGGCTTTGATACCATGTGTAATGCCCCACCACGTAGCCCTAGAGGACGATGCAAATACAACATAAGCGTAACATTATTTTTTTTGAAAGTGTAATTAACAATTAGTAAAGTTAACTACTCTTAACACATACATCCTCTAAGGTATGTGCCAACGCTTATATATGAAACCCATAACATACAATAGTAAACTAATCCATAGCATATAAATTATACACATGAAATAAAGTGCATAGATCCAATAACATTAAACTCATTTCATAAGATTACCAAATACATAATAAAACCATTCAAATATTGTATTCATTCAATATAGCAGTTACAAGGCTCATTTCCAAAATGAGGTAGATCATACAAACAATATTACAATTACAATGATACAAGGATTCTCCTCGAATACAAATGAGGATTAGTACATATAAAATAACATCCAACTGATCCAATAGAACACAAGAGATGGTACAATGCAACAGGAATATGTGATCTCTCCAATCTGGAAGATCCCTCCATCACAAACATGAAGAGGAAACCCAACGGTGTAAGGTGCACGTTCCACCAAACCAAGTGGTACTTGAAGGTCCACCCCCCATGCTAGGAGATAGTAAAAGGGATTCCTAGGCATAACCAAAAACCTCAAGACACAAGAAACCATAAGACTAATCTATACAAGTACAATATATAACGTAAAGGTTACATTGCTTCCAGAGTAAAAGAATCAAGTACACCAACTGAACAATACAAACTATTGTCATAGGAGGAGTGTCATCATAAATTTGCATGGGTTAACTTGGCAGATCTTCCTAGACCCCAACCCCCCTCTTGGGTTATCCTGGTAGCATCTCACAATCCCCGACCCCACATGCAAACTGATGCGGAGTCAAACATCTTTCGAAGGGACAATATAATGATCTTACCATTCCAAGCCTTCTCATCTCATCTCAAGTCTAAATGAGCCCTTGAGCCAATGAGCAAGGCACAATTAACAAGTTATGTGTTTAAAGCTACCCTTTCCCCTAATACTTTTATTTGAGTTAGATAATTCAGTGAAAATTAAATAAAATTATTGGAGGAAAGGATAGGTTTAAACACATAACTTGTTAATTGTGCCTCACTCATTGGATTAAGGGCTTGTTTATACTTGAGATGAGATGAGAACGCTTGGAATGGGAAGGCCATTATCTTGTCCCTTCGAAAGATGTTTGACTCTGCATTAGTTTGCATGTGGGGTCGAGGATTGTGAGAGGCTACCAGGATAACCAAAGAGGGGGATTTGGGGCCTAGGAAGATCTGCTAGGATAACCCATGCAAATTTGTGATGACACTCCTCCTATGACAACAATTTATATTGTTTAGTTGATGTACTTGATTCTTTTACTTTGGAAGCAATGTAACCTTTATGTTATGTATTGTACTTGTATAGATTAGTCTTGTGGTTGCCTGTGTCTTGATGTTGTTGATTATGCCTAGGAAACCCTTTTACTATCTCCTAGCATAGGGGATGGGCCTTCGAGTACCACTTGGTTGGGTGGAATGTGCACATTACACCATTGGGTTTCATGTTCATGTTCATGATGGCAAGATCTTCTAGATCAGAGAACTCACATGTTCCTGTTGCTTTGTACCATCTCTTGTGTTATATTGGAACAATTGGATGTTATTGTATATGTACTACTCCTCATTTGTATTCAAGGAGAATCCTTGTATCATTGTAATTGTAATATTGTTTGTATGATCTACCTCATTTTGGAAATGAGCCTTGTAACTACTATATTGAATGAATACAATATTTGAATGGTTTTATTATTTATTTTGTAATCTTATGAAATGAGTTTAATGTTATTGGATCTATGTACTTTATTTCATGTGTATAATTTATATGTAATTTATTTCATATGTATAATTCATATGGGAAACCAAGAGCTCTACTTGATCTAGCCCTTGGTCACGTGCTCAAATAGTGCCTAGTCATAGGGGGCCAAACTTCAATGCCCAATGCCCTTTGTCTATCACTTGGTCAAATGAGCAACTAAGAGTCAATGCCTAGGGGGCTAAAAGACCCCCCTCTTCTTTGTATTCCATAATAGACCTATTTTTGAAAAACACGTAGCTTTTATAGAAGCATTGGAAAGATAGTTTAGAGCTCCTCACTATAGATCAATCCATTTTTCTAGATTATGGTCCTAGAATTAAGTAAAATTCCTTGAAATTTGTGCTACATTTTTTAGTTTCCAAATGCTCTTAAATTTTGCATATGAACTCAAATTTCAATGGTTTATTTTAATTTATCAAAGAATTGTAAGGAATCCATTGGTTCAGTCTATTTATTCTAATAGATAACTCATTTTATACTTCTTTGATAACCACTTGTATGTATCACCTTTTGTTGATCAAAGAATAGATCTAAAACTACTAATCTGTGGTTTTGAATGATGCTTTTTTGAAGACTATTTTTAGGCCCTTTTTCCTTCTATTTGTTGTGTTTGTAATTCTTATTTTCTCATTATTATAAATTGAGTTAAAATTTACACATATTTTTATTTGATCTTTATAATAAATGTGTCTTTTAATCTCAAAAAAGTGGGGTGTGTATGCTCTTCACTCACATGCTTGTATGATCTTAAGAAAAAGAAACACACACCTCATCCAAGTTTTATTTTAGGAGGTTTGTCTAGGGATTTTATCACCTTAGAGGATGACCTCAATCATGTGTTTTGGTGGGGTATGTAAAGGGGGTGAACAAAATTTACACCTCAAAAGAATCATCATCATGAATAACCTTGGGGCCCCTATTCCTTAGGATACAAGGTGAAGGGGCCTTCACTTGCACACATAGGTCCCATTCTCGAAGATGGGCTCTAGTTAAAAGATTAGGCCTCTTATAATTTTGGGTATATTGAGGATTCCTTATAAAGCTTGTGTATCCTAGATTAATAAGACCTTTTAGTTGTACTTGGTTGTAATGCACTAGTAATAAATTAGCCCCAAAAAGTTACTCATCACATTCCCCCCCAAAAAACATGTGTATGCTACATATGTTCTCCCCTTGCAATATAATGAGCAATCTTTGGTGATCAAAAGAACTTAGTTTCCCCAACATATGTATTACACCCTATCTCTTAGTTACTGAGTTACTTTTACCGTGTGAGTAAATATGATGATAAATGTTAATCAGGAGTTTGATATGTGTAAGTAGGATAATGAAATTCTGAATATGTATTATGATGTTATTACTTTTGAAGAAATGATTATGTTTTTATACTAATGGGAAATATGAAATGAATATGAATTGAAAATGATTGTGTTAATGATTTATGATGCAAGTGGATTTCGTGAGAACGACTAACTATTGTACTAAGTTGAATGAAAGAACAAGTTCAAACCTTTGGAAGAGAGGGTAAGTATCACTCAGGAGATGAGCTTGGTCTGGTAACCCTTAATAAGCCTAATTATGTATACACACACACACTCACATCCTAGATTGGGTTAGTTTGTGGAACCAAGTAAGTAACCTTTAGTCTTGTTTGTGCATGGTTTAGAAGAGGTTATGATCTTATTTTGTGGATGTTCTTGATTGGGGTTTTGTGATTGAGTCTTTATGTTGAAAGGAAGTTCTTCTTCTTTATGTGTTCTTACTTAGATGTTAATCGATGAGGCATATACCTGGATTGTATAAATATATATGTACATTTCCTCGATAACCCATATGCATGGGAGTACCGATTAGATAAATGTGACATATACCTATATATATGTATGCACTTCATGTATAAAAGTCAATCAATGAATAAGGGATTATATGTGTTTTTGTTTGGATATTAAAGTAATGATATATTTATATTAAAATATACATATATTAGTGTATAAGTATATTATTATGTCATGTAAATAAATATACTTATATATTAATATATGTATATATGTATATCCATACATATAATTACTTAAATATATATTTGAATGGTGAATAATGATTTGATCAACATAAAGCAATAAATAAATATTATTAATATATATATAGTGTAACAAAGGAGGTTATATTATATAATTACATTAATAATATATATATCGATTGACAATGATGCATTTAATAATTTATAAATATAATTATATATAGGTATATATATATTAATAATATATATGATATATAGTTTGTTTTATATTTAAATATACCATATATTAAATCAAAGCGCATAAGGAAATACATGGCACAACCATTGGGGAACATAGTGGCCAACTCATAAGGCAATAGAAGACCAAGTCAGCAAATGTAAAAGAACGTATGAGTTTGGTGCTAATGTGTAAGCATTCTAATAGGAAGTTAATACAGTTTTGAAGCCTTATGAATAAATAAATACGAATTGTCATATGGAAATTATGTATCATCATTACTTGAATTAATGAAAGGATTTATTTTTCTATGCAATGGGAAAGTTTGTAAAATATTTCTAATTTGCATTTATTATTCAAAGGAAAAGATTTGTTTTAAAGGTTAGATGCATAAACTATTCACTTGTGGGTAAAGCATAGAAAAATTACTGTGTAGAACATTGGGCATGTTACACATGGTATCAAAGCTAGCAGTTTTAGCTCTAGAACCTATGATCTCATTGCATAAGTGATGTGTAAACCCTATCAAAAGATAATGGATGAAAGGTTATTATGCCAAGATGGTAGGAGGAAAAGAATAAAGAGGAAATAAAAAGGGAAGATAAGATTCCTAAAAACCTGTTTAAGTTTGGACTACGAAAGAATCATCCTTGGAGTTGAAAACTCCTAAACCAATAATTTATTAAGATACACCTTTGGATTGTGAAAGATTATGCAACTAGGTTTGGTAGGAAGGTTTTACCAATGAGTACCTTCACCTTACAAAATAGTTTAAGTGACTCTGAGGGATAGAAAGAATTGAAGGAATCCCCCTTATTGATAGAAACCTGTAGTTGTGAAGAGTCAAGGATTTTGGGTTTAAGTAAGGATATATGAGTATGCTCTATTATAAAAGAACTAACTATTAGCATAAATTAGAAACTTCAGTCAAAGTAGGAAGTTAATGTTTTGTAAATCAAAATCAACTAGAGATGTAACCAAGATGTTGGATAACCCTTGATAGACCTGAATTAGTACAAGGTTAAAATCTTGCAATAATAATTGAAGCCAAGAGTGAAGAATTAGTACCTTGGAATAAAGGGTGGAGACCAGAATGGTCAAAAAAACAAGCAACCTATGAAGAATAAATGCCGACATGATTCCACGAACCGGAATAGGCAAGATCAATTTTGAGATTCTAATTGAAAAATGGGGAAAGAATAAAAACAACCTTAGAGTGTCTAAAGTTATGAGAAAGTGGAATTACTAAGAACTTGGACAAAATTCTTAGAAAGATGATTGCAATGTAAAAGCCTGGAAAGTAAATCAGATAATTTGGACAAAGGGCTTAGTTAGAGCATAGTTTGGTTGAAGTGAAAATTGAACTTACCAACTTGTCAAAAAAAGTAAACTTAAGTTTAGATGTTACAAAAATAAATTAGATATGGAGGAGACTATGTTGTCAAATCAAAAGAATAATTAAAAAACAACTCACAAAGGTGAAGGCAATTGACATAGGGAATCTCAAGAAAGCTCATTTGACACATCAATAAAAGGGGCTTTGCGGATACAGGATACTCGTTGACTATGGTTAAAAGGCTATTAGAATACACAGCAGAGAGAATTGGAATGAAAGAGTAGAGTATCTCTTAGCTTGTAAGTTGTTGTTATATTCATTAGATCTCATTACAATGGATTCAACTCTTGATTTTGAGAGATTAGAAGGTGATGATGAATCCATTTTTGGAAATGAAAAATTATATTTAAGGAATACCATGGAGGGTAAGAAGGGATACAAGAAAGGGAAAATCAATTCAACCCATTTGGAGAGAGCATATTATGTTAAAATTTCACTTTAAGATGATCTAATATCTAGGAAATGCTATGGGGGAGAAAGGAAGATTAGATGTACTCAAATAAGTACCCTTTTCAATGAGGTTTAATGTGGTATCTCTAGTAGGAGAGAAATTTTAATCGAATAACCACAATAGGCTTGGTAAAGTTAAAAGGTTAAGGTATTGATATTATTAGAGAAAGGAAATAGAAAGGTCAAGGACTATGACTAATGAGAAATAAATATTTACAATGCAATTTTATATCTATTTGTCTTGGAAGAACAATTGATACTTTGGAGAAAGATAGGCAATATGCTTGATCATGAAAGGGAATATTTATGTACTCATGAATTTTGAGTTATCAAGAAATGTTCATGTTTGGTGACTAGGTATGTAACAATTGTTGACATATTTTGAAAGATAATATCAAACTGACATGATGTAATAAGGATTGTTACTCAACTAATATAAATATTCATTGGAAGAAATAGTTTGAGCTAAAAATAATATTACAACTTTGGGAATGATTAAAGGATGAAAGAAATCCAAGATATGGATGCAGAAGATTAAGGAGTTATAACTTCTCAAATATACCTAATCATTATATTTTGAGGATTGAATGAGCATAAGTCCATGGAAGAGTTTTCACTTAGTCAATATGAACTATTAAGAATTGGAGGAAGAACCTAAGTACCAATTTTTTGGAAGATTAAGAAATGAGATGAGGTAAATTGATGTCATAATTAGGACACTGGAATGAAAAAATTATTTGACTAATGGGAAACCACTATAATCTAGAAGGGAACAAAGTAAGATTCACTCCAACATTGTTGAAATTAGTATTATTGAAATTATTCTTCCCTCGTCCCTCCTTGATTCACTTCCATTAATTTAGGGTCCCTTATCCCCTTTCTTTAGAGAATCTTGCACGCCACTAAACTTCCCATTTATGGTCGTTTCTTCCTTGTGGACCCATAAGGTCTACTAGCTCATTTTCTCCAACATTGTTAAAATTATTGTTATTGAAATTATTCTTCGTGCATTCCCTCCTTGATTCACTTCCATTATTTCAAGGTCCCTTATCCCCTTGCTTTTGAGAATCTTGAACTCCACTAAACTTATTTAGAGTCTGATTAACTTGAGTCCCTCCGAACTTGTTTCAATTTATTTTCTTTCAGTAAATTGAGATGGCTTTAAGATTCTTTTCCTTCTTAAAAACTTTCTCATAGACTAGGTCCATAGTGGCTGGACTGTGCACATCTACTTCACCACCTATTTGGCTATTAAGCCCCATCATGAATTTCCTGATACATAATCATTCATCCTTCTTATAAATTGGTATGTATCATAATAGATGAGTGAACTTTTCCCAATACTCATTTACTGCCATCTCTCCTTGTCTTAGATTATGAAAAATCAGTGTGTTTCTCATCATAAAAGAGTTGGGGTAGCCACCTTTTCTGAAATATTTCTATAATTTCATTCCATGTAAGCTTGAAGGAACTGAGTCTGAGTTCCTTTTCTTGTTCATCCACAAGTTAGAGGCTTCTCTTGCTAACTGATAGGCTCCCCAAATAGCCTTGGTAATTTCATTTAGTAGTTTCTAATCTCAAAATATTTTTCCATTTGGATTAACCAAGCCTCAAACTCTTCCCCATTGGTGCTTCCTTCAAATTTTGGTGGGGTAATTTTTCTCATATCCCTAGAAAGTTTGGTTGCCAACTGCTTCCTACTAGTTATTGCAGATTTAGACCGTGAATTCTCATTCTCATGTTTGTGAGTTTGAGTATGACCATGAGAATTCTCTCCCTCTTCTTTAGTGTTAGGAAAGTCTTCATCTTCTTCGTTAATCAAGACCTCTTGTTCTACTCTATCTTTTTCCCTCACTTATTTTTTTCATAAGGATATCAATATCCTTTTCATTTACATAGAATGACTATTTAAATAGTTGAGTAGAGAGTATCCATTGGATTCACTCTCAAATACATAACTCAATGGGGTGTTCCCCTCATATTTTTGTTCATCTCTCATTTGCTCATCTCTATCCCAAAAGGGGTAGTAACCTTCAAATTTATCATCCAACAGGGGAATATACGCCTTTGATTCATTGCTTGAGGAAATTATAATCACTTCTGATAAAGGAAGAACTTGAAGGTCCCTAAATATTAATGCAAGATTGGTGCTACATTTCGAGGACACATCCCTAGAAATTAACATGGTGTCAAATTTTGTTGGTGAGACTAGAGGTAAGTAGTTGTAACTGGCCTCTTCCTTCATCCTTCTCTTTACTTGACTAATTCAAGAAAGGGCATGATTTATTATCTCAGTATCGCTCAACCAGATAACATTTTCATAGTTGGTTCCCTCTATCGTACAGATAATGGCCTCTTTTTTTCTTATTTTACCTCGGGTAGCACTCATTCCCAATTACTAAATTCCTTGCAGTTAACCTGAGATGAACCATTATGGCATAGGAATTTCCAAACATTGGTCTCATTCAATGTTGGATAAAAAGTATGGGTAGCACATAGGTTTCATAGTTAAACCTGGCTTTGATACCATGTGTAACATGCCAATTTTTCATGCAAGTAATTTTCCTAGGTTTTAACCTCAAGTAAATAAACTATGTTTCTATCTCATTGCAATAATTTTTTTTCTTTTCCAAAGAGGTTATTTGAGCATATTTGACATAACATAATTCCAAACTGTTAGAAGATTAATCTTTACTTGGTAAAGGTTACTCTTTAATTGTAATTATTTATTAACTTGTAGGAATATTGCAAAGGAATCCCTACAAGTCTTTTGTCTTCTTGTCTTCTCACACATGTGTGAGGATGACTCATTTTATTCTTAATTTCTTTATTAAGGAATATTTGTAGCCACCTATTTAAGAGGTTCTTGACACATTGCACACACATAGATGAATGGTGGCATTCATTGAGTTGGGAGTTACATTCTAACTCCTCTTCTCACCTCTATTTATTGAGGTGCCTCTCCTCTCATTCTTAATATTCTAGAAAGCAAGGTTAAGGATTAAGTGTTCTCTCTCTTTATATCATTCTTAGGCATTTTACCTCCATTCATAATATTGGGGTTTTCTCTTGTTTTTTCCCCTTATCAAATTCTTGTGTATCCTTTATATTTTGGTGGTGCTTGGTTTGGCTTATCTATTTCTTGGTAATCTCTTTCCTTCAAACAATTCTCATTAGTTAGTACTTTCCATTGCTCATATTTTTTTTCTTTCATGGTATCAGAGTTTGGTATTACTAATATTTTATGAGCTACATTGTTGAAGGTTTACCAAGTTTAAAGGCACACCATTGGAGGAATTCTAAGAGAGAAGGAGAAGAGCCAAAGTCTATTCTTCTTCTTGTTTGATATGTTTTTCAAGTAATTTTATTGTGTAGGTTTCTATAATTGTTACATATTTCAAATATATGTTGTTTAATCTACAAGCATTTACAACAAGTTTTTTTAGAAAACCCAATAAGGGTTTATCTTGTTTTCAAAATTTCAATTCATAGTTTTTAAAAATTTTGTGCAGGTTTTTTATCTTAAGTTTTCTAAGCTCTTTCCTAAATATTAATTTAAATCTAAAAAATCCTTTATTGTGCATGCTATATTTTTGCATGTTCAATTTAAAAAAAAAGAAGAAGCAATTTAAAACAAAAAAATCAAGTTTCTTCTCTGTCGAACCGCTCTTGCTACCATCTCCTTCGACCAAGCTCCACCTAAAACCTCTTTTTATTGTATTCAACATTACCTCTTTCCATGATTCACCCCATCCTTCTCCATGTTGCCCTTATCTTCCCCTGTGCTCCCCCTTGTTACCATATCTTTGAGTTGCTTCTTAAAAGTTTTAAATCTAATTTAAAAACTTTTAGCGCGCCCATTTGTTTTACCCCGCTGATTTTATTTTAAATCTAATTGTGATATTGCTATTAGGAGGTATCACAATTTGACATGCTATGGAAAATACCTTCTACTTATCAATTGATGAGTTAAAGGGGCTCTATAATGAACGGTTCATAAGGCACAACACTTGCTGAAGGTTTTGCAAATGGGGTTGCAAGCTAAGTGGGCTTAACCTTGGGGGAAACTTTGTGGTTACGTGCGCTTGAGTTGGAGTAGTATTGAGATGGGTGACCTCTTGGGAAGGCCCAATGCTTCACCTCTATGAGCATCACCTAGATGCAATGAGTGCTAAGTGGATCGTTCATTATCACGAGAGATGGGTTCTTGTGAACTACTACTCATGAAACATGGGTCAATGAGTTTGACTAAAAAACTACATGGTTGAATCCTGATAGCAATATCACAATTTGACAAGCTTTGAAAAATACCTCCTACTTATCAATTGATGAGATAAAAGGGCTCTATAATGAATGGTTCATAAGGCACAACACTTGTTGAAGGTTTTGCAAATGGGGTTGCAAGCAAAGTGGGTCTAACCTTGGGGGAAACTTTGTGGTTAAGCGCGCTTGAGCTGGAGTAGTACTGGGATGGGCGACCTCCCAGGAAGGCCCAGTGCTTCACCTCTATGAGAATCACCTAGATGCAATGCGTGCTAAGTGGACCATTCATTATCATGAGAGATGGGTTCTTGTGAACCACTACTAATGAAACATGGGTCAATGAGTTTGACTCGAAAACTACACAGTTGAATCCTGAGGAGCAAGATAACTCCTAGACAAAATTCACCTATGTATATAACATAGGATATGCCCCCCATACTGCATGGAGAAAAGACCCGTGATGGAAGAGGTGGGATCCACGACGGAAAAGGTTGTTGGATGGAAGGAAAGACTTGACGACTAGACATCTCATCCTATCTGTCGTTTGTTGTCCTGTCGTCGAGAAATCGTGTCAGTGCCAATGGGTTTTCAAAATAATTGTTTGGCATGGATGGAAAAAAATACAAAAACGTGGTATTCAAAACCATTATTAGCAAATATCAAAAAGCCCAGACAAGGTCCCATTTTCTCCATTTTTGGACAACGACGTTTTGGTGGATAGAAAGGGCAAGAGTTGCAGGCATGCAAAGCGCCTTAAGGTATGTATATCCACTCTATGTATGTGCCATTTTTCTATTTTTCCATGAACACTGAATAAATGAATGGCCATTCATTGCGAGGTTTTCATTTTATGATTTTATGTTGAGATTTTTTTAATTTCGTCTCATCCCGTCTGCTAGTTTTGAAAATTTGGGGTTGCTGAATGAAATAGATGACAACCCATTGTGGAAATATGAGTGAAATAACCGAATAAGGTTTACAGAGACCACAAAGCATTGTGAAAATCAAAATAAGTGAATAAGGTTTAGGGAAACCACAAACTATTGTGAAAATCACATAAAGCCTGACACATCGCCATTGTTCACATTCTTATTTTGAATTTTGCAGGGTTTTCGTTGGGAAACTATTTATTTGAAATGCAGGTTTGATAATGTCTTTTTGTGTTGAGGGTTTTTAAATTTTTGTTTTGTTTCCTCCCCATATGATGGCTTTCAAATTTTTCCATTTCCGAATGAAATAAGCAACAACCTATTGTAGAAATATGAGTGAAATTACTGAATAATGTTTATAGAAAGCACAATCTATGGGTTCTGCAATGAAATGCTATATTTTAAAAATCACATAAAACCCAGAATGTTGCCATTGTTGACATTGTTATTCAGAATGGATAAAAAAATGCAAAACATGGCATTCAAAATCATAATTCGGAAATAGCAAAAAGCCAACATGACATCCCATTTTTGCCGCCATTTTATACACTATTTTTTTGGAAAATACACTTTCTCCTAAAACTCAGACTATTGTAAAACCCACTATTTTAGGCGTCTGGCGGACCCTGCATTACGACATCTCGTCATGTTATGTATGTATCCATGTATGTTCTTATGTATGTTTTTCATGCATTTTTCGATGTGCATAGGTGAATTTTGTCTAGGAGTTTGAAATGCAAGTTTGATAATGTTTTTTTGTGTCGAGGGTTTTTAAATTTTTGTTTCATTTCTTCCTCGTATGCTGGTTTTTGAATTTTTCCATTTTCGAATGAAATAAGCGACAACCCATTGTAGAAATATTAGTGAAATTTTTGAATAATGTTTATAGAAAGCAAAATGTGTGGGTTTTGCAATGAAATGCTATATTTTGAAAATCACGTAAAACCCATAATGTCGCCATTGTTCACATTGTTATTTGGAATGGATAAAAAAGCGCAAAATATGGAATTCGAAATCATAATTCAGAAATAGCAAAAAACCCACATGAAATCCCATTTTTGCTGCCATTTTATACATTGTTGTTTTGGAAAACACACTGTCTCCTAAAACTCAAACTACTGTAAAACCCTTTAGAAGTAACTACCCAATTGGTTACTCACCCTTGACCTTAGTTTGGTATGTTTTGTGATTGTGTGATGCTGCCACAATAGTGGTTTACACTTTCTGGGAGATCTAATTTTTGCTGAAATCACATATTTTTAGAGAATATAATGATTTAAGCCTTGAAAAGTTCCATTTAAAGGATTCCAATTGAATACGGTTTGATCAAACCACCTTAGACCAAGCCCCTTTGGATAGAACCCCGCTAGTTTTAAACCATACGTATAACGAAGTCTCCTTTACACCTATCAAAATGCTAATAAAAATCACTTTTGATTTACCTTTTGGGGGATCAAATGAATTCATTTAAAATTTATTTTTTGTAAGTATGTAGTCCTTATTATAAGCTTCCAAAAAAGTATAATTTTAATTAAATTAAATTTGATTATTATATTTATTTTTTATTTCTTGTCAATGTAGGTTTTTCACCAAAAATCAAGCTCTTTGTTCTGCACATGTGAAAAAATAGAAGATTATCAAAAAAATAATTTTAAAATATTTTTAGGTTGGATATTGATGTCCTTGATCCATTAAAAAACATAAAATTGAATTTCGATACATACAGAAAAAGTTATGTTGTATACAGTCTGCCTAAGTATGAATTGTAATTGGTTTGACTTTGAAACTTGATTAAGGAAAAAATATTTAATAAAACACTATGAAACCAAATGAATTGGTTATATATTATAGTTACAAATCTAAATTCAAAAAGATTAGAATTTTATCCTTCATACAAAAAAAGTTATGTTGTATATGGTGAGCATCACTCTTTAAAAATGTTGTTTACTGATAAAAACTAGTTTTTGAAGGAGATGAAAAACAAAGTGCAATATGATTCCAATTTTTTTGAAAAACAATATATTTATAATTTATAGAAAAAAATTCACAAATCAGTAGTTTGCATCATCTTCAAATTCCTCACGGTTTAGCCGCTATAGGAGCCCGAAAGTGAAGATTTAGTTAAAAAAAATCAGTTCAGTGTCTAGTTTGCCAAAAAATTATAAACTAGTATTGTGGGATTAGCCTGTGTGGAGAATCGTTTGTGATTTTGATGTTAGGAATGTAATGAAATTGGAAAACAATAGGTATTATGAAACTTGCAAGGCACAGTGTGGTAGATTGTTTGTTGTGTTGTAAAACACACTGTCTTATGTTCGCCATAGTTCACATTGTTATTCAGAATGGAGGAAAAAGCAAAAAATGTGGTGTTCAAAATAATAATTTGCAAATAGCAAAAAGCCCAGATGACATCCCATCTTTGCGGCCATTTTATACACTGTCGTTTTGGAAAACATAGTGTTTCGTAAAACTATGAGTGTTGTAAGGGTCTTTAGAAGTAACAACCCAATTGCTTACTCACCCCTGAACTCAATTTGGTATGTTTTGTGATTGTGTGGAGAACCTTTTGGGATTTTGATAGTAGGAATGTAATTATACTCTTTGCATTTCATTTGAGTCTGCAGAGAAAGAAAACTCTTGGACATAATTCACCAATGTATATAACATATTATATATGTTATATCGCCCCCCATACCGAATGGACAAAAGAGCTGCAACGGAAAAGGTGGCTAGATGGAAGGAACCCGCGATGGAAAAGGTGGCCGGATGGAAGGAAAGACATGATGGCCAAACATCTCATCCCATCTATCGCTTCCTGCCCGGTCATTGGGATAATGTTTCAACATTGACGAGTTTTCAAAATAATTGTTCGGCGTGGATGGACAAAAATCCTAAAACATGTCATTGAAAACCATTATTTGCAAATAGAAAAATGAGGTGCCAAGAATGTAATTACATTTAAAAATAGTAGGTATTATGATACTTTGAAGGCATAGTGTTGTTATAGATGGTTTGCAGTGCTGGAAAACACACTGTCCCATTCTAGTTAGTTCGTTATGAAGAGTTTTATTTCGTTACTCCAAGAATTTAATGCAGTTCACTTTCAAATTGTGGAACAACTCTTTGATATAGTCCAAATGTCATTTTGGTTTCTCTATTTGATCGGAACAAATAAAATCCTTGCATTATTTCTAGTGTTGGAAAACACACTATCTCTTCTCACTTGCAGAGGGTTTTAGAACAGTATATGCATTGCTTGTTTCTTAACACCTAAGGTTTTCCAACATGGATTCTTACTAAATAGAAACAATGTCTTCAAGAGATTTTATAATATAGATAGTCTCAATGTATTCAAAAGCCCTTTCAAATTTTCTAAGGACTTTTAATTTGGGAAAAAAATGCATTTAAATTTTGCATGATTGAAAAAACAATTGCACAAAATAATTGCAATTTGGAAAACCCAATGTTGGGTTTTAGTTATTTGAATGTCCTTGTTGAAATGTAAAGGGTTGTCTTATGGTGGGTTTCTTGATTCTTAACACCCACGGTTTTTCAACATGCAATGTTACAAGATAGTACGAATGTCTTCCAAATCACATATTCGATTGTTGTGTTTAAATTTTGAACCATTGAAAAAAAAGTGGACAAAATAATTCTAAATGGGAAACACAGTGTTGGATTTTAGTTATTTCAATCTCCTTGTTTAAATGTAAAGGGTCGTCTCATGTTGGGTTGCTTACTTCTTACCACCCACGGTTTTGCAACATGGAATGTTAAAAACAGTATGAATGTCTTCCAAATCACACATTCCATTGTTGTGTTTAAATTTCGCACCATTAAAAAAAATTGCACAAAATAATTCTGAATGGGAAACACAGTGTTGGGTTTCAATTATTTGAATCTTCTTGTTTAAATGTAAATGGAAAGCTGAAGGTCTAAGTGCACGTGGAGGAGTTGGAGGATAATACCAATCAAATCGAGGTGAGGGGTAATTTGAAATTTGGGAAACGAAATGTGGTGTATTTCAGTTTCTTGAATGTCTTCCAAATCACACATTCCATTGTTGTGTTTAAATTTCAGTCGATTGAAAAAAATCTGCACAAAATAATTGTGAATGGTAAACATAGTGTTGGGTTTCAGTTATCTGAATCTCCTTGTTTAAATGTAAAGGGTTGTCTCATGCTGGGTTGCTTTCTTCTTAACACCCACGGTTTTGCAACATGGTGTTACAAAATAGTATGAATGTCTTCAAAATCACACATTCCATGTTGTGTTTAAATTTCATAGCATTGAAAAAAAAAGAGCAAAAAATAATTCTAAATGGGAAACATAGTGTTGGGTTTCAGTTATTTGAATCTCCCTATTTAAATGTAAAGGTTCATCTCATGTTGGGTTGCTTGGTTCTTAACACCTATGGTTTTGCAAGATGGAATGTTACAAAATAGTATGAAAGTCTTCCAAATCACACCTTCCATTGTTGTGTTTAAGTTTCAAGTATATAAAAAATTGCATGCTTCATAACACACTGCATTTTTCAACCTCCACATCACAACATACCCAAGCCCTTTCTGGTTTATAAACCAGTATATCTAGGTGTGCACATTGGGTAGTGCATGTTGGAAAAAACAATGTGTTTTGAAGCCTTCCTTTACTTCATTCTGTTTTGCAACAATTCATGTTGGAAAACCCTTGGTGTTAAGAAATAAGCAACCCAAATAGTGTTGTAAAACCCTCTGCAACACTATTGGATAGTACTTGTCACCTCAATTTGGTCTATTTTCTCCTCCAACTTGTCCACGTGCACTGAAACCTTGAGCTTTCCCTTTCAATGTGTAGACTAGAAACAAATAGTATTTTCACCTTTCTTTCTTGAAACATAAAAGGCCCAATACCTACAATAGTTATCAGGAAAACATGTCAGCGCTGATGGGTTTTCAAAATAATTTTTCAGCATGGACAAAAATCCTAAAATGTGGCATTCAAAACCATTATTTGCAAATATCAAAAAGCCCAGACAAGCTCCCATTTTCTCCATTTTTGGATAGCAACGTTTTGGTGGATAGAAATGGGAAGAGTTGTATGTGTTCAGAGCTCCCTAAGGTATGTATATCCACTCTGTGTATGTGCCATTTTTCCATTCTTCCATGAACACTGAAGAAAGGAATGACTATTTGTTGCTAGAAAATAGTATTTTCACCTTTCTTTCTTGAAATAGAAAATGCCCAATAGCAGGTAACAAATAGTATTTTCACCTTTCTTTCTCAAAACAGAAAAGTCCCACATTATTCCCTTCCACTTTTCCCATGCCAGACAAAAGAAACTTGTCGACAAAGCTAAACTACCCACTTTTTTTCCCGACAATAAGCGGGAAAACCCACCTGACAGTACCATTAACTCCCATCTGACCATCGCCCGAACCTTTCGTCCCATCTTCTGGTTTCATGTTGATCACCGGTCTAGTGAGCCCCACACTATGATGTCTCGTCATGTTATGTATGTTTCCATGTATGTTGTCATGTATGTTTTTCATGCGTTTTTGAACAACTCTTTGCTATAGTCCAAATGTCATTTCGCTTTCTTTATCTGATTGGAACAAATAAATTGCTTGCATTATTTACGGAGTTGGAAAACACACTGTCTCCTCTCAATTGCAGAGGGTTTTACAACACTTTATAGGTTGCTTGTTTCTTAACACCTTATATCGACACAGTGTGTTTTCCAAATGTGCAGATAATGTGAGCATTTATTTGGTCGAATCAGATGAGGAAAATGAAATTCCATTTTTATCTCATGTTACATAAATAGGTGCTTTTTGTTTATGAGTTAGCTTTCTCATGATTGGAACAAATGAATTGCTTTCATTATTTGCACAGTTGGAAAACACACTGTCTCCTCTCTGTTGCAGACGATTTTACAACACTATTTGGGTTGCTTGTTTCTTAACACCTTATATCGAGACAATGTGTTTTTCAATTGTGCAGATAATGTGAGCATTTATTTGGTTGAATCAGATGAGGAAAATGAAATGCCATTTTGATCTCATGTTACATAAATAGGTGCTTTTTGTTTATGAGTTAGCTTTCTCCTAATTGGAACAATTGAATTGCTCTGATTATTTGCACAGTTGGAAAACACACTATCTCCTCTCTGTTGTAGAGGGTTTTACAACACTATTTGGGTTGCTTGTTTCTTAACACCTTATATCGAGACAGTGTGTTTTCCAACTGTCCAAAAAATGGGAGCATTTATTTGGTCGAATCAGATGAGGAAAATGAAATGTCATTTTGATCTCATATTACATAAATAGGTACTTTTTGTTTATGCGTTAGCTTACTTGTTTCTTAACACCTTATATTAAGACAATCTACTTTTAACACTGTCTCCTCTCAATTGTAGAGGGTTTTACAACACTATATGGGTTAGCTTGCTTGTTTCTTAATACTGTCTCCTCTCAATTGCAGAGGGTTTTACAACACTTATATGAGTTAGCTTGCTTGTTTCTTAAAAATGTCTCCTCTCAATTGCAGAGGGTTTTACAACACTATATGGGTTGCTTGTTTCCTAACACCTTATATTGAGACAATGTGTTTTCCAACTATGTAGATAATGGGAGCATTTATTTGGTCGAATCGGATGAGGAAAATGAAATTCCATTTTGATCTCATGTTACATAAATAGGTGCTTTTTGTTTATGAGTTAGCTTTCTCCTGATTGGAACAAATGAATTACTTTCATTATTTGCACAGTTGGAAAACACACTGTCTCCTCTCTATTGCAGAGGGTTTTACAGCACTATTTGGGTTGCTTGTTTCTTAACACCTTATATTGAGACAGTGTGTTTTCCAATTGTGCAGATAATGTGAGCATTAATTTGGTCGAATTAGATGAGGAAAATGAAATACCATTTTGATCTCATGTTACATAAATAGGTGCTTTTTGTTTATGAGTTAGCTTTCTCCTGATTGGAACAATTGAATTGCTTTGATTATTTGCATAGTTGGAAAAAAAATCGTCTCCTCTCTATTGCAGAGGGTTTTACAACACTATTTGGGTTGCTTGTTTCTTAACACCTTATATCGAGACAGTGTGTTTCCAATTGTGCAGATAATGTGAGCATTTATTTGGTCGAATCAGATGAGGAAAATGAAATGCCATTTTTATCTCATCTTACATAAATAGGTGCTTTTTGTTTATGAGGTAGCTTTCTCCTGATTGGAACAATTGAATTGCTCTGATTATTTACAAAGTTGGAAAACACATTGTCTCCTCTCTATTGCAGAGGGTTTTACAACACTATTTGGGTTGCTTGTTTCTTAACTAGGGATAACTTTAAGAAACCCCCCCCTCAGTAAAGGTGTAAAATCCTGGTGAATCTTTCCTTTTATTTGAAAAATATATTAATTTTCCTTGGCGAATCTTATGCACATTATTCAAAAATTTGTAAAATCCTAGTGAATCTTAATGGATAATTGGTAAAAAAAAATAATTACATTGGCGATTCCTAGTGAATAATCACTAAAACGGTTCATTAAAATGGTGAATCTCTCCTTTAAAAATTTGCATACTTGGTTGGTGCAGTTCCCCCATATTTTTTTTGTTTTTTTTAATATTGAAGTAGGGGCCCGGGGGCGACAGCCACCGGCGGGGTCAAGGGCCAGTGCCCCTTACGGGGGTTAAGGGGGCAGATCCCCCTTGTGGGGGTCAAGGGGGAAATGCCCCCTCGCGGGGTCTAGGGATAGCGGCCTCTGCGTGCGGCCACCAAGCATAAATTCACTATTGAAAATGCATTGGAGCACACATGGATCAAGTGTTTTTAAAAAATCTCACTTGAAAATTGGACGACTGCAAGTTCATTCCGTGAGCGAATATCGGCATGAGTGAACATCATCGGTGGGACACTTAGGGATGTCTTGCTGATAAAATGATACAGAGCTTTGATCAGATGTCTTTCTGGGAGCTTCGCATGAATATTGTAGATTCCCTTCATGATTCTCCGGAATTACACAAGTGGTGTACCTATGCCTTGGTGGACCCCAGGTGGAGTATGGAAGCCTTATCGGTGTGAGTTAACATCATCGGTGGGACAGTTAGGGATGTCTTGCTGATACAACGATTTAATATGCACTTAGTGAATTTCACGACTTAGTGAATTCCGTGACTTTATATGCACGTGCCTTTTAAAAAAGTTGTTGAGTCTCGAAATTCATTTTGGGCCACATGATCAAATCTAATTGTGTGGCCCAAAACAAATTTCAGGCCTCAACAACCTTTTTAAAAGGCACGTGCAAATAAAGTCATGAAATTCACTTGCATCCATTCGATTAAAAAGCTAATCGATGACAATAAATAATAAAACTATTAAAGGCTAAAATATCCCTAAAATGAAATGGTAAATTATTATTAGTGGCGAATATACCATAAAAATTAATTGTAAGAATATAAAATTACTAGCGAATATAAGTAATATTTGTAATTACAGTATAAACTACTGGCGAGTCAGAGCCAACGATGTGTCATTTAAAAAATAATACATTGGTGAATTAATCGAGACATTTTTATTTTTTTTGTAAAAACCTAGCGATTCGGCATCCTTTCTAGTCTATATTATTCACCATTTTTGGAGGTCTCGATTTCAAATATTCGCCAATTGGCGAAGATTCACCACTAAATTTATCCCTGTTCTTAACACCTTATATTGAGACAGTGTGTTTTCCAACTGTCCAAATAATGGGAGCATTTATTTGGTTGAATCAGATGAGGAAAATGAAATGTCATTTTGATCTCATATTACATAAATAGGTGCTTTTTGTTTATGAGTTAGCTTACTTGTTTCTTAACATCTTATATTGAGACAATCTACTCTTAACACTGTCTCCTCTCGATTGCAGAGGGTTTTACAACACTAAATGGGTTAGCTTGCTTGTTTCTTAATACTGTCTCCTCTCAATTGCAGAGGGTTTTACAACACTTATATGAGTTAGCTTGCTTGTTTCTTAACAATGTCTCCTCTCAATTGCAGAGGGTTTTACAACACTATATGGGTTGCTTGTTTCTTAACACCTTATATTGAGACAATGTGTTTTCCAACTGTGCAGATAATGGGAGCATTTATTTGGTTGAATAAGATGAGGAAAATGAAATTCCATTTTTATCTCATGTTACATAAATAGGTGCTTTTTGTTTATGAGTTAGCTTTCTCCTGATTGGAACAAATGAATTGCTTTCATTATTTGCACAGTTGGAAAACACACTGTCTCCTCTCTGTTGCAGAGGGTCCTAAAACACTATTTGGGTTGCTTGTTTCTTAACACCTTATATCGAGACAGTGTGTTTTCCAATTGTGCAGATAATGTGAGCATTTATTTGGTCGAATCAGATGAGGAAAATGAAATGCAATTTTGATCTCATGTTACATAAATAGGTGCTTTTTGTTTATGAGTTAGCTTTCTCCTGATTGGAACAATTGAATTGCTCTGATTATTTGCATAGTTGGAAAACACACTGTCTCCTCTCTGTTGCAGAGGGTTTTACAACACTATTTGGGTTGCTTGTTTCTTAACACCTTATATCGAGATAGTGTGTTTTCCAACTGTGCAGATAATGGGAGAATTTATTTGGTCGAATCAAATGAGGAAAATGAAATGTCATTTTGATCTTATGTTACATAAATAGGTGCTTTTTGTTTATGAGTTAGCTTACTTGTTTCTTAACACCTTATATCGAGACAGTCTCCTCTCAATTGCAGAGGGTTTTACAACACTATATGGGTTAGCTTGCTTTTTTCTTAACACTATCTCCTCTCAATTGCAAAGGGTTTTACAACACTTATATATGATTTAGCTTGCTTGTTTCTTAACACTGTCTCCTCTCAATTGCAGAGGGTTTTACAACTCTTTATGGGTTGCTTGTTTCTTAACACTTTAAATTGAGACAATGTGTTTTCCAACTGTGTAGATAATGGGAGCATTTATTTGTTCGAATCAGATGAGGAAAATGAAATGCCATTTTGATCTCATGTTACATAAATAGGTGATTTTTGTTTATGAGTTAGCTTTCTCCTTATTGCAACAAATGAATTTCTCTCATTATTTGCGTAGTTGGAAAACACACTGTCTCCTCTCTGTTGCAGAGGGTTTTACAACACTATTTGGGTTGCTTGTTTCTTAACACCTTATATCGAGACAGTGTATTTTCCATCTGTGCAGATAATCGGAGCATTTATTTGGTCGAATCAAATGAGGAAAATGAAATTCCATTTTGATCTCATGTTACATAAATAGGTGATTTTTTTTTATGAGTTAGCTTTCTCCTAATTGGAAAAATTGAATTGCTCTCATTATTTGCACAGTTGGAAAACACACTGTCTCCTCTCTATTGCAGAGGGTTTTACAACACTTTTTGGGTTGCTTGTTTCTCAACACCTTATATCGAGATAGTGTGTTTTCCAACTGTGTAGATAATGTGAGCATATATTTGGTCAAATCATATGAGGAAAATGAAATGCCATTTTGATCTCATGTTACATAAATAGGTGCTTTTTGTTTATGAGTTAGCTTTCTCTTGATTGGAACAAATGAATTTCTCTCATTATTGTGGCAGTGTACACATCACTTTCTTCAAGAGTTTGTTAGTGTCATTCCAAAGAGACATTGTCACCACATGTTCATCATATACATGAGTCATAGAAGGAGCTTGCATAGGGGTCAGAACATTAGGATTATTTTCTTCTACGACCCCCTCTGACAATGTCTCGTTCAAATCTATGCCTATATCAATTGGTTGACCTCCCCCGTCTAAATGAGCACACAAAATAAATTTATATTAGGCTATAGAAAATGAAAAAAACAATTGACTCCAATAAATTAACGCAATTCAAATTGAAATTCACTTACCGTGGACCACCCCTTCAATGGCAGATGATATTTTAATCAAGTGAGCAACCTTGATGACATGTTTGCAAGTGTTCCCCTATAAACTCCAAGAGAAGTCACAAACAAAAAGGTGCTCCCCAAATTTTTGAACAAGGTAGTGCATCGACCTACTTTGACTTTTCACCCAGTACCGTCCAGGATCTATTTCATCAGGAATACAATCATCATCTGGAATTGCCTTGGATCGTTCCACACTAGATCACATATTTAAATACTTTTTGTTTGTCAAAAAACCATAATGATGCAAATTTTCCTTTTTCCTATAGAATGGTTCCATTTTATACACAAGTGTGTAATACAAATAGTCCATTCTCCTATTGCATTTTTTTGAACAATCACACAAGTACCTAGTTTTTAGTGTGCAATGGTATGACTCAATGGCTACATTTGTATCCTAGCTGGCATGTGGGAATAGCCTACAATTTTTCACCCACATGGCTGCGAAAAAAAACATCCAATAGTCAAGTAATCCACAATGCATTAGAGGTGATATCAATAATTTGAATGGTACGAAACATGTGAGGTGACGAAAATTGTCAACTCACCAATTCAACCTTCTCCTTCACACCAAGTCTTGTTGAAGTACTCTAAGAATCAGGGATGATCATTGAAATCCTGAAAGAAAGAGTTCAATAGCTGAGTGACACAATCTTTGGTGTCACCGATTGCCATCATGATCACGCCAAGACTTTGGAAGACGTCCATTTCCCTTTCCTTGGATGCATACTTATATACATTCTTTAGCCAATCCCTTTTGACATGCCAAAGGCATAGAAGCACACGACATTGAAAGACAACCCTAATAGACAATGCAAATGATATTGTTTACCGCTCGACTGCATGAGAAAGTGGCATTGAAAATGAATAGAAAATTAGAAAGGTACACAAATGAAGAAAGGGATGCACATAATATATGGCTTGGATTTTTGCAGTCGCACCATCAGTAAAAAATGCATTGATTCTCTAGTCGAGATTGGCTCTTCTTCCATGGTCAAGCAATACACGTAGCCACACAAAGATGTCCTTAATCTTGTTTCATGGGGAGACTACCCACACAACCGACACACCACTTTGTTGCTCATAAAAAATGAGGAGAGTATACAATGGATACTGTAGAGAAAACAACTTAGCATGAGCATTGTGAAGTTTACAGCCAAGAAGATCATTGAATACACGATGAACTATTTGTCAATGTTTATAAGGCCTCACCTCATATTTGTTAGTTGCAATATGGAATCCATCAAGATGACTGAATTGTGTGAGCAACTAACCATCCTATCCAACATCCATGGAGTCTGAACCCCGATAAAAAAAGGTGTATTGTTCCCATCGGGCCATTGAAAGTAGAAGAAGTTGTCAAAGTCTTGTCCACTCCACAGTAGGATACTTGTGGAATCGACTTTGTGTTTCTGTGCATGAGTAGAATACACTTTTCGCCAGGCATTCATTACATCCTTTCTTGTAAGGAATTGATCTCTCTTGGACATCATGCCACATAACATAAGATCATTGATGTGTCTATCCATTATTGCATTGACACTGACGTCCATGAGAAAAAGGCTTTCAATATAGATTTTGCACTCAATGGATAGATTAGCGGAAAACATAGAATGCTTCTCTCCACTTGTGTCATGAATGCCATGGAAAAATTCACCATTTTTATCAATGTGAAACATTTCTTTATAGATAATATAGGCAACATCAGGTTTTCCTTCCATGACCTTTACCATGAAGTAGTATTGACAACCTCACATTTGTATAAACATCTTATGTGGTTTCTTCTCTGGTGGAGGCTGGTCTCTCTTGTCTTTCTATATTGACACCAGTAGCTGCAAGAAAGGCATCATCTCATCATGTTCAACCAAGAGAGAGTAAAATACCATTCGACCATAGAAATGAATGTCGATATATACAAGTCTCTTATACAAAATTGTTTTGCTATAAGTTTTGTCGTAGACGGGACACGAGGTGGTAGGTTCTCTTATTTTCTTGTCCACAAATTTGGTTTCTACACCTTCAACGGACGTTTCACCATGAATGAAATGATCAAGTCTCATAAGAGGAATTGCTACAACAAGGTTAGGGACCTTATCCTTGTTGATGGAAATAACAATCCATTACAAATTGGAAGACAAAAAAGGAAAGCGTCCATTTTGTACATCTTGAACTTGCAATTCATCTAGCTTCTTCCATTTCAATCCTCTCCCCATTCTAGGAAATCACAGAATTGGATGAATACTTAAAATTAGTGTGGATTGTGTGAAGAAAAAGAAAAAAATCATTCATTAAACATAGATGAAATGTCCTTGCATTGGTCTCACCCACGTGAAACCAATAAGACGTTCCAACATCAACTGAGGAAAATTAAAGGTGATAAATTCAATCAAGCTATGCATAAAATATAACACAAATGCATGTTGGAAATCAGACAGTCCAACAACCCAACACTATGTTTTTTGAATCACAATTATTTTCTGCACTTTTCTTTCAATCATGCAAAATTGAAACACAACAATGGAATGTGTGGTTTGGAAGACATTCATACTGTCTTGTAACATTCCATGTTGCAAAACCATAGGTGTTAAGAATCAAGAAACCCACCATGAGACAACTCTTCACATTTAAACACAGACATTCAAATAACTGAAACCCAACATTGTATTTTCCAAATCACATTTCTTTTTTCCAATTGATTTTTTCAATCATACGAAAGTTAAATACAACAATGGAATGTGTGATTTGGAAGACATTCATACTATTTTGTAACATTCCATGTTGCAAAACCATGGGTGTTAAGAAGCAAGCAACCCACCATGAGACAATCATTTACATTTAAACAAGGAGATTCAAATAACATGAAGCCCAACACTGTGTTTTCCAGATAACAATTATTTTTTGCCCTTGATTTTTTCAATCATGCGAAAGTTGAACACAACAATGAAATGTGTGATTTGAAAGACATTCATAGTGCCTTGTAACATTCCATGTTGCAAAACCGTAGGTGTTAAGAATCATGCAACCTACCATGACACAACCCTTTATATTTGAACAAGAAGATTCAAAGAACTGAAACCCAACACTGTGTTTCCCATTCAGAATTATTTTGTGCAATTTTTTTTTCAATTGATTGAAATTTAAACACAACAATGGAATGTGTGATTTGGAAGACATTCATACTATTTTGTAACATTCCATGTTGCAAAACCATCGGTGTTAAGAAGCAAGAAACCCACCATGAGAAACTCTTTACATTTAAACAAAGAGATTCAAATAGTTGAAACCCAACACTGTGTTTCCCATTCAGAATTATTTTGTGCAGTTTTTTTTTCAATCAACTGAAATGTAAACACAACAATGGAATGTGTGATTTGGAAGAAATTCATAATATTTTGTAAAATTCCATGTTGCAATACCATGGGTTTTAAGAAGCAAGTAACTGACCATGAGACAACCCTTTACATTTAAATAAAGAGATTCAAATAACTGAAACCCATCACTATGTTTCCCATTCAAAATTATTTTGTGCAGATTTTTTTTCAATCAACTCAAATATAAACACAACAATGGAATGTGTGATTTGGAAGACATTCATACTATTTTGTAACATTCCATGTTGCAAAACCATGGGTGTCAAGAAGCAAGAAACCGAACATGAGACAATCATTTACATTTAAACAAGGAGATTCAAATAAATGAAACCCAACACTATGATTCCCATTCAAAATTATTTTGTGCAGTTTTTTTTTAATCGACTAAAATTTAAACATAATAGAATGTTTGATTTGGAAGAAATTCATACTATTTTGTAACATTCCATGTTGCAATACTATGGGTGTTAATAATTAAGCATCTAGCCATGAGACATCCCTTTACATTTAAACAAGGAGATTCAAATAAATGAAACCCAACACTATGTTTCCCATTCACAATTATTTTGTGTAGGTTTTTTTTTCAATTGATTGAAATTTAAACACAACAATGGAATGTGTGATTTGAAAGACATCCATACTATTTTGTAACATTCCATGTTGCAAAATCGTGGGTGTTAAGAAGCAAGAAACCCACCATGAGATAACCCTCTACCTTTAAACAAGGAGATTCAAATAACTAAAACCCAGCACTGCGTTTCCCATTCAGAATTATTTTGTGCAATTTTTTTTCAATCGACTGAAATTTAAACACAACAATGGAATGTGTGATTTGGAAGACATTCGTACTATTTTGTAATATTCCATGTTGCAAAACCATCAGTGTTAAGAAGAAAGCAACCCAGCATGAGACAACCCTTTACATTTAAACAAGGAGATTCAAATAACTGAAACCCAACACTGTGTTTCCCATTCATAATTATTTTGTGCAGGTTTTTTTTTCAATTGACTGAAATTCAAACACAACAATGGAATGTGTGACTTGGAAGACATTCATATTGTTTTGTAACATTCCATGTTACAAAACCATCGGTGTTAAGAAGCAAGCAACCCACCATGAGACAACCCTCTACACTTAAACAAGGAGATTGAAATAATTGAAACCCAGCACTGTGTTGCCCATTCACAATTATTTTGTGCAGGTGTTTTTTCAATCAACTGAAATTTAAACACAATAATGAAATGTGTGATTTGGAAGACATCCATACTATTTTGTAACATTCCATATTAAAAAACCGTGGGTGTTAAGAAGCAAGCAACCCACCATGAGACAACCATTTAAGAAGCAACCAACCAACCATGAGACAAGGAAAGATAAACAACAGACTAATTTCACAGGATGATTTCTTTTAGAATTCACAGATTCAACAAATAAAACATCAACACAATTCGACTAAGCAAATATCATATTGAAGAACGATCACAGAAGCACAAAGACATTTACAATTAATAAAATATTAACAAACTCAAAGATTCAATCTTATTTCCTTTTTTCTCAATACAAAATATGGGTTCAAAGACTCCATGGCTGCGTAACAAAATTGTCTGAAAATAGAAAATGCCCTTCTCCCCCTTTTCCTCTCTTTCTTTCCTTCTATTTTTTTTTCTCCAATAACTATTCACAATCCTCTTTGAAAATGACCGAGGTTGCAATAATTCATTAAGAAATGGACACTGTTTCCATTACACCCTAGGATTTTGGTCACTATTCATAATTACAAAAAAATTATGCATGTAAAATAAAGATTTAGTTTCTATTGAAAGAAACCGTTTTCGTTGACAACTTCATAAAGAAACCAAGTTTGCCAAAATACCGAAGGATTCAGAGCTCGGAAAATCTTCGCAAGCATTTCATTAAGAAAATTATTAAATCTAGCTTGCTCTTCCTCTCTATCTAAGATAGAGATCACCCTCCAATATTCGACGTAGTTGGACTTTTCCTTCGATGCAAGTGAACATAGCTCAGAAATAATGTTGAGTTGTTCCTCCTTGAGCCAGATTAAATTAGGATGAATGACTTGTACTAGCTCTATTTTCCATTTTGAAACTTCACCAGGAAGCACCATGTCAAAGAAAACCTGGGATCAAAATGCTACCACATTTGCAAAACCATGGATGTTAAGAAGCAAGAAACCGACCATGAGAAAAACCCTTTACATTCCAACAATGAGATTAAAATAACTGAAACCCAACACTATGTTTCCCATTCACAATTATTTTGTGCAATTTTTTTTTCAATCAACTAAAATTTAAACACAACAATGGAATGTGTGATTTAAAAGACATTCATACTGTTTTGTAACATTCCATGTTAAAAAACTGTGGGTGTTAAGAAGCAAGCAACCAACCATGAGACAACCCTTTACATTTAAACAAGGAGATTCAAATAACTGAAACCCAACACTGTGTTTCCCATTCAAAATTATTTTGTGCAGTTTTTTTTTCAATCGACTGAAATTTAAACACAACAATGGAATGTGTGATTTGGAAGACATTCATACAGTTTTGTAACATTTCATATTGCAATACCGTGGGTGTTAAGAAGAAAGCAACCGACCATGAGACAACCCTTTACATTTAAACAAGGAGATTCAAATAACTGAAACCCAACACTATGTTTCCCATTCAGAATTATTTTGTGTAGTTTTTTTTTCAATCAACTCAAATCTAAACACAACAATGGAATGTGTGATATGGAAGACATTCATGTTTTGTAACATTCCATGTTGCAATGCAAAACCATGGGTTTTAAGAAGCAAGCAACCAACCATGAGCTGACCCTTTACATTTAAACAAAGAGATTCAAATAAATGAAATCCAACAGTGTTTCCCATTCAAAATTATTTTGTGCAGTTTTGTTTTCAATCAACTGAAATGTAAACACAACAATGGAATGTGTGATTTGGAAGACATTCATATTGTTTTGTAACATTCCATGTTGCAAAATCGTGGGTGTTAAGAAGCAAGCAACTGACCATGAGACAACTATTTACATTTAAAAAAGAAGATTGAAATAACAAAAACTCAACACTGTGTTTTCCATTCAGAATTATTTTGTGCTATTTTTTTTTTCAATCGACTAAAATTTAAACACGACAATGGAATGTGTGATTTGGAAGACGTTCATATTGTTTTGTAACATTTCATGTTGCAATACCATGGGTGTTAAGAAGCAAGCAACCGACCATGAGACAACCCTTTACATTTAAATAAGGAGATTCAAATAACTGAAATCCAACACTGTGTTTCCCAATTAGAATTATTTTGTGTAGTTTTTTTTTCAATCAATTGAAATGTAAACACAACAATGGAATGCGTGATTTGGAAGACATTCATACTATTTTTAACATTCCATGTTGTAAAACCATGGGTGTTAAGAAGAAAGCAACTCACCATGAGACAACCATTTACATTTAAACAAGGAGATTCAAATAACTGAAACCCAACACTATGTTTCCCATTCAGAATTATTTTGTGCAGTTTTTTTTTCAATCGACTAAAATTTAAACACAACAATGGAATGTGTGATTTGAAAGACATTCATACTATTTTGTAACATTCCATGTTGCAATACCATGGGTGTTAAGAAGCAAGCAACTGACCATGAGACAACCCTTTACATTTAAACAAGGAGATTCAAATAACTGAAACCCAACACTATGTTTTCCAATCATAATTATTTTGTGCAATTTTTTTTTCAATCAATTGAAATGTAAACACAACAATGGAATGTGTGATTTGGAAGACATTCATATTTTTTTTAACATTCCATGTTGCAAAACCATGGGTGTTAAGAAGCAAGCAACCCACCATGAGACAACCATTTACATTTAAACAAGGAAATTCAAATAACTGAAACCCAACACTGTGTTTTCCATTCATAATTATTTTGTGCAGTTGTTTTTTCAATCGACTATACTTTAAGCACAACAATGGAAGGTGTGATTTGAAAGAAATTCATACTGTTTTGTAACATTCCATGTTGCAAAACCATGGGTGTTAAGAAGAAAGCAACCCAGCATGAGATGACCTTTAACAATTAAATAGGGAGATTGAAATAACTGAAACCCAACACTGTGTGTTTCTCATTCACAATTATTTTGTGCAGTTTTTTTTCAATCGACTGAAATTTAAACATAAAAATGGAATGTGTGATTTGGAAGAAAATCATATTGTATTGTAACATTCTATATTGCAAAATTGTCTGTGTTAAGTAGCAAACAACCCACCATGAGACAACCCTCTACATTTAAACAAAGAGATTCAAATAACTAAAACCCAACACTTTGTTTCCCATTCAGAATTATTTTGTGCAGTTTTTTTACTGAAACCCAACACTGTGTTTCCCATTCAAAATTATTTTGTGCAATTTTTTTTTCAATGGTGCAAAATTTAAATAGAACAATGGAATGTGTGATTTGGAAGACATTCATACTATTTTGTAACATTCCATGTTGTAAAACCGTGGGTGTTAAGAAGCAAACAACCCAACATGAGACGAACCTTTACAATTAAACAGGGAAATAGAAATACTTGGAATGCAACACTATGTTTCCCATTCACAATTATTTCAATCGACTGAAATTTAAACACAATAATGGAATGTGTGATTTGGAAGACAGTCATACTGTATTGTAACATTCCATATTGCAAAATCATGGGTGTTAAGAAGAAAACAACCGACCATGAGACAACCCTCTACATTTAAACAAGGATATTCAAATAACTGAAACTCAACACTGTGTTTCCCATTCAGAATTATTTTGTGCAGTTTTTTTTTCAATGGTGTAAAATTTAAACACAACAATGGAATGTGTGATTTGGAAGACATTCATATTATTTTGAAACATTCCATGTTGCAAAACTGTGGGTATTAAGAAGAAAGCAACCTAGCATGAGATGACCCTTTACAATTAAACAAGGAGATTGAAATAACTAAAACCCAACATTATGTTTCTCATTCATAATTATTTTGTGCATTTTTTTTTTCAATCAATTGAAATTTAAACACGACAATGGAATGTGTGAATTGGAAGACAATCATACTGTATTGTAACATTCCATATTACAAAATTGTGGGTTTTAAGAAGCAAGCAACCCACCATAAGACAACGCTCTAAATTTAAATAAGGAGATTCAAATAACTGAAACCTAACACTGTGTTTTCCATTCACAATTATTTTGTGTAGTTTTTTTACTGAAACCCAACACTGTGTTTCCCATTCAAAATTATTTTGTGCATTTTTTTTCTTCAATGGTGCAAAATTTAAACACAACAATGGAATGTGTGATTTGGAAGACATTCATACTATTTTGTAACATTCCATGTTGCAAAAATGTGGGTGTTAAGAAGTAAGCAACCCACCATGAGACAACCCTTTACATTTAAACAAGGAGATTCAAATAATTGAAACCCAACACTATTTTTCTCATTCACAATTATTTTATGCACTTTTTTTTTCAATCAACATAAATTTAAACACAACAATGGAATGTGTGATTTTGAAGACATTCAAGAAACTAAAATACTCCACATTATGTTTCCCAAATTTCAAATTAAAAGATCTTGTAAAACCCTCTGCTTGCAACAAAATTACCCCTCACCTCGATTTGGTCGGTATTCTCCTCCAACTCCTCCATGTGCACTCCACACTTCAGATTATTTGGTTGGTATTCTCCTCCAAGTCGTCCACGTGCACTCAGACCTTCAACTTTCCCTTTCAACGTGCTAACAGGAAACAAATAGTATTTTCACCTTATTTTCTCGAAACAGAAAAGGCCCACATCATTCCCTTCCACTTTTCCTATGCCAAAAAAAAAAAACTTGTTGAAAAAGCTAACCCGCCTGCTTTTTTGTCCAGCAACTGGCGGGAAAACCCACCTGACGATGCGGTTAACTCCCGCTTGAACATCGCCCAAATGTTTCATCCCATCCGCCGGTTTCAGGCATCTGGCGGGCCCCGCACTACGATGTCTCATCATGTTATGTATGTATCCATGTATGTTGCATTTTTTGATGTACATAGGTGAATTTTTTCTAGGAGTTGGTCGGCTCTGAATCCTGATAGCAATATCACTATTTATTACTTTAATATTATTTATTAGTTTTTTTTCAAATAATTTAAATTATTTTTTTTTCAAAATTATATATATATATTTTTTAAATAAAAATTTATTAGAGGTTACTTTTTTCATAGGGGTATTTTTAAGATCTTAATTTTGTTTAAAGTGGGATAAGTTTTTTTCTTTTAAGCTTAACTTGTAAAAGTACTTCATTTAGTAAAATTATTTTTGTACTTAAATTCATTTGCAATGCCTACTTTAATTATTGAAATTAAATTAACTAGTTCTAACTATCATTCTTGGAAAACTCATATCTATTTTATTTTTCATTTTAAACATCTTTTAGATGTTACTACGGATCTCAAATCAAAACCTGGTCCATTTGCATCCTAAGATGAACAAGAAAAATGGAAGCTCAAAAATGAGGAAGCCCTTGGCATCATATGTATTTCCATGTCACTTGAACTATACGTCCACATTGGGACATGTACAACAACTTATGAAGCATGGGAAAAAATCAAGACTATTTATGATAGTGCAAATGAATCTAGAAAGATTCAACTTCAAGACCAACTTGAAGATTTAAGGTATTCTGATTTTAAATCTATGGATTATTTTTTATTGAAGTTTGATGTTTTGAATAGTCAATTTCATGGTTTAGGAGTAAAATTATAAGATCTTAGATTAATTCATCTTATTCTTAAAAAATGTCTTCCTAGACAATTTCAACAATTTATTACTAATATTCATGCTCAATTAGCTATTCCTTCTTTAGCTACTCAATTAACTTATGATATTTTTTGTAATTTATTAAGACAGGAAGAAGCTAAGTTAATTCAATTTGGCAATCTTAAATCTAATGAATATTCTTTTTTGTCTAATCATATAAGAAATTTTTTAAGTCTCATTCTAAACAACAACATTATAATACTAAACCTCATTATAATAATGGTAATGATCCTAGAAAGTTGAACTCTTCTAAGAGACCTCATTGAACTTATTGTAATAAGGATGGTCATTGGAAAAATACTTGTTTTAAAAATAAAAATGAGAAAAAACTTATGAAGCAAAATAATCAACAACAAAATAAACCTAATAATAATACGTTTCATAACAATGTTAATCAAACTAGACATGCTTTTACTTGTAGTTTTAATGTTTCTCAACCTCTTGAATGGGTTATTGATTGAGGTGCATCTCAACATGTTACTTCACATAAAGAAGCTTTTGAGTCTATGCAACCTGATATATCTATTGTTCCTCTTCAACTTGCTAATAATCATACTTGTAAAGTAGAAGCAATTGGAGATGTGGAAGTTCCTAATGGTAAATTGCATGATGTTTTATATGTTCTTGAATTAAAGACTAACTTGCTTTCAATTTCTAAGCTTTGTCAAGATTATAAAATAAAATTTTACAAATATATGTGCTATGTTATTGATTCAAAACAAAACAAGGTCATTGCTAATGCTAAATTAGACAATGATAATTTGTTCAAATTTTATGAGTTTGCTCATTCTAGATGCTCTTTAATATCTACCATTGATTTCAATGTTTGGCATGAAAGACTTGGTCATATAAATGCTAACAATATTTCCTTGATGCAAAAGCTTAAAATGGTAGATGGATTGCCTAGTATTGTTCCATCTAAAATCGTACACACAAGATGCATGAGTGGTAAGATGCATAGGGAGCCCTTTTCACATGGTCAATCATGGAGGGCAACTCATAAGTTGCACCTAGTTCATAGTGAACTTTTGGGACCCATGGATAATAAATCCATCCAAGGATCAAGGTATGCAATTACTTTTGTTGATGATTTTTCAAGAAGAACTTGGATCTATTTTCTTCATAGTATTGATCAAGTTCTTGATATATTTTCTAAATTTCATAAATTTGTTGAAATTATTAGAACTGATAATGGTAAAGAATATGTGAACAATGCTTTTAATAGTTATTTTAAATCATTTGGTATAAAGCATGAGCTAACTATTCCCTATACACCTCAACAAAATGGTGTAGCGGAAAGGAAGCATAGAACTATTGTTGAAATGGCTAGATGTATGTTACATGCTAAAAATATGTCTTATGAATTTTGGGTAGAAGCTATGTTTTTTGCTACTTACAATATTAATAGGACTCCTACTGAAGATTTAAAGGATATAACTCCTGAAGAAGCTTGGTCTGGTAGGAAGCCCAATCTTAAGCATTTAAGGATGTTTGGTTCAATTTCTTATGTTCACAAACCTAAACAAAATAGGAAAAAATTAGATGCTAAATCTTCTTATCATATTTTTGTTGGTTATGATGAACATTCTAAAGCTTATAGAGTTTATAATCCTCTTACTAACAAAGTTAAAGTTTCTAGAGAAGTATACATTTCTGAAAATGATGTTCATGATTGTTCTAAAGTGCATGATATTGAATCTTCTCAAAATAAAGTTATTTTTGTGGAGGATAATCATCAAGTTGAATCTTCTCTTAACCCTCCTAATGCATCTCTTACTCATAGTGATAGTGAAGATGAAAATGTTGAAATTTATCCTCATGATTCTTCTTCTAGTGATGATACTCCTACATCTAAGAGATCCTAAATGGTTTAAAAAAATTATGGAAGAAAGTGAGGATATTTTAGCTAGAATGAATAAATCTAAGACTAGAAAGGAAAATTATTGCAATTATGCTTTGATGTCTAATATTATGAATACAAATGATCCTCAAACTTATGAACAAGCTAAAGATCAACCTCATTAGAAAAGGCTATGCAAGAAGAATATGATGCTTTAATTGCAAATCAAACTTGGGACTTAGTTGTTTTACCTCATGGTAAGAATCTTGTTTCATGCAAATGGTTATATAAAACTAAAGTTAATGAAAATAATGAAGTTAGCAAGTTTAAAGCTAGATAGTTGCTAGGGGATTCTCTCAAGTTGAAGGCTTGGATTATAATGAAACATTTTCTCCAGTAGCTAAGATGCCAACTATTAAATTAGTTCTTGCTTTAGCTTCTCATATGCATTGGCCTATTCACTAAATGGATGTTAAAAATGCATTTTTAGATGGAGATTTACATGAAGAAATTTACATGTCTCAACCTTTGGGTTTCATTAAGGAAGGTAATGAAAATATTGTTTGCAAATTGAAGAAATCAATTTATGGTTTAAAACAATCCCCTAGAGAATGGTATTTTAGTGCTTTCTTTCTATCTCAAGGTTTCATTAGAAGTAAAAATGATCCTAATTTATATATTAAGCATAGTGAAAATGATATTGTGATTATTATTTTATATGTTGATGATTTAATTATCACTTCTAGTTCTAACAATTTGATTAGTGATGTTAAGTCTCAACTCAATCAACAATTTCAAATGAGTGATTTAGGCCTATTACATTATTTTTTGGGTATGCAAATTTGGAAAACACCTAAAGGTATTTTTCTTTCTCAACAAAAATATGCTCAAGATCTCTTAGATAGATTAAAAATGAATGATGAAAAGTGTGTTTCTACTCCTTGTGAATCAGGGACTAAATTGATGGTTGATATGGAAACTCCTTTTGTTGATCCTACTTTATATAGGCAATTAGTAGGAAGTTTAAATTATTTAACTCTTAATGGACCTGATATTTCTTATAGTGTTGGATTGGTTTCTAGATCTATGTCTAAACCACAATAAACTCATTTTAAAGTTACAATTTTTTTTTAAGATATGTTAAAGGTAATGTTAATCTTGGTCTTTTTTTATGATGCAGATTGTGATTTCTCTTTAAAGGGTTATACTAATTCAGATTTAGGAGGTGATCCCAATGATGGGTGTAATGCCTCACCACGTAACCCTAGAGGATGACACAAATACAAAAATTATTACATATACAAACAATATTACAATTACAATGATACAAGGATTCTCCTCGAATAAAAATGAGGACTAGTACATATACAATAACATCCAACTGATCCAATAGAACATAAGAGATGGTACAAAGCAACATGAACATGCGAGACATCCAATCTGGAAGATACCACCATCATGAACATGAAGAGGAAACCCAGCGGTGTAAGGTGCACGTTCCACCCAACCAAGTGGTACCCGAAGGCCCACCCCCCATTCTAGGAGATAGTAAAAGGGCTTCCTAGGCATAACCAATAACCTCAATACATAGGCAACCGCAAGACTAATCTATACAAGTACAATACATAACGTAAAGGTTACATTTTCCTCCAGAGTAAAAGAATCAAGTACATCAACTGAACAATACAAACTTTTTTCATAAGAGGAGTGTCATCACAAAGTTGCATGGGTTATCCTGGCAGATCTTCCTCGGCCTTGACCCCTTTCTTGGGTTATCCTGGTAGCCTCTCACAATCCCCAGCCCCACATGCAAACCAATGTGGAGTCAAGCATATTTCAAAGGCACAAGATAATGAATTTTCCATTCCATGCCTTCTCATCTAATCTCAAGTCTAAACGAGCCCTTGAGCTAATGAGCGAGGCACAATTAAAAAGTTATGTGTTTAAAGCTACCCTTTCCCCTAATAATTTTATTTGAGTTAGATAATTCAGTGGAAATTAAATAAAAGTATTAGGGGAAAGGGTAGCTTTAAACACATAACTTGTTAATTGTGTCTCGATCATTGGCTCAAGGGCTTGTTTATACTTGAGATGAGACGAGAAGGCCTTGAATGACAAGGTCATTATCTTGTCCCTTCGAAAGATGTTTGACTCCGCATCAGTTTGCATGTGGGGCTGGGGATTTTGAGAGGCAACTAGGATAACCAAAGAGGGGGGTAGGGGCCTAGGAAGATCTACCAGGATAACCCATGCAACTTTGTGATGACACTCCTCCTATTATGGCAGTTTGTATTGTTTAGTTGATGTACTTGATTCTTTTACTCTAGAAGCAATGTAACCTTTACATTATGTATTATACTTGTATAGATTAGTCTTGTAGTTTCCTGTGTCTTGAGGTTGTTGGTTATGCATAGGAATCCATTTTACTATCTCCTAGCATGGGGGGTGGACCTTTGAGTACCAATTGGTTGGGTGGAACATGCACCTTACACCGTTGGGTTTCCTCTTCATGTTCATAATGGCGAGATCTTTCAAATTGGAGAAATCGCATGTTCCTGTTGCTTTGTACCATCTCTTGTGTTCTATTGGATCAATTGGATGTTATTGCATATGTACTACTCCTCATTTTTATTAGAGAATAATCCTTGTATCATTGTAATTGTAATATTATTTGTATGATCTACCTCATTTTGGAAATGAGCCTTGTAACTGCTATATTGAATGAGTACAATCTTTGAATGGTTTTATTATGTATTTGGTAATATTATGAAATGAGTTTAATTTTATTGGATCTATGTACTTTATTTCATGTGTATAATTTATATGCTATAGATTAGTTTACTATTGTATGTTATGGGTTTCATACGTAAGCATTGTCGCGTACCTTAGAGGATGTATGCGTTAAGTATAGTTCACTTTACTAAAACTTTCAAAAAAAAAAAATTATGCTTTCATTGTATTTGCGTCATCCTGTAGGGTTACGTGGCGGGGCGTTACAATGGGAGATCCACTTGTGGTTATTGTTTCTTTGTTGGATCAGGTGTAATCTCATGGAATAGTAAGAAACAACAATATACTTCTCTTTGTTCTACAAAAGTTGAATATAAAGGTTGTATAAATGCATCTAAAGAAGCACTATGGTCAAAAATATTACTTGAAGACTTGGGTCTACCTCAAAAGGATCCTACTCCTTTATATTGTGATAACCAAAGTGATATTTCTTTGGAAAAGAATCCAATATTTCATGCAAGGACCAAGCACATTTCTCTTCAACATCACTTCATTAGAGAGAAAATTGAAGACAAGCAAATTTCTCTTTTGTATTGTAAAGGTGAAGATCAAGTTGCATATATTCTCACCAAAGCTCTTTATAAAGATAAATTTATATTTCATTGCAAAATCTTGGATTACAACCCATTAAAGGGTTTGATGTAGCCTCCCCAAGTAAAGCTTAAGGGGGGATGTTAGAAGATTAATCTTTACTTGGTAAAGGTTTTTCTTTAATTGTAATTATTTATTAACTTGTAGGAATATTCCAAAGGAATCCCTACAAGTCTTTTGTTTTCTTATCTCCTCGCACATGTGTGAGGATGACTCATTTTATTCTTAATTCCTTTATTAAGGAATATTTGTAGCCACCTCCTTAAGAGGCTCTTGACACATTGCACACACATAGATGAATAGTAGCATTTATTAAGTTGGGAGTTACATTCTAACTCCTCTTCTCACCTCTATTTATTGAGGTGTGTCTCCTCTCATTCTTCATATTCAAGAAAACAAGCTTAAGGCTTAAGTGCTCTCTCTCTCTCTCTCTTTGTATCATTCTTAGGAATTTTTCCTCCATTCATAATATTGGGGTTTTTTCTTATTTTTTCCCCTTATCAAATTCTTGTGTCTCCTTTGCATTTTGGTGGTGCTTGGTTTGGCTTCTCTATTTCTTGGTAATCTCTTTCCTTCAAACAATTCTCATTAGTTATTACTTTCCATTGCTCATTTATTTTTTCCTTTCACAAACTTTTATTGATTTCATTCTCAATATAAGATGTCACTTTTTATAATTTTACAAATATTGTATACAAAGATAAATACATTACTCAACTGAGCTTCATAAGCATTAGATACAAATGGTCCAAGAAATTCCTTTTCAAATCTCGGTCACTAGCTGATGAGGAGAAGCATCACTCAAGCATTTTTCCACCAACCATAAAATTTAATGTGGTCCCCTACACATCTACCACATATGGTAAGATAGACCTACTCTTCGACAAAGGAATTGGTAAAGTAACCTCATAACTATAACCTTCCTGAGCTTAGTGTTGTATCCTACATAACTAGAACTTGTAAACCAACTACAATATTGAACTAGTATGCATAAAAGGAACACAATGAATTGAAAGTGCAACTAATGGAAAATTAAACTACTTTGGCCAAAGTATTCTTCACTCAGTACTTCGAGTGAAATTCATCCTATCCACACACACTATCCTAGCTTGATTTGATTTAAGAATATTTAAATACTATGTATAGATAATTCCCTTCAATAGGTAATATTTTTACAACCTATTCCCTTTTCCAATCACAATGATATTTCTACTAAGTATTCACATGCATAAGCTATCCCATTCATTGGACAATATAGTTCTCAGGAATAACATATGAGCTTTCTAAGATTACACAAATACTTCAAAATAAATAACCTTATGAGCTATTTAAGCTTCATCATAACCTAGTGCATAATAGTATTGATCACATCCACTCCTTAATATGGAGTATGTACAAACATTTATAAGGAAATCACAACAACAAGATTCTTTTCCTTTCCCTATCTTTTCTATATTCCAACAGTATAATGCATTTCTCCAAACAATACAATCAAAGATATTCAATCTTTCCAAAAATAGATTAAACATGAAAAGAGTAGAATCACATGCTTGATATAAGCTATACTCCAATTGACCAACTAGTTCCTTAGCTAAATCCACTCTAAGAATCAGCTTTGCAACTCTTTCCACTTCTTAAATCCTCTTCACAAACTTTCCTCACAATAACTCTCACTCTATTTGCCTCACAACTTCTCTTAGCTTAATAAACAAGAATCTCTTCAGGTAAAAATAATATAATGCAAGTGAATGCATATATCCAAATGAGGTAATCCTCTCCTATATTTATACAAAAATATGAGCCTTTGTTGCCTACAAACAAGCTACTCAAAATGACACTTCTCAACTTGTAATGCCCCGCCACGTAACCCTAAAGGAAGTTGCAATAACTATGAAAGCGCACCAATTTTTATTTATTTAAAAGTATAATATAACATGAAAGCTCACTATCTATCACAAACATCCTCTAAGGCTACAAGACTAAGGTTACGTTTAAACCCATAAATAAAACATAAATACATCCATAACATGATTATCTACTTAAGAAATAAATGTTCATACATTCCAAACATGCAATTACATCATAAAGATAAGATATACATCAAGTTCCAAACTAAAATTACTCATCAAATAAGATTTACATCACTCATTCCCAGAATGAGGTAGTTCATACAAATGTGTTACATAATACAAGAAACCTCCTCGAATACAATTGAGGGGTAATAAAATATAAGAATCATCTATAACAATTACAAAGCATGAAGTAATAAGATGGAATTCCATGAGCTCTCCATTAGAAATATCACCATCATGATATGAAGATAAAGGGAACCCAATGGTGTAGGGTGCACGTTCCTCCCAACCAAGTGGCACCCGAAGGCCCAACCCCCATGCTATGAGATAGTAACAAGGATACATGACCAAACCTACTACCTCTAGACATAGGCTGACACATACTGACTCAACCAAATACAAGTAAAAGAACCACACTAATAAAAAGGTTACAATGCTTCCAAAGATGAACAAATCAAGTATGTTAACAAAACCATACAAATAAACTGAACATACCAACCATTGTCGTAAGAAGAGTGTCATCACACAACTCAACATGGGTTACCCAATAAGGATCTTCCTAGGCCCCGACCTCCATCTTTGGGATATCTTGGTAGCCTCAACTGATCCTTGGCCCCCATACTCCCTCATGCGGGATCAAATACCTTTCGAAAAGACAAGGTAGATGACCTTCGCCATTCCAAACCTTCCCACTCATCCCAAGCCCAAACAAGCACTTGAGTCCATGAGTGAGGCTATCTTATCTTACTTAGTATGAAATACTACCCAATCCCCTAAATACTTTAATTATGTTTTCACTTGATTAACTACTTCTAAAGGTTACCTAGTTTACCTCTTTAGGGCTATGGCCCCTAACAAAATCCACTCTTCTACTTGAAAACACACAAAACCAAACCAACCACCAAGGGTACCATAGTGCACAAAACCAGATAAAATAACCCACTCTAGACATAGGAGGCAACACAAACAAAATCCACTCCAAACATAAGAGGCAACACTTGAAAAAGTCCACTTGAACAAAGGAGGCAACAAATAACAAAATCCTCTCCAAACAAAGGAGGCAACACATGAAAAATCTAGTCCAACCTAGGAGGCACAAATCCCCGTTCATGGAAACTGAGTAACTCACTGAAAACAACACACGCACTACCCAAGGAAATTAAAATGGGCTGATATTACAATACAAAAATCCCCAAATCTAAAGATCCTTCTGGAAGACTTACAAATTTTTGACTAACACTTTAACCAAATTTTTCCCCCAAAATGAAACTAGAAGAAAATAGATACGAAAGACAATTAAGACAAGAATTAAATCTAACATTTGGATTTCCTAAATCCATTCTCATTCAGTGAGAAACAATAAAATAATTTTCCCAAATACACTAATTAAATAAAATCCCTTTTCACAGACAAATGGAAGAAAAATCTAATCATCTGAACTTCAATTCCTCGATTATTTTTAATAAAATAATAATTACTTCCTTTCACAAAAAAAAAAAACATATCTTTTGAAAATACTCATCTAACTGTGCGATATTGCATGCACCTATAAAAATATCTACACATCTTATAATGCGAATATATATATATAAAATGCACATTTATTTAAAAACCACATAGTATTAAATATTGAAATTTATATATAATTATATAACTAAAATACATATACAAAATATATATTTTAAACATATGTATATACGATGTTTTAGTCCTTATAAAAAATTATAAAATATATACTTAAATATAACTATATATTTATATATATATATACAAATAAATATATATTTTTACATATATACTTACTTATATATATATATATATATATATATATATATATATATATATATATATATATATATATATATCTATAAAATATATTTATTAAACCCCAAAACTTAAATAAAATACCAATCAAAATCATGTTTAAAAAATGACGGACAACTTATACGAGAAATCACTGTTAATAAAAACAATAGTCTCCATTCAATATGGGGAGGGGCGGCTGCCATAGCCGAACCCCTCCCCCAAATCTCCTTTGGGCATGATAGTATATGGGGAGGGATTGTGGAGGCCCTGTCCCCACAATGTCGTCCCCTTATGGGAGCGACGGTGGGGGCAACACCTCCCAGAACCCCCCTCCCAAACATCTTTAAAATATTAAACTTTCAAACGATTTACATTACCAGATAAAATGAAAAATTCGTCATACGACGAGTTTCACAGTCTCTTCAAACACTCATAAATATATATATATATATGTATGTGTATATGACTATATATATATATACATATATATGTTGTATATATATATGTATGTGTATATGACAATATATATATATATATATATATATATATACAAAGAATTTTTAATCAATAATTTTAATTGGGGAAATTTTTCCTAAAATGAACAGCTACAGGAAAAATACCCAATTATACAAAATACTACCAAAATGTACACATAGAGAATTTAATTCCTAAGATGAATTTTCTCAAATAAAACCACAGAGATTTCTTTCAATTTTGTCCAATCAATAAAACTAAAAAGAGAAAGAACATTAAAATTCCTACAAGCAAAAATAACAAGAAATTTTCCCCAGAAAAATTTCTTTAGAAGATTAGATTTCTTCCCAACCGGGGTTTTCTTTCCGGATTCCTAACTGTATTCTTTTGGGATCTTCTAAATTCCCAATAATTCCAATTATTAATTTTTCTATAGTTCCCACAAAGAATTTCAATCTACAAAGGAATTTATTCTACAGAGGATCTCTTTATGACAATAACAATTTTTAAAACAAAACTCAACTTAAAAGTTTGCACATATAATCTTTATAGAGAAGATCTAAACTAAGAAGTTTTTTCAATGTAAACTATACAAAAACTAAGAATGAACCTGTAGTCCAATGCCTGTGAGTTTGTAAATTTGAAGCAGCGCCTCCTCCACAACTCCAAGCAATTTTTCCAAGTAGACAATAGCTTCCTTCAGAATAATACAATTTCCCGAACACAACAACAATTTAAAATAAATAAATTCAAAAACAAAAAAGTTCTTTCTACAACAATTCTTCCAAAACATTTCCAGAATACATGCAAATCACAAAAAGACTCCTTTCAATCAATTTCCCAACAAAAAAATATCCCCATGCTTCTGTCGTGAAGAAGCTTCTCACTTCTTCCGTTAAAGCCAAAATCTTCTCTTTGTGAATAAATTTCCAACAACCTCATTAATTCTTCTAACACATGTTAAAACTCACAAAATATATTTAACAACCAATTTGCATAAAATCCTCTAGAAATTTAAAATTTAAAATATTTAATAATTACAAAATATTTTCTCTTTCAAATTTAACTTAATTAATCTAATTTAATTAATTAATAAATAATCTAATACTAAGATTAGACTATTTACTAATTAAAATTAATTAATTAATTAATTAATTCACCACTTCTAACATTAAAATAAGATTAATTTAATAATCAACTTAAATAATTCAATTCATTAAATTCCCTTTTAAACTTTTCAACATAATAATTAAAAGCAATAATAAACAACTTCTAACAAGCAAAACTGACTAGACCAAAGGACACACTAAGACTAGGGTACAAGCTTGACATAAGAATCCTAGCTACTATCTCCCAATCAACATAACCGTAGGGTCGACATGCTCAAACTTGTGAAGCCAGGTGGAGTCGATGTCATGTACCTGCAAACCTGTGAATAAGGCATAAATCAGGGAAAACTTTAGTGATGAATCTTCACCAATTGGCGAATAATAAAAATCGAGACCTCCAAAAATGGCGAATAGTGCAAGCTAAAAAGGAGACTGAATCGCCAGGTTTTTACAAAAAAATAATTTCGTCTCGATTATTTCGCCATGTAAACGATGCGTCATTGGAAATTATTCGCCAATAGTTTATACCATAATTAAAAATATTAATTATATTCGCTAGTTTTATTATATTCCTCCGATCAATTTTGGGGTAATATCGTCACTAATAATAAAATACTATTTAATTTTAGGGATACTTTAGCGGCTTAGCCTTGAATATGCATTTTATCTATTGCCATTGATTAGATTTTTAATTGGATGGCTGTGAGTTTATTCCGCGGCCTAATACACATGTGCCTTTTAAAAGGCTTGCTGAGGCCAGAAATTTGTTTTGGGCCACACAACTAAATCTAATTGTGTGGCCCAAAACAAATTTCTGGCCTCAGCAAGCCTTTTAAAAGGCACATGTGTATTAGGCCACAGAATCAACTCACAACCATCCGATTAAAAAGCTAATCGATGGTAAATTTTTTCAGTTTTCATTCGGTCTTACTTTTAAAGTGATATTTTAAAAAAATGCTTAATCTGTGTGTGCTCCAATGCATTTTCAATAGTGAATTTATGCTTGGTGGCGAGGGGCTCTGCCCCTCGACCCTGCCTGTATCGCGACAGGAGCATGTTGGGGCCACTATCCTCGGACCCCGCGAGGGGACGTTGCCCCATCGACCCCCACAAGGGGGCGCTAACCCTTGAACCCGCCGGTGGCTGCCACCCTCGGGCCCCTACTTCAATATTACAAAAAACAAAAATATATGGGGGAATTGTGCTGATCAACTATGCAATTTTTTAAAGGAGAGATTAGCCATTGTAATTAATATTTTTAGTGATTATTTGCTAGGATTCGCCAACGTTATTATTATTTTTACCAATTATTCATTAAGATTCACCAGGATTTTACAATTTTTTTAATAATGTGTATAGATTCGCCAGGAAAATTAATATTTTTTTCAAAAAAAAGGAAGGATTCGCCAGGATTTTACACCTTCGCCGAGGGGGGGGGGGCATTTCTTAAAGTTGTCCCTGGCATAAATAGAACATGTATATAAACATCATAATAGAACACACTGTGAAGAGGAAATCACAGAATCACAGGGCGCTCACAAGTGAGTGATGCAATTTCATCCCCTTCACCAATACACTATCACAAAACTAACAATTCTAACATATATAATCTACTCATGTGCATATAACCATGTTATTCCAAATAACCATTATGCTAATCCAAATCATGATATAATGATAACATCAAAACATAGTAACATCACATCAAAACATATAATCCACATTGCTTTATAAATAGCGATCAAATAATAAACAACTATCATAGTATCTCAAAGTCTAAGTGCAACCAGAAAGCAAAGCAAAACAAGGTAGGACATTGTCTAATACAAAGAGAAAAATGGAGGGGTGCTACACAACTCCTTAGTTTGACTCAACAACTTAAACAAGGAAGGTGGAAGCATAAGTCGATGTTCACCAAACACATATACAACCATGAGAACGAGTCACCTCATTCCTTAAGAAAATAAGAAAAAAGAAGAAATGCAAGGTAATGGTCACCTACAGGTTGAATTATCTGGCTAGCTGCAAAATTGACCAATTCATATTTGTTGCAGGTTCAAGACTTCTATTTTATTTACATCATTTATACTTTGGTGCCACCAAAACACCATTTTCCCTATTCTTTTGGTTTTTAGTTTAAAATTACTAAGTCAATGTTTATTTCCTACATTTTAGTTAAGCATACAATATATACATATATATATATATATATATTAACACACAAGTTCATTAATAATCCATTTGATATTCGAATGCATATATCCATGTTATCTTCATAAACATTATCATATGTATATATATCTATATACACATATACGTATATATACATATATTGATGTACTTGCATGGATGTTCCATTACGTTGACATCTTCATGTATATCAATATGTGTATATATATGTATGTATGCATATACCACATATATACTCTTACTTATACAATCAATCACAGATATTTTCTAATTTATTGATAGAGATATATGCATGCAATGTATATATATACATACATATATGTCTGTCTGTCTATCTATTCTTGTCCATTCGATACACCCATGCCCATGGGAAATCCGTCCATGAGCATGCGTAGGTATGCCTACCTACGTATACTCATGTACGCATTTACTCATGTGTATGGATTATCATTGACATGTACATGTGTACATATATATACATTTCATGAATATATATCTCATTGATTAAATATGGACACAAGGAAGAACTCATATGCACCAAACACTTATCTCAAGCCAAGAATTCTCTCAACATAAATCATGATCCTTTCTAATTCAAATAAAAACATTACTAAAGGTAACTCACCCATTTCCTGAAACTATGAATCGACTCAACCATTCTATAAGTGAGTGTGTGAAAGCTTAGTTAGGCTTCATTAAAGGTTACCCGACCAAGTCCTTCTCTTGAGTGATACCCCCCCTCTCTTTCGGAGGCTTGATCCTGTATCTACATTCAACTTAACACATTTTCAATTGTTGTCAGTCGTTCATGAAAAAAATCATTTGCATTATACATTTCATAGTTAGAATATCAAATTCAAACAACATTCATTCCTTATATTCATCTCATTATAAACATCAAATGAAATTAAAATTTATTCTTCATTTTCTGAATGATATATATAAATAAAGTACAAACACATGTATTTCAATCAAAATTACAAATATATTCACATATTCGGTATTTTAACCAATCATAGTAATAGTAAATAGATAAATGCACAATGAGGTGTAACATATTTTGACTAGTCTATTTGATTGGCATGAAGGGGGAAGGGCATGATATAGTAGTCAGAGGTAAAAAAAAATCAATATGACCCATTCAAACTTTCTCAAATCAGTTACTAATAATGGGTAACAAATGGCCAAGATAACACTTAGAAAATGGAGTGAATCAAGCAAAAGGGTATCCATAGATTTGAGTCCCAACAAGTCCTTCACTTAGAGTTTAAAATTTATAAGAACACATGTAATTATATTTAAATCCATATAAATCTCATGTGGCATTAAATTAGATGTTTGAATTAGGCCAATAGCTTCTTAAGTGATTCCTAGTCATGTTTGACTCTCAAAATGGTTTCATTCATCTTGGTTCATCCAAAGAGCGATTGGGTCACCAATATCGCAAACCATCTCTTAAGTCAACTTTTCATGAATCTTATTAATATTCTAAATCTTTCACCTTTTGGACCTCATTGCTTTTGATTTTGGCTTTAGTTTGAGTTTCATCTAATGGTTTTATCAATTTATACTATTCTCGTTAATTCATATTAGTGCCACATTTATCTATTTGCTAGGTTTAGTGTATGTTGCACCTTGTTTTCATGCGTGTCATTTTTCTAGAGATTATATTTCAAGGGTCTTGTATGGTTAATCATTGTATTTTGTATAGTTTGATATTTTGTATACCTAGGGAATGACTGGTATATTTAAATTATTTGGTTTATTATCTAATAATTTTAGTTTCCCTAGTCTAGTAATTCATTCTACTATGCTTTTTTCCCTTAGTCCTTTAGTCTTGCATGCCTCATTTGATTAAAGGGTGAATTTGTATTACTCATTAAGGTTTTGCCAAAAATGCCTTACACACTTGCAATATGAGAGTTTCTTATATCACAAGGATTGGGTTTGATGGTTGTCTAACATGGTTCAAGATTGAGAGTAACCTTGTTTTGATAAGGTGAAATAATAGTTAGTTCAAGTTAGCCATATTGTTGTGAACCTGCAAGATTTTGTATTAGATTTTAGGGTCAAGGTTTATCAAGATTTGAGATGAGAAGTACATTCTAAAACCCCAATCCTCAGATTTTGAACCCTTGAGATAATTGAAGTATGAACTCCAAGATGGAGATGAATTCATATCAAATATTTAAATTTAACTCACATGAATATGCCCATCAAAATACTAAACCCCAAGGTGGTTGGGAACTTATGACCCTCTTGTGAATCACTGTTTCCCAAGTCACTTTTGTATTTTCACATCTTGATCCCATTTTATTTTCTTACATCTTAGGGTTTTTGTAAGCTTTCAATTATGTCCCATATTAAATGAGAAACCCTAAGTTGCAAGGTTTAGATTATATCATCTTAAGGGATTTAGTTGATGGTTTAGGGGGCTCGCCCAATCTAAACCCTATGTATTACATTCTTGTAGATATTTGTTTAATTTAAAAAGATTATAGGATGTTTAAATGATCAATTTGTAATTTGAAATATGTGGATGATTGATTTAAAATTATTAGACATATGAAAGCTTGTCCTTAAAACATTTCTAGTGACATAAAAACTATCTTGCAATCTCAAATTTTCTTTAGTTAATCAAATTCAAAGCTTGTCAATGTTTTAATCCCAAATACTTGAACTATTAAACTAAACGAGAAATTTCATTAACATTTCAATCCTTTATGAAATTATGAATCTTGATATTTGGATAGTTTGAAATTACAAAGTCCAATCCATAAATAAATGTCGAAGCCCAAAAATCCAAAATCGTAACACCTTAAATATATATTTCAATTGAAAAAAAATATATATATATATTTACAAATGTTTATATATTTAAAACTTACATTTTACTTTCATTTTGCAGAATGGTTTCAGGCTCCCTATAAATCGGACTTGGACGACTCATTACAAACTGCACTTCGGGGTATATTTGCAAAAAACCAAAGTGCAAACCGAGTTGTAAACCAGATTTTAATGCAGTTTACATTTTAATATGCAAACTGCAATTTTACTCCCCTCAATTCAAATGGATTTGTGAAAAGACGATTGAGCAAATGCAAATGGAAGATGTCCACAGAAGAGGATTTAGTTGTAATTTCCTAATACACATGTACAGACAAGGCGCGTGAAGTGTTTGAAAAAATGCCTCAAATGAAATGGATTTGTTGAAAACTTTCAAGTAAATTTAAAACGTACAAGGCAAGCGAACTGTTTGACAGATTGAATCAAATAAATGTATGCCAACTGTTTGACATAATGCCTCCAAGAAATTGGTCTCATGTGAAGTGTTTGACAAATTGCATTAAAGAAATGTAGTCTTCAAGTCCCACTCGAGGAACATACATGCAGTTTATTATGGCAATTAAGAGTCAAATTGCAGCTGTCGAGCTAACATTGCGTGATTTAAATACAAACTATAGAAATGGAAACATGCAGAAGGTGGAATTCAATAATCGAAGAGAAAATAATTTTTCCATGTTTCTCTTAGTAGGGGGATCATGTAAAAATTCCTTGAATTCTAGCATATGTAAAATTGATTTTGAAAAATAAATTAAGGAAAACATTACAATTCATATCAATTTATAGGATGAGTTGATCCACTATTGTTGTGAGCAATTGGGCGGTTAAAATTACAAGGCGTAAAGCACTTTGACATTGATAGTTTTTGTGTACTCCATAACCATGTAAATAGCTTTATTGAAATTGGATTGATGGGAAAAGATTATGATTTTGTTGTGGAGTTGTCCCATAAGGTTTTACAAATAAGAGATTGGCACACAATAGGCTCTACAAAAAGGTTAACTAGGCATAACATAAGTGCTAGTAAAGTAGATTTTGGAGTTAGACCATGATCGTGGAACTAGAACATATAATTAGCCTAGGTAGTCACACAAGTGAATGCCATAGCTATAGTATTTGGATTAGGGCACGAGAACTACACCTTGATTGTCATGGACATTAAGCTGCAATATAAGGTGAATTATGATGAATTATAGATTAATCATGAAGGCCATAGAAATAAGATGACCATGACAATAAGAGGACTAGCATGTTATATCATCTTAGTTATCATTGAGGATGCCATATGAGAGAGAGAACATAATCACATCATAAGAATTGCCACCTCAATCTTATATATCATCAAATTCTATCATATTCGTAAAATAATGTCATAAGTATACATCAATGAACAATAATACGTAAACAAAAAAGACTATCTTGACCACAAATGCCAACCATATATCAAGAATAAGTACTCCCATTTCCAAAGGACAATCACAAGTCCTTCAGACTTCCATATCAATAAAATATCATGAAAAGAAGAGTTTTTAGTCACTTATGATAGACATGAAGATAATTATATCAACCATGAAAGTAACAAGGTTGTAATAACAACGAGAAATATTGCAAGTCATTTACATATTAATGCAAGGATTATCATACTATAGGCCAAAAGGATAGTCAAGTAGCTCAAGTACTCATATTATATAACTTGTCAAGCTACCTTAGCGTAAGGGTTGACGATGATGATTTTGGATAGTCAGGCCATGCAAGTAAGAAAGTTATCAAGAAAATCGTTAGAAGGCTGAAGAGTATAATGAACCAAGTGGCATAATAGTTGTTCAAATAAGGTATATGGCTAAGCTGCACGATGACAGTCTTTAAGAGATGAATTTAAATGTGAGAATCTTTTCCAATTGCCACAAGTTATAACCATCTCATACAAAAGCTCAATAATATTGATGTTTGGATGAAGCAAATATGTTAATGGAATTTATCGTCTATTGGAGAGTGGGCTTACTACAAGGCAATTTCATTTGAAGAAATAGGCTCACCTTGCAAGGAAAAATGAGATGGTGGAGTGTGCTCATTTGGAAATACAACAAATTACAAAACATGTGCCAACTACTACCCTAAGGCTATAACTATTTTCTTTTTTTATGCAAAATATCTTGGAAACATTCATTATGATAGGGAATAAGCCATGCGAAAGCACTAATCAAGATGGTTGATTAATATTCACTAGTATTATTTGATTTAATTAATTGTTAATTTCTATTTAGAGGATTTAGATGCTTTGTTGTTGTTGACTACATGATATTGGTATAGTTGACATGCTCATGTCGAATGAAGAAGGTATCAAATGAAGGAAAAATGAAAAAAACTTTAATTGACAAATAAGTTAAATCTTCTTTGCAAAATGGAAACACCTCATTCTAAAGCAAGGTCAAGTTGATCATTTTTCAAATGAGTTAAGATAAGGATGGAAAATGCAAGAATGGCCCTAATTTGGTGCATGCCAAGCTAGTACTAAATAGATATTTTAATAACTATTAGGAGAAGATGGTCTCATGGAAGATTGGGAAGTGTGCACATGAACATGATGTGTGTCTACACGACAAATTTAGACTAGGATGTAATAAAAGAATAAAATGTAAAGGAAAAGTCAAAATGTGCTTTCACATTGCAATGCATTTTGTTTGTTTTTAGTTTTCAAGTTAATGAATTTTAGTCTTCCACATCTAAAGTTCCTATATATACTCACTTGTAGCTCATTGTAAAGGGTTGGAGACTCATGAAAACTCAAATCTAAATACAATATACCAATTTTTACTCCACTTTTTTTTTCATATGTACAATGGAATTTTAAACTCTTTTTTTTTGTGTGATTTTGTTCTTTTAATTTACATAATGTTTGATGGATTGAACATATATTTATACCACTAATGCCTCATTGATGGTGAATTATTTTTTTGGTCACATGGACACATTTGTGCATGGTAAAATTCAACAATAATCATGCACACAATTTTTGGTTCCTTGAAGATCACACTATCTCACATTTGGATTGCAAGTGACATGTATAGTGGGGGATGGTTACATGTTTAATTGTCCATTCATAGAAAGATGTGTGGAAGGATTGAAGATAAGTTCAAATTCCATTTTCTTTCTATTTAACCTTGTTTTCTTCTCTATCCTTTTTTCTATTTTTTATATACTAATGTTAGATTAGGTTTAGTTCTAGGCTCTTGATGATACATTTTATTCACATAAGAAAAAATTTAATGAAATTTTCACTTCCATATGAAACAAATGTGTATTTTGACGTATCCTTTATTGTCCTAAAAATCAAATCTAATAGCTTGAAAATTGGAACAAATTAGTAAACTTCCATATTCCACCCAAATACTCCTAATTTGAAGACATATTATTGTTTTAAGGATTCTCAAACCAAATTAAATGTCATAAGTATATATCAATGGTTAATAAGGTAAAGAAATACTATCTTGTCTAAAAAGGTCAACCATATATCAAGAATAAGTAGTCCTCTTTCTAAAGAACAATCACAAGTCCTTCAAATTGCCATATCAAGAAATTATCATGACAAGAAGAGTTGTTAATCACTTATGGCATACAATATGATAACCATATTAATCATGAAACTAAGATGGTTGCTACAAAAATGAGAAATATTGTAATTTATACCCATAAGTAGAATGATCATCATATCATAGACTAAAAGGATGATCAAGTAGCTCAAGAACTGTCATATCATATAACTTGTCAAACTACCTAAGAACGAGGGTCAAAAATGATGATTGGGGATAGTTAGGCCATGCAAGTAAGAAACTTGTCAAGAAATTCTTGAGAAGTGAAGGGAATAATGGACCAAGTGACATAATATTTTTGTAAAATAAGGTATATGGTTAAGCTACAAGATGATAAATTTGAGAGAATTAAATCTAAAGGTGACTATTCTTTCCAATTTATAATAAGGGGATGCCACAAATTATAACCATCTCATAAAGGATCTTAGTAATATTTAAGATTGTTTGAATTGGATGTTTTAATATAATTTATAATTAATTTGGAAACATTGAATGGAGTGTGCGTTTACAACAAATAAAATTTATTTGAAGAAATAGGCTCACCTTGTAAGGAAAAGTGAGATTATGGAGTGTATAAATTTGAAAGTACAACAAATTTTAGAACGTGTGCCAAGTAATACTTTGAGACTGCAACTATTTTTTTTAAAGTAAAAAATCCTCAGATCATTCATTATGATAGGGAAGAAGTCATGTGGAAGAACTAATCAAAATAATTGTTTAATATTGACTACTACTATTTTATTTAATTAATTTTTAATTACTATTTATAAGAATTAGATGTTAAAGTAATTGAAATTTTTTAAATATCATTTGAAGACAAAGTGAAGAAAAAATTTCATTGATAGAGAAGTTAAATCACCTTTGTAAAATGACAATGCTTCATTCTAAAGCAAGGTCATGTTTCTCATTTTTTAAATGAATCAAGATAAGCATGGTGAATGTGAAGATGTGCCTAATTTGGTGCATGCCGAGCTAAAATTGGATGGAAATTTTGATTGGGATGCAATGAAGGAATAGAATGTAAAGGAAATTTGAAAATGCCCTTTCACATTTCAATGCATTTATCTTTTGTGAGTTTTGGAGGTAATTAATTTAGTCTTCCACATCCAAATTTCTTATATATACTCAATTTTAGCTCAATGTAAAGGGTTGAAAACCCACTCAAACTCAAATTTGAATAGAATATACCAAATTTTACTCCACTTTATGGGATTTTAAAACTCAATCTATTTTCTTTTTATAATTTTATGTATATAATTCATTAAATGATTGATGGATTCAACATGTGTTTATACTAATGATGTCTCATTGATAGTGAGGTGTTTTTATGATCACATGAACACACATATGTATTCTTAAATTTACAACAATCATGCGCATGATTTTTAGTTCCATTGAAGATTGCATTGTCTCACATTTGGATCATGGGTGTTGGGTCTAGCTGGGATTGGTTACATGTTGCATTCTCCATTCATAGAATGGCGTGTGGAAGTATTTAAGATAGGTGTAGATTTATTTTTTCTCTTTAACTTATTTTTTCTCTCTTATCCTTTTTTTTCTATTTTTTATATACTAATATTATATTAGGTTTATTTCTAGGATATTGATGATAAATTTCATTCCAAAAAGGTAGAAAATTTTAATGAATTTTTTACTTCCTCATGAAATAAATGCATATATTTAGGAATCCTTTACTATCCTAGAAAATTGAACTAAATTATTGAAAATTGGAAAGAATTAACTAGAAACCTTCATTTTCCACCCACAAAACCTTGATTTTCAAGAAATATTATTGGTTTAAGGGTTTAATCATTCTCAGTCAAAATGTAATGTCATAAGTATACAACAATGGATAATAATGCATAAAAAAGTCTAGCTTAACCATAAAGGTCAACCATAAATCAATAATAAGAAATCATGTTTCCAAAGGACAATCACAAGCCCTTGAGACTACTATGTCAATAAATTGTCATGACAAGAAAAGTTGTTAATCACTTATGATAGACATAAAAATAACCATATCAATAATGACACTAAGAGGGTTGCTCCAACAAGGAGAAAATCTATAATTATTTACACATTAATGAAGGGATTATCATACTATAGGCCAAAAGAATAGTCATGCAACACAAGAACTATCATATCATATAACTTGTCAGTCCACGTAAGAAAAAGGGTTAACCATGATTATTGTGGACAATTAGGCCATGCGAGTAAGAAATTTGTCAATAAAATACTAAAAATGGTGAAGGGAATAATGAACTAAGTGAGTTCAAATAAGGTATATGATTAAGTTTTAAGATTCCACAATCTTTGAGAGAAATAAATTTTGAGTTGAGATTCCTTTATAATTTATAATAAGGGATTCCACAAGCTATAGCCATCTCATACAAGAGCTCAATAATAATTATGTTTCAATGAAGCATAAGTGTTAATGGAATTTATCATTTATTTGGAGACATATAATGGAGGTTGGGATTATTATATGACAACTTTATTTGAAGAAAGAGGCTCACCTTGCAAGAAAAAGTGAGATTATGGAGTGTGTGCATTTCAAAATACAACAAATTGTAGAACTTTTATCAACAATTTTTTTGAGACTACAACTATTTTATTTTTTCATACATAAATTCATAAAATCATTCATTTTGATAGGGATGGATTCATGTAGAAGCATTAATCAATATGATTGTTTAATATCGACTAGTATTATTTGATTTAAGTAATTATTAATTTCTATTTAGTTGAAATAGATTATTTATTTTTGTTGACTACAAGATACTAGTATAGTTGACAAGGTCATGCTGAATGAAGAAAAGTTGCTCATAGAAGATGAAGGCAATATAAAAAGATGAAAAATTTCTAAAAATATTAGAAAAATTGATACCAGTTGAAGATAAAGTGAATAAGATATTTTATTGATAGATAAGTTGAATCTTCTTTACAAAATGGAAATACCTCATTCTAAAGCAAGGCCAAGTTGCTAATTTTTAAGAGTCAACATAAGGATAGTGAATGCAAAGATGGGCTTGATTTGGTGCATATCACGCTAGTAATGGATGCAAATTTTGATGCCTATTTCAAGAAAATGGTCTCATATAAAGTGCACAAGATAATTGGGAAGTGTGCACATGAATATGATTTATGTAAACAACTAAAAATTTGACTAGGATGTAATAAAGAAATAGATTGTAAAGAAAAATTAAAAATTCCCTTTCACATTGCAATGTATTTTGTCTTTATGAGTTTTGAAGGTAATGACTTGTAGTTTTCCACATCCAATGTGTCTATATATACTCATTTTTAACTCATTGTAAAGGATTGGAAGCTTACATTTGAATACAATATACTAGTTTTTTCTTCATAACCTATTTTATTGTTATGATTTTGTGTATTCAATTCATCGAATGTTTGATGGATTGAATTTACATTTATAATACTAATACCTCACTAAAGGTGATGTGTTTTCTGCAGTCACACGAACACATTTGTGCATGTTGAAATTTAAAAACAATCATGCACATGATGTTTAGTTTCTTTTAAGATTGTGTTGCCTCACATTTGGATTGTAGGTAATGGGTCTAACAAGGATTGGTTAAATGTTGAATTATCTATTCATAGAATGGTGTATGGAAGGATTGAAGATAAATTCATATTTCTATTTTGTATCTTTATCCCTTTTTTTCTCTCATATTTGTTTTGATATTTTTATATCCTAATTTCATATTAGGTTCACTCCTAGGATTTTGATGGTAAATTTCATCCACACAAGGCATAACAAATTTAATGATTTTTTAATTGTGAAAAACACATATTTTGACATATCCTTTGTTGTACTAAAAATTAGAACTAAAAAATTGGAATGAATAAATAAATTTTCATATTTCACTTACAAAATCTTAATTTTGAAGACATTATTTTAATGGTTTTAATTATTCTCAATCCAAATATAATGTCATAAGTATACATTAATAAAAAAAGACTATCTTGACCATAAAGACCATCCATTTCAAAAGCATAGTCACAAGTCCTTGAGACAACCATATCAAGAATTTTTCTTGACAATAAGAGTTATTAATCAATTATGATAGACATTAAGATAACCATATCAATCACGACACTAAGAGGGTTTTTACAAAAAAGGATAAATAGTGTTAGTCATTTACACATTAATGCAAGAATTATCAACCAATAGGCCAAAAGAATAGTCAAGTAGCTCAAAAACTATGATATCACTTATCAAGACACCCAAGCACAAGGGTCAACTGTGGTGATTATGGATAGTCAAGTTATGCCAATAAAAAAGTTGTCAATAAACTATTAAAAAGGGTGAAGGGTATAATGAACCAAGTGAAATAATCGTGTTGTAAGGGGGGAATTGATGCAATAGGAAAACAACATAAATGAATTGAACTAATCTAATTCAAAGAAGATTAAGATTCCTAAACCCATTACTCACGAAATGAACAATATAAATCAATGAATTCAATTAAACAATTGAAGAATAAACAACGAATTCAATTAAACTATAAAGTTACCCATCCCATGTCGAAGTTGTATTTGCATTTGATGTTGAATTTTAGATTGTTATAATCAATGTAAATCTTTCATTATGCATTGCAAAAGCTTCAATGTGTGCGATGTTGAAATAGAATTGTGATGATAAATTGTTACATGCTCAAGAGATAATGGTGCAATGCTTTGCTTATGAAAATTCTAGATGAATTGTGTGAAGGTTGAAGGTTATTTTATATATTTTATGTTTTGAGATGAACGACCAAGATTGTGTAGTATAATATCCCGATCAATAGTTCAAAACCATTTAGAGGAATTAGATGGGAAGAATTAGTGGATTTAGATTGCATAATCAGTGTGATTGATGAAATCAGGTTGAGTATTCAGTGGAATTGAGGAAATAAATTGAGAGGTTCGTGGGATTGAAGAATAGATGAATCAGTTAGCCAATTAGAGTGAGCAATCAATGATCAAAATTTTCTCAATCAAAAAAGGGGTGAAGATAATTAATTAATTAGTATTTTTGAGTTGAACGTGCAAGTCATGTTTGAATTTAACAATTAAAGTTATATTTGTTGACCTTTTTGAATGATGTTTGAATAATTAATTTAATTATTCATGTTTAGAAAGGGGAAATTGATTTAATTAAACTATTAAGTAATAATAATTTAATTGATTTGGGAGAATAGGTTATAGTAATGACATAATTAAATAATTTATGTTATCTAATTAATCAAGAGGAATAAAGTTAGATAAATGATGAAATAAATAATTTAAATATTATTCAATTAATAGAGGAAATTAGGATTTTTGATGTAAATGATGTGAAATGCAATGATTGAGGATGAATTAATTAAATAATGTTAAATAAGTTAATTAATAGATGAATATAAAATTTGATAATAATTAAATAATAATGTTTTATTTAATATTTTAGGGAAGAAGGGTGAAATTTAGTTAAATAGTATTGTTAGCCAGTCAGGACAATTTAGGCTATCTACATTTTGCCCCTCTTTGATGCAATGTGATTTTGAGAGTTGTGTCAAAGAAAATTCAACAATTCATACTCAAGAGTTGCCTCAGTATGCCTCGGTATGCACCAGTGACGATGGGATAGCATGGTGCCCCCTCGAGAAATTTGGTGAAAATTTTGGATAATGAGCCAATTTTTTTGACAAGCTGATTTGATGCATTTAAGTGCAAGGAATAACATAAGAAATGTTGACTAGAATAAAATGTTAGTAAGATTTAGAAGAAAATTGATGTTGTTAGTCATTAATGAGTTTGATTTTGCTTCATAGAGACTTCATATTTTTAGCAATCCTTATTAATATAGAAAATAGACATGATGCACCATGGTATTGATAACCAAGGTGGATTTGTATCCATTGCATGGAATTTGACTCGACACATAAAGAATATTCTTGCTCATACTAGATGTATGGAAACCTTGTTAGAGTGTATGGGCGAGAAGATTTAAAATATTTTGGACTAGCTACACAAGAGATATGGAGTACCTAACATGCAACCACTACACAAAATACCTCAAAACAACTTCCACACACAAAACAAAGCAAGTATTCACCATGGTAGTATCACAAAAATATCCAACAAACATAGCAAACAAAAATGCCACTCAATTGCCCCCATTCCTTCCTCGCTAAATCCTTAATGGACATCCTCGAGAGATCTTGGGAATGAGTCAATAAAATAAATTAGAAGGATAAGATCATAAAAAGATAAATAATGTTTTTGTATCACTTGCCATATATATTTTGAGTTTCCAGGCTGTTATCCGGTATTGATGATGTCTATTGTAGGAATGCTCTTTCTATTAAGAAATATCTCATGATGTTGATGGTGAATTGTCAATAGATAGGTAGTTAACACTTTGGCATTGTTTTAGTTTGTTTGTGATCAAATCTTTGTGATTTTTTTCTTGAAAGTTCTAGCTTTTGATGTTGCTTTGTTTGTTTTTTTGTTTTATCAAAGTGTGAGGGTGACAATTATTTATTATGGATGGAAATTTTATTGTGGATAAGTGGTAATGGAGATAAGATATTTTTGTGATTTCTTGATTTATTTGATGTTGTTTTTTGTTGTTTTCTATATTTTATAAATGTTTTATTTTGTTTTCGGGGGACTAACCTAGGGCCTTAGGGTCTCATCAGTTATGATGGCCTTTCCTACATTATCCACGTAGATGCAAGATTTTTTTGATGTTTTACAAAATTGTTTTACATTTCACTAGTACAAAAACAACAATAAACTACTGAAAAAACTGCTTATAAATGATTGAACTTGGTCACGTGACCATTAGTAGTTTATTGCCAATCATATATAATGTGACAAGATGGATGACTAAACCATTTTTAGTCATTTATTGGTTGTTTTTATTGATCGATTTGGTAGTATATTTAGTCGTTGATTTAGTCATTGATTGTTGTAATTTGGTCACTTATTTAGTCATTTTTTTCACTGATATATATTTAGTTGTTGATTTAGTCATTGATTGTTGTAATCTAATCATTTATTTAGTCATTTTTAATTTGCTGATATATTTAACTGGTCACTTATTTAGTTCTTTAGTCATTTTTTATTCACTAATATATTTAGTCATTGATTGTTGTTAACTGGTCACTTATTTAGTCATTTTATTCATTGATTTCTATGCATTGGTAGTGTATTTAATCATTAATTTTAATCATCATTTTGATCAATTTGGTAGTATATTTAGTGATTTTTATTCACTGATTTCACTAGTCATATTTATTCAGTGCACCGATTTATGTCAATTGGTAATATATTTAGTCAATTTAATTATTAATTGACATCAATTAGTATTATATTTAGTCATTTGAATTGATTGATATTTGAGATGTTGTAGGGTTCGTACCCATAGGCCTCGAACCCGGTTGGGTGTGCACACCCACGAACCCACAATGCTGGGCGCGCACCCTGTGCACACCCAACACGAACCTGGGTGAAATCATCATGAACCCAAGCGAACCCGAGAGAACCCACGACCCAAACTTAATAAAAAAATAAAATAAAATAAAATTTCCTCCTATTTGAATATTTTTCAACTATCAATTGACATTTAATATTTATCTTTGGCATTTGGCATTGATCAATGATCAAGTATCATACTATGAAATGATTTAGTTTTACAATTCTATATATTTCTCTTATTTTTTTGTATATACACACACACACACATACCCATACGTACCCAAAACCCTAAAAAGAAATTTCACGTATCCACGTACCAGGTTTTTGTACCTGAACTCATCCCCGAACCTAAACTGGTAACTTAAGATTTAAGCAAAAAATATAGAAATACACATCAATCATCAATGTCACACAATAAGATAGCCATTGAGAAGGAAAAATCAATGAACTTTATTAATAAAAGAAAGGTGTTCTAGTTACAACTTAGAAATAGAGTATTACAATTATTATTTTCAGTCACAAGAATGAAGATCTGAGTTACAATATTCCACAAAAATGACTGCAAGAAAGAAAATTCTCCAAAAAAATTTGTAATGATGGAAACGCATGCTTGAAGCTCTTCAATGTGAGCACACACCCCTTTCATCTCTTAAAAATTCTACAACATGGGCAATCTTCTTAGAGAAAGCTGTAACGTGTAGAATTCAAGGAGAGTGTTGATCGTGTTCCATATATGAAGCTTTCTCCTTCAATGCAGCCAATAATAACCTAGCTAGAATCTTTCCTCCTTTATATGTAACGTGCCATCTAATATGAGCAACAAGGTGTTTCCTTTTCCACCATGAATGAAGCTATGCCTCAATACAACCAACAAAATTACTATTAGTCTCAATTCAGAAAGAATAAAAGTGCATTGTATATTGCAAGTTTACAAAAGTAAGTCCAAACATAATAAAAAAATAAATCAATTAAAAAACCATCACCTTGTCAACAAATGCCTTAAATAGAGTGTTCAACATAGACCTGAAATATGCATATTGAACCCTTGATTTTAGAACCTTGTTCAAAATTTAAGAAAGGTGATACACTCAGATTATAGAATGAAGTTGACATATTATAGAATGAAGGCTATCAACACTAACTAGATTGGAAAAACATTATCAACAAAAAATTCTGAGAAACCAAGCCCAATAATGCCACTAGACTTGGACAAAAAAAATTTCAACCCTGGTTCATGTGTTGTCTTAGTAAAGACCTACACCATGAAATAATCCATTTATACATAAATTCCAAATTAAATTGATGAGAAAAGATCTTTGATATCTAACTGGTAAGCCTTAACATCAAAAAATTACTAACCTAATGTTTCACAAAAAGTTTCCTAAATATGGCATCATCTTTACTTAATAAATTGGATATTGATCCATTGCCATATTGGATCTCATAGGATTCTCCTTCACAAACAACAAATGATATATATTAATTGTTTAACAACTTCCTTAAGATCCCCATGTAAGTAGACTAAACTAAGCGAGGTTGAGGGTTTGAAGTAGAGTACCATCTTCTTGGTATGTGCTTGACTTTGATCATGACTTGTATCTCGAATGAAAATAGCAAGCTAGATGCACTGTAAAATCATTGTTAGAAAAATAACCACAAAATATTCTTTAATTAAAATAATCCTTCTAGATATTTCAATATAAGATATTTCAATTAATTTCTAAGAGAGCTAATTTCACTATCCAAACAACCATCAATCTATTTACTCTATATAATTTTCCATAATTCAAAATTTGAATGTAATGAAACTAACCATAATTACCAAAGATTTGACACCAAAATGTAGTACAAAATGAATTGTTTGACAACAAATGTGTTTTGATAAACCAAATATACCCTTGATATATTTATTTAAATAACAAGGAAAGATCAAACTAGAGACAAAAAGATAACATCCATTAATTCACTTCAACAAACAATTGAAACAAGAATTCGACCACCAATTATAACTTCATTCTATTGATCTTCAAAAATATTTTACAATACATTTCAAAATTTTGTCTTGACTAACATGTAAAAAAGTGTCTTTTCAATTACCCACTTTTAACATAAATAAAAAAGTTTTAATTAGAGTTGTTTACATAGGATTACATAAAAGCAATCAATGATGAGAAGTGAAGAGAAATGATCAGATGTTGAATTCCAAAGCACTCACAAGATACGAAAGTCTGTTACTCATCCTAAGGTACATGTGATAATTTAGATCTGGCAAGGTCCTCTCTCCATGATAGTATTTGCAAGGCTTGGTACTTCACTACAAGAACTATTCTTCTAGGGGAGCTAGATATGTCTTCTCCCATTGGTACACCATGTAATCATGAGGCCATTTTTAATCCTAGATTTTTTATGTGTTGGCCAAGTGACTCTTCCATCTGTTGTCTAATAACCCTTTGCTATCCGTGATGAATTTTGAGTATACAACATCTAGTGCAATTATTCCATCCAAGGTTAAATTGAGGCGATGAATATTTATGTCACAATCCTTCTGTAAATTAGTGAGGTAGTTGGGAACAAAGTTTCTAAACTCATTTATCCAATCCTTGGAGCCTTCTAGTTGATCATCACCCCTTAGTATCTTAGGCATAAACTACTACTTTAGTGTGTGAAATGAATCCATTCTTTCCTTGATCTTTTGGTCTTCTGTAGATATGTATTGAAATTCATTTGTGACCATTCAGACCATTTTCTCAGTAGGATTTAAAGTTGTGGGGACCTCATCACTCCTTAGTAAAAGTTTGCACAAAGTTGTTAAGGTGTGATGTACATGCCATTTCTTGAATAAGGGGTCCAATATAGGTACATGGGCCTTTATCTGATCAACTTCTTGTGACAAGGAGACATAACATTCATACAAATTTTCCATTTTTTCCATAATTAGTTTAACCCTATGCTCCAAGATTTGTTCCAACACCCTGAGGGTTTCTCTCTTTGCTCTTTCCTTTGTTTCTTCATTAGTCTTTTTCAACTTCTCAATTTCTTGTTTTAGCATATTTACTTGTTCAATAGTGATTGCACTTGTATCAGTCTAGATGGCAGGGGGCTGGTATACTGTTAATTTTGTGCTTTGGGAAGGACCTACTCCCTTCAACTGCTCTTTCAATTTCACATTTTCTATGAATAACCTATTCACTTCATCATTCAGCTCAGTCTATGCTTTCTCATATTCTACCAATCTAAGCTCCATAGCTTTAACCACATCCCTAATAAACACTGTTGAGTGTATTTTCATAGTAGCTACCTTCAATGTTGATGTGTCTTGAAGTGTCTTTATCATGGCAGTCCCTCTCATTTCTTTTATGACATCAAGAAATATTGGTTTTTCTGTTCTTTTTTCTTTGTCCAAAAGGATAGGGTTTCAAGTCTTGGATTGTAACATGTACCACTCATTCCCTCATCTAAATTAAATTTAGAAACCAACATGGGATCTTCTTGGATTCTTACTTCATCTAGTAAGAATATGTTTTTTAACTCCATCACAAGAATGATTAATATATTGCTTTCTAAGACCAATTTTCTTGCTTCTTGGGGGCTAACAGTAATTTCATTAATCTTGAGTTCTTCAAGAGTTTGGCCAAAAATTTGGTCATGTTGTGACTCCTTGGTTCTTATCTTATTAGTTTGGAGTCTCTCCTCAAATTCTTTCATTTTCATCTTATACCAAAAATCCTTAAACTCGGGAGTTTGAATAAATTCATCATCTTCAATAAATCTAAGGGCAACAATCACCCTTTCATCATCATTCACTTCTTGATCATTAATCCTATGTACATCCACTCTTTATTTTGGTTTGTGAGCATCCATTTCAAGCTTAGGTGGTGGCTAATCAACTTCATCATCTTTAAAATTCAAAAGTACATTGGTTACTTCTTTAGTATCCCATACTCCTTCACTTATTTCATATACCACTAAGGGGGCCACTTCATGTGTCTTATGCCTTTTAGGAATTGGTGGCTCAAGGGATTATTTTGATTATATTGTGGTAGTGTGTGGTAGGGGCTTTGCGATTACAATACCACTTGGTTTTGATGAGAAGCTTGGAGGGTTTTGAAGACCGACCCTCAGGTTTCTTTTCTGGTTCAACATATAATCTTTCAAAGTTGTCAATTATTATGTTCATCCTTTTGATAGGATCCTTTTATTCAACATAGAATCCTTGGAATTTACTGTCCCTTCTCTTCTTCTCCTCCTCGAGCCTCTTTATGATTTCCCACTTCCTCTTCCTCTAAAAAACTTCATTAGATGTAAAGAAATTTCTTATTACATCTTCTTTGTAATCCATTACATGGGTAATCCCATCTTTAGTGAGAAGTGTCTACTTTATAAAATTAATATTCCCTTCAAGATCAAAGACCATTTCTCCTTGTGACTTCAATGAATACCCCATCTTCAAATAGTTATGTAGTTCTTCAAGAGTGTTAGACCCTATGGACAACTCCTCACATTCAGTTAGGTCAGGAAGGAATGTCCCCTTTTTCTATCTTTTCATAACATCCTGCTCCATCCACAAAATTTTACATATAGAAACAAATTAGGTAAAACATGTGGGGCTTGAGGAGACCCATATACCCTTATTATTGCTTGATCTTCTAAGAAGAACCAATCAACGAAATTGTGAGTGTGTCCCTGCTCTGGCTTCAGTGCTAAAGGTCTTAATACTTGCATGATTTTATTAGTAAATCTTGGTGAAATATGACCAAGAGTGGCCATGACCTTTATTACAAAATCATCATGAAATATTACATAATCACTATCTTTACATCTACTATCCCAGATGTAACACTAGTTTTGTACAGGCAACCTATTCCCTTCATCATCAGTCATTCCCAAACACATTATTTTAGTCCATTTGTTTCTACTTTGATACAATATTAAATGACACAATATATAGTATTTCTTGAAAGTGATGGGAGCTAAGTTCTCTCTTACTTGCAAAAATCCCTCATGTAGCCCTTTCTCAATTTCAGTAGCAAAGTCGTACTCAATGTTGACATCAGGATTTTGTATCTTCATTGCCATCATCACGAGATAGGTTGGTATCCTCTCTTCAACATATATTCCAAGCAATTGGAACAAATAAAAATAAGTTCTTTTGAAATATACTTGGAAGTCCTCCATGGAAAATGACTCAATTCAGGAGGGGGAGATAGGTATCCTCCTATTGTTTACACCCATTTTTCATGTGTAAAGGAAGTTCATCACTCCTATAGTTTTTTCTCAATCTCCTATAATCCTCCTCACTTCTATCCAAGTTGATCTTAGTGATATCTTGCTTGTTTAACATAAAACACTCTATAATTTCTTCTTTAGTCAACACCACTAATGGTGAACCATCTGGCATTCTTATAGTCCTAGTAGTCGGGTGATAATATTGTGCCAATAATTTAATAAAATCGACATCTATAAAGACATTTGAGACTATCAATTTGGCCAAATCTAAGGTCTAAGGATTCAAAACCGAAATATTGTCATCCCTTTTTCATAGAAGTACCAAAACAAATCCCTCCTTGAGATGGGGATTATTGGGTCTCTACATCCATGGATTGTATCTTTAAACACCTTTTTGAATCCTTTGTCTACATAATTAGGTAACACATCTAAAATGGATTGTTGTAGGGACCTCTTCTTTGATTTAGAAACTGTGGACTCTTCCTTTTTACTCACAAGTTGACTTATTTTGGGTGGAATGATGAAGAATTTACTCCTACTTGATTTCTTTAAGTGTCTACTTGTAGAAGCAAATTCAACTCTTATATACTTGCTATAGAGGATTTTTGTGAACTTACCCAACAAAATAATAGTTGCAGAGTCTTCCCACTTGAAATCCCTTGCCTCTGATATGCTGAGCTATGTGAATGATTGCCAAAATTTCGTCGAGTCCCAAATAATATTTTCTACTAAGCTTGGTCACCTCACTATTAATGTTAATTCCTGAAAAATATTTTAGAATTTGCCCATATTTTGAGTTTGAATACATGCCTTTGATCTTGGGAAATTGAACAATGTAATCATTAAATGTTTTGACAACTTGTACAACAATATCGCTCTATCATTTTAAGACCACTGCCTGGTAGCGTTAGTAGTACTGCCACCCCACACACACCCCTTTGGACTCCTGTGAGATAGAGGATTAATTCTAGTGGTTGAGTGACTATTCACTGCCATACCACTGTCATATCAAGACCGTTGTGGGGTAGTGGTATGGTAGGGTTAGTAGTACTACCACCTTGTGCACACCCCTTTGGAATCTCGTGGGACAATGGGTCAATTCTAGCAGTTGAGTGATTGTTCTCTGCCATACCGTAGTGTCACTATTTACCCCTTGTGGGGCTATAGTTTACTTTAGTTGTTAACATGTTCTCACTGCCACCCCGCAGTATTCATATTTGGTTTTTGGGGTATTATGGTAAGAATTTATACATTGAACTATATGTCTCACCATCCTGCACATACCTCTATTGACTGTTTCGGTAGTGTGGTATTGGATTTTATTATGAATGCAGTATTTTAGATATCATTTTATTGAAAATATTGAATTTTTTTCTAATTTTGCAATCTCTCAATTTTAGTTTTCAATGTCAGTCAGACCTAAGAGATCATTTCTTTGTTTGTAATGAGGAGGCTTAGTTCACCTAATGTTAAGATATTTATATGTATCATTAAATCACATATGTTCATTATATGTTTGCATCTAGAAAACACATCGGACATACAAGAAATTATATTCTAACTAAACAAAATTAATTTCAAATTTTCAACCAAAGTAAGAAAACTAAGAATGATTGAACCTAACTTTAAATGTAGTTCAAATCAGTAGTGAACATCTCAGGTTTTGTATACAATGTACCAAAAAAATATTGGTGATTACAGTAAAAAATGTATCAGTCAAACAATAGTGAAAGAATATCTATACTCAGATCTTTATTACATTCAATAATAAATTACACCATACATATAACCAAAGTTTAGGTGACAAGATAACCTCTTACGGTGACAAAACATCATCATAATCATCTACATTGCCAACAAGATCAAAATATTGATCATTTGTGTCTGCATCTACTTGATTTTCTTCCTCATCCTCATCTGTGACATGAAATGCATTCTCTCTCCCAATCTCTTCATTGGTAATCAAAATTTCTTCTTCAAACACTCCATCATCGTCTTCATCCACTTCTTTGAATGTTTCTTGTAAATTAACATATTGCATGACATACAACCATCCTAGGCTTCTTACATCATCAATTAGAAATGATTGGTTAATTTGAAGAGGGGAAACATACGACTCATCTGTCTCTGATAAAAATTGTCTTGCAATTGCGCGTACAAATCCATACTCATCAAATTGTATTGCAGATGATCAGATCCAATAACATTTTAATAATGCAGGACTATTTTCACCATATTCCACTAGAATAATTTTTTGGATGAATCCAACATAAAATTTCTTCTCGATTTTGTGAAGAAATTCAGCACTAACAACACAATCACAATTTATATTTCCTTTATCTTTTTCTTTCACTCTTAAATGGCTACCATAGGCCTACATTCCACTAAAATGCGTTACCCATAAATGTGGAGATTGTGAAAGCTCATTTCCTCCATTGTTATATCTTGATCTTCTTTTGCATCATTGATTGCATTAGCAATCCATTCTTCAAATTTTGGAAAAGAACCACCTCCAATCAAATCAACATGATGTCTACGCTTTTGAGGTCAATGTTGCATTCAAGCTTGATTATCTTCTTCATATTTTCTACATAGAATATCAGCATACAAATAGTAAGATTGATAATATAAATGTGTAAATGCAATTGAGAATAAATTATTATGTAAAATTATTGTAAATTATTGAAGAATACAGGCATGTATCACACTTCTTTCTTGATGTGATAGCTTGAAGTGACATCCATTGCCTTCTAAACTTCACCTGCAACTGTCTCTTCTTTTTCATCATCCCATACATGTCGATTCACATTTTTAAAATACTTCATATATTTTGTGCAAAATCTCATGGCCTCTTGCATTGAATATCCCTCAGACATGTTGCCTTCCGATTTTCCCCTAGTACGAACAATTTTTTTCAAAACTTTCATATATTGTTTTATAGGATACATCCATCTTGTTCTTATTGGGCCACAATGCTTTAGTTCATATTGTAGATGTATCAAAAGATTCATAGAAATGTTAAATATTGTTGGTGGAAATTCCCATTCCAATAGACAAAGGACTTCAACAACCTCATCCCTCAAAACTATCAAATTTTGAAGGATCTAATACATGTAAACTCATTCTCTTTAATATTAGGCCCAACCTTATAATTGCCAATCTTGGCCCCTTTTCCAAACTTAATATATTTACCACAATAGGTAAAATATTATCCATTATGACATGACAGTCATGGGTCTTGAGGCCTCTTAAGCCATTAATGTCAGTTTGTCTTCTAATACTACAATTTATATATCCAGTGGGAAAGTGAGTCTGAGACATCAATTGTAAGAATTGTGCACATTGTTTCTTTGTCTAGACATAAGGAGCACTAGGTTTTCTATATTTTTCATCATCATATTTTTCAACCCAAATATTTTTATGAATCTTTAGTTGTCGAAAGCCTTCACATGATGAAATAGTATCAAAAACACCAAAAAGAGTTTCTATAATAGCATAGGCTATATTTTTCTCATTATGCATAAAGTCAAAAATATTCCTAATGGCTATATCCATAAAGTATGACAAATTATAGAATATTCACACCATTTTTACATCTCTTTCATTATATGGATCATATATACTACCAGAAGTCCCATCATTTTCAATAAATGACATTATTTTTGTCCATTCTCAATAATATAATCACCTATTATTAGAAATGGTGCTTCACAATTCCCTTCTTGACCATTGAACCATGTTTTTTGTTGATGGTATGGATGATCCATTTTAAGGTAAGAATGATGTCCACAATAAATACACTTACTCATACTTCTTGAGTGCCTCACAAAATCCTTAAAGTTGCAAGTAGGACATCCATGGTATCCATGAACATTGAGACCAAACAATGTGCCATATACAGGAAGATCATGAATCGTAAACAATAAGGAAGCTCTTAAAGTGAATTTGATTGAATGACCATCCCTTAAATATTGAATTGATTCAATTCCTTTCCACAATTCCATTAGCTCATCATATAATGACTCTAGATAAGCATCAATTGTATCTGAAGTCACACTTTTCCTTCTTGGTATAATCAATAATAGCATTAAGAAAAATGGTTTAGTTGTGAACCATGAAGGAAAGTTATAATTTATTAAAAACACTGGCCAAGTTGGCCATTTATTACTTTGATCTAAGAATGGGTTCACCCCATCTAGAGTTAAACCTAACCTTATATTATGAGGATCTTGAGAAAAAATAATCCATCTATTATCAAATTCCATCCATGTCTTAGAATCAAGCACATGTCATTGTTTTCCATCAATGCTCTTATTTTGGGCATGCCATTACATAAGTTAAACAATGTCTCTACACCTATACATTTGGAGAAATCGTAAAATTACCGAAAAGTGATGAAAAACCTTTCTAGAAACCACAACTAATTTCAACCCTTGTCTATACCTTGCTTCATGAAATTTCAGATATTCACTCTTACTTGCAAGATTCTTGTGAAATGATACACAAACATTCACACATGTGTGGATGTTTTCATACCCTAAGCCTAGCTTAGTGATTTCCTTTCTACATTGAATTCATTTTATTGGCAATGTGGAGTCAAGTGGTAACAACGAACTTAATAATGTCAATAATTGATTTACACTCTCATTTTTCCAACCAAACACCACTTGCAAGTTAAGAATTTGAAGGATTTTTGTCAAATGACTTAACCTGCAATTAGCATACACATGATTTGAAGCATCCTCCATCAACTTGGCCCAATCATTATTTAGACCCTCATTCAACATTATATCAAATTCAAACCCTTCGTCTAACATTGCTTCCTCTTCATCTATGTTTAGTGTCACTTCATCTATGGTTGTTTCCTCTTTGTCTCTCACACTCTTACATTCTATCACATTTTCATAATAATTGACATTCCAAGGGCTTATACCACTATGCCCATATCTTATCATATGTCAATAAATCTGAATCCTTTTTTTCACCTTTCCACCAATATCATCGTTACATGGACATGGATATTAGTCCATGTCCCTCTCATTGGCTATTCTCTCATAAAATGCATGGTATTGATCCCTAGTCAACCTTCGACGTTGATCCATCTATAATTTTCTATACATAGCAACAAAAAATTGTAGACTAAGAGACAAAAACTATTTTTTAATTGAAAGGCAGTTCCATAGCAATAGAGTTATAAAGAGCAAATAAAATAGAGTGTTTAAATAATGAATTTAAAAAAATAGATTTTTGTAGTTTATATTCAAATTTGTGAATACATTGCATTGCAAATCTTTCAAACTCAAAGCATTACTTCACACTACATAACTACTAACTAGATGTTGATAGATGATAAAATTTCAATTACAATATAGTTTTTACAAAGTCAACCTAAGCAGTTTTGCAATTACTTCACACTGCATAACTAATAACTAGGAGTAGCTACCAATTGCATTTTCTTGTCATGGCATTTCATGAGACCACATTTCTTTGAGGCATTTTTTCAAAAATTTCATTGCCTTATCTATGCTACCATATTTTTCATACATAATGTCTACTAAAGCATTTTATCAAACAGTTCATTGCCTTGTTTCTATGGCTAAAATCCTAAAATAAGTGCTTTTGAACAAGCTATGGATGCTTGGAAAAAATATATCAAAGCATAATAGTAAGCAATAACATAGACAAGGCAATGAACTGGTTGAAAAAATGCCTCAAATAAATGCGGTCTCATGGTGATGCAATGCCATAACAATCCATAACAATTCGCTTGTCATGGAATTTTTCATGGAGTTCCATCAACATGAGACCACATTTCTTTGAGGAATTTTTTTCAAAGTTCATTTCCTTGTTTATGCTACCACATTTTTCATACATGTCTACCAAAGCATTTTATCAAACAAGTCACTACCTTGCTGCTATGGTAAAAGCCTAAAACAAGTGATTTCAAAAAAGCTATGGATGCTCAAGGAAAAAATCTATAAAAGCATAATAGTAAGCAACAAGCTATGGTCTCATGGTTTATGTTTTGGTGCAAAAATCAACATGATTTTATTTACATTTTATTGCAGGTTTTAAATGCATTTTTTTGGCAATTTTGTTGTTTGAAATGGGGAAAAATCTTTGTGGTAAGTTTTGTGCACTTTTTAATTATAGGATTCTCATAGTTAGTGAAAAAGGTAGTGTTCATGAAGGAATGGAAAAGATATGTAGAGCCTTTGAATTATATCCCTATTGTGCAATGACATTGAATAATTTAGCAAACCATGTTTTCTTCACAGGGCAACATTTTCTCATGGGACAGTTGATTGAAACAACTCTTGTTTCAATTGATCACCCTCTCATGAAATATCATTCATATTACAATCTTGGACCATATTATCAGAGTAAAGGTGATTATGACACCATTGGTCGCTACTACATGACATCAACCAAGGAAAGCCAGAGGCCACAAGATTTTGTGGACAGGTTCAATTGAAGTTGGGAGATCTTAAGAGTTCTCTCAAATTTTGAAAAGGTTTTGGAGGTCTACCTTGAGAACTGTGAGAGATTAAAAGTTATAGGCCATATATATGCTCAACAAGGGCAGATAGAGAATCCTTTGGAAATTTTAAGAAAGGAAACTCACATAGATCCATGTGATGCCCATGGATTTATCAAGATGGGTGAATTATTAATATCAACAGAACCCAGTGCAACCTTATATTCTCTTAAGAAAAAAAACTCTATTTTGAAGAAGAGCAGAGAATAAGTACCCATTGAATTGTTAAAAAAAAATGGGGTTCTTCATTTTGAGCGTGATGAAATAGAGTTGGCTCAACAAACTTTTATGAAGCCATTAGGAAATGACGTTTGGGTTGAATTCATAAATAAAAGCCTCAATCCCAATTCTGTAGTTTTTTCTATGCACTTTGAGGATATGGAATTCTTCCATCAACTAGAAGAAGGTGGCATTTCAATTGAGTTACAAAGGGATAAATTCACAAAACTATTTAATCTTGTTAGGTTGTTTGAACAGATACATGATACTAAAAAAAAAATCTTTTATACAGGCTAATATTGTTCAAGTTTCCTGATTATGTGGATTCATATCTATGTCTTACAACCATGGCTCAAGCTCAGAATGAGATCCAAATAAGCCTATAATTGATTGAGGATGCACTTAAGGTGGATAAAAACTCATAAAATGCTTTATGTATGCTTGGAAACATGGAACTAAAAACATATGACCAGCTTAAAGCAAAAGAAACAATTAAAGTAACACACCAACTTGTCTCGGATGATGAAGAAAAACCAAAAGCTGATGAATAATGAAGGATTCAAATGGAAAGGAGAAAGCAAGAGGAAGAAATTTGGTGGGTGATGCAAAAAGAGGATAAATTTGAATGTGTAAAGGAATTATGGAAGAGTAAGTGTAAGGACATGGATGGTGAAGATAATGAGGCTGGTCAATCTTAGAAGAAACAAAAGAAGGAAAAGAAGAAAAAGAAGAAGGATAAGGTCCAAAAGGATTATCATGATTCTTATATGGAGAAACCTGATGTTGCCATGGAAGATGAGGAAAATTTTGAGTGATAAGGCAGAAGATGATACAAAAAATTCCTAAGATCTTCTTGCAGTTGTAGGTCTAGAAGACTCTAATGATGGCGAGACAAATTCTCTAGTTTCAACAAAATCATGAAGGAGACATGCATACTTTGATTTCTAAGATGATGAACCATTGCAGAAACAGAGTTCGAGAGAAGATGATCCATATGATGATGATGTATAGGCTTCTTGATCTTTAACCAAACCTAGCTCCTATTTTCCAAGAGAAAAATCCCCAAGGCCCATGGTAAATGATTGATGAGCATTTGAGTTTGAACTTGGTTTCATTTCAAAAATGGGACATTACATTGTACAAGATTTGTTTAGCAAAAAAATAATTTAATCCACCTATTTGGGAATATAAAATTAAAATAGATGAATTAATCTATTTTCAATTATAGGTTCTTTTAATCTAGAATATGATAGAGAGATAGAGCATACTACATTGAAGGACACAAAAAATGTTCTAAAATAAAGACTAAAATAGGTTTCCCATAAAAAAAGGAAAGAGGAAAAATGAAAAGATAACATATAGATGATTCATTTGAGCTTTTTGATAAGATCTCATTTGACTATGTCCAATGGATTTGGAAGGGACAAAGCATATTTGATTGATTAAAATTTTGAGGTAGCTTATCCATCGTCATTGTATGCATCATCTTATCTTGGTACATTATAGAAATATATTCCAAGAGAAGATGATGCATACAATGACGATGGATAAGCTACCTCAAAATTTTAGTCAATCAAATATGTTGTCCCTTCCAAATCCATTTGACATAGTTAAATGAGATCTTATCAAAACCTCAAATGAATCATTTGTATGTTATGTTTTCATTTTTCCTCTTTCTTGTTTTTTATGGGCAACCTATTTGAGTCTTTATTTTAGAACATTTTATGTGTCCTTCAATGTATTATGCTTTATCTTTCTATCAGATTCCAGATTAAAAGAACCTATAATTGAAAATAGATTAACTCATCTATTTTTATTTTATAGTCCCAAATAGGTGGATTAAATTATTCAGTTGTTAAATAAATCTTATACAATGTAATGTCCCCTTTTTGAAATGAAACCAAGTTGAAACTCAAATGATCATCATTCATTTGCCATGGGCCTTGGGGATTTTTATCTTAGAAAATAGGAGTATAATAATAAGTCAAGAGGATCTTAATGTCATAAAATGGGCTACTTAAGTGTTGGCATAGAGACCAAGAAATGTTTCTGCTGCAAATGGGGCAGCCATTGTGCTAGTTGAAAGGGGTCAATTTGAAATTGCAATGGAAATTTGTACATAGGTACAAGAAGCTGCTTCAAGAAACATCTTTGTTCAGATGCCTGATGTGTGGGTAAATCTAGCACATGCTTACTTTGCACAAGGACATTTTGTGCTTGCAATGAAAATGTTTATGCTGCAAATGGGGCAACCATTGTAAAGTGTTGGTACAGAGACCAAGAAATGTTTATGTTTTAAATGGGGCAGCCATTGTGCTAGCTGAAAGGGGTCAATTTGATATTGCAAAGGAAAATTTTACACAGGTATGAGAAATTGCTACAGGAAACATCTTTGTTCAGATGCCTGATGTGTGGGTAAATCTAGCACGTGTTTACTTTGTACAAGGATAGTTTGTGATTGTAGTGAAAAATGTATCAATTTTTTTTGAGGAAATTCTATTTTGGCATTGACACCCAAATTTTATTATATTTAGCTCAAACACATTATGAAGCAGAACAGTGGCAAGATTGTAAAAGAGCATTATTAAGAGTAGTAGATTGTAACTACTATAAGTTTCCAATCAAAAAGCTATAGATTTTGTGGTTAATGTAATGAGGGTTTCAAATTACCTCTGAATTCATTGCAAAGGGCATCCCCAAATCCAACTTCATTGTAGAATTCAAATACTTTGCAACAAACACCAAAGTCCTTGCTTTCCTTTTTAGAATTCTCCAGGTCCTCTCCAAACAATCTTTATCACCCATGCAAGTGGTTTAAATCAAAACACTTAGTGTAGTTCACACACCCAGCTGCTGTAAGTCAAAACCATGAGCCTCAATGCCAGGCTAACCAACTACAATAATGTGTTCGAGCTATGCAATGAATGAGGTCTGAAATGAGCACAAATAAATGTGAATTCATGAATCACCCCAATACATTGCGCCAATAATTGGTCGAAATGTTTTTAAATTTTTTTGTCTAATTTGTATTTGGTGACTAACTATTTAGTCATTTTTATTTTTCTGACTAAATAATTTTTTAGTCAATGATCAAATTAGTCATTTATTTACTCATTTATAGTTGAGTTGCAAAAAAATGGTAGAATTTAGTCATTTTTAGTTGTTGTGACTAAAACTTTTAGTCACCTAGTCATTTATTTTCCAAACTCTACTAATGTTTTGATGGTTTTTCAAATTTTATTTTTTATTTTTGATGTTGATCATATGGATGTATGATAAAGATATATCAGTATGTAAGGATATCAATAGTATTTTGAGATCTTGTCGATAGGCCATCTAAAATCGAATGATCTAATTAAGTAATTTCTGATAATGATAACATTATTGAGGATACACAATAATGCAAAGATAGTGTTGTCACGATAGGAAGAACTCAAGGATTGAGAAAGATATATCCCAAGATGATGATTGATTGATTAGATAACAATTGATTGAGATTTGTAGTTAGGGTCGGAACAAGATTGTCGAATATTTTGATACCACGTCGAAGTGTTAGCAAGATGCAACTGATATGGATTGTTTGTGTAGTGCCTCTCCACTTGGGTAAGAGTTTATTTGGGTTGGCATGTTAATTATTTTAATGGTATTATTAATGTTGGCTAATCATTTATTATAGTTGTTAATTTAAATGTCGTTATTAAATTTAATGTTGCTTTAATTAAGCACATTATTTAAATGACGTTAATTAGTAGTTGATTTAACCACGTTTATTATTGTTGAGGATAGTTAAATGATTGAATTGTATTTGTCATGAATGTCATTAATTCTTTTAGAAAATAAAAATTCGTTAGATAATATAATTAATGCTATTTATTTTAAGTGGACATTTATTGCCTTATTAATATTACATATTTTAAATTATTTATGGGAATACCATCTCATTTAAATATATGTAAATTACTAAGTTTTTTTATAAGATATTTAATTAAAACGTTTGGAATTATTATTATTGGGATTAATTATAACATTGAGTAATTAAGTTAATATTAAATCATAAATTTAAATGTTGCATAGTTTAGTTGTTTATTGATTTATTTTAGATAATATTTATTGTCTTAGAGTTAATTATATTTTAGCATGGAATTATATTGTTTAAATTGTTGATGAAATAGTTAGAAAAGGAAATTTGGGTGAAAATGCTTATTTGGAAATTGGAAAAAATGAAATTTATTGCAAGTGGCTATTTTTATGTGGAGAAACTTTCAAAAATTGATGGCAACTTTCTAATTTTACTTTTTCCGGATTTTATATCCAATTTGGTGGCTTTTCAAAAAAAGGCAAAGAGAGGAAAGCAAAGGTTCTCTGGAATTCATTTTTTCTATTCTTTGGAAAAATTTGTAACTCTAGTTTTTCAAAAATAATAATAATAAGAATATTAGCTTGCTCTAGAAATTTGGTTCTTCGAAATTTGGATTCGGTAGTTGCGGATCTCAAAAATTTGAGGAAGAGCTCGCTGGAAGCATTCAACATAGTAATTCATCTCTGATTATTTTTAGGTGAAGGACTCCAGGTAGCAACAAAAAACTCTATTGTTCTTGTTCTTTTATGTTAAAAGAGAAATGAAATATCAAAATTGTATTATTTTTGCTTGTCGAAATTTTGTACAAAGAATAATGTATCTTTGTGAGCTCTGGTTTGTTTCGAATTATTGTTTTTTTTCAAGAAAAAGGCACAATGCCTATATATATATTATATAAATCAAGCATTTACATATATGAGGAAAGATTTAGTTTAGAAGGAAAGTGAAAAGAAGCTGAAAGTATATCAAAATTCAGCTACAAATTTGAAAGACTACCACTGAAACTGAAAAAAAAAACACCTATACATCACCCAAATGACACCCCCAAAAGCTGATACTATAAGAAAATTTAGCTTAAAATATATCCCGAAACTACAAAAGAAAATATATTATTCTTCCATAAAATCACCTTGGAAAGAACATTCATCTTCAATCTCAAGCCTCTCGGTCAGTTGCAGTACTCTTTGAAACAAGCTTCGACGACCCAAGGAGAAGGTTGGAGGTTGCATAGAATGAGGCATTCAAACATTAGCAGAGGAGAAATGATCTGAGCCATTGTTTGAAGAGCGAAGACCACTATTTGATACACGAGCATGGCGAGATTGGTAGCCTTGATGTCGATCTTGAGCCGGTGAGGGAAATCTGAGCTAAAAATTGAGTTGAACACTCGAAGTTGGTACATGAGGAGTATGTACTCTTAAGAAATTTAATGCATAAAACTTTTCCCTTATGTCCGCTTCCATAGCAGAGCATATGCAGCGGTGATGCTTCCACAAAACCGAAATAGGATGCTATCATTGTGAAATTGCAAAGCCAGTTTGATAGCTTCATAAACATCCTTGAACCCTTGGTTTGTCTGCACAAAATGCCTAGGAAACAAACCACCAATGTACCCATCTCCATTGAAAATATTATAAACTTGCACTACCTTAAGAACAAAATTATCCAAAATATATTGGAAATGCACATATTTTCTTGCCAAATCTTCAAGTTCTAACAAAGACTGAACCAAATCCATAGCATTGGATAGAAAAACTGAAATCACTTGGGAAGGAAAGAGTATGTGGCGAGCCCTTAGATAGGTAAAATCCACCCCCAACACTTCATGGATAGAAACCTCCACTCTACCACCATCAATTTTAAACATAGTCTTCAAAGCTTCTTGGGACATATAGATTTCAAAAGGTCACTCCCATGGTTTTATAGGCAAGGAAACTCTAAGATTCCATGGGCAGAACACCATTTCTTTCCACTAGAAGAGCCCTAGCTTGGAATGACTGTGCTGAAAGAGTCTATCAAATCTTGTGTAAATGAATGAGATAAAAAGTGATTAAATAGACTATTTGAAGTCTCACATACTGAAATGACCTCATGCTTTATCATGATAAGGAAATACATAAGGCTAAACTTAGAGAATGATCTCTCCATGAATGCTAGCTCATGTGAATAGATGGCCACAAAATTTGTTGTAGAACAAAGCATTTAATCTTGTAATTAAGTTGTACTTGCAACACAGATAAACATTAGGCAAGATAACATCTAAGTTTTGGATGATCAGCTTGGAATCTCAGAATGGCTGCCAACATCAGCAAATGAATGGAAGATGTCCTTTCAGTGTGAGAGGTTCTCCATTTTGTGCAAAGAGCTACTCATTACAGTTACTACTTATTAAGCACATGCTTAGAGCTCATTCACTCGCATTGAGGTGGAAAGGGAGAGACTACAGACTTAGTAAAATGAGGACATTATTACTTTGATGGGATCTTACTACGGGTTTTTTGAAAGAAGAGGTCATATCTCCACCTAGATATGACATCATTAGCAAGTATGTTATCCATAAATTGTATTAACCATGAGATGGTTAATACCAATAGAACAATCGAATGCCATGTAGAATTGAATTAAGCCTGTCAACTCCCAACCTATTGGTCACAACCTCCATATCTCATCACATCATATACATCCCCCTCACTAGAAATTTTGTTATGTCATAACCATAGTGGACAATGTCTTGTCAGCCTAAGTGAATTAGATACCCTTTGAAAACCAAATCTCTTAATGGAAATGCTTACTCTGTTACTTGACTAAAAGGAATTAGTAAGCAAACTATCTGACTATAATTTCCTTCAAATGCGTGAAACCATCTGGAACCTGGTTATTATCCAAAAGGGATAGTTCAATTTTATCACAAGCCATGTTTGCTAAATAGTCTGCAAGACTATTTCCTTCTCTATATACATAAGAGATATGATAAATTTCAAACTCTTCTAATAGATTCCATGCAATTTGCAACACATATCTTATAGACCATGTGTAACAAGATTTTTGTTTGCAAGCATTTATCACTATTAGAGAATCACCCTCAACATGAATGGCTTTGATCTGAAGATGTTTTGCTAGAAACAACCTTGAAGTAAAGCCAAAGATTCTACCATATTATTAGTTCCTGAGGGAAGAATTAATGCTTTAGCTGCCTTGACAACCCCTTTTGAATCCCTAATGTAGACTCCTGCTCTAGAAATGCCAGGATTACCCCTAGAGGCTCCATCAAAATTTAATTTATAGTAGCCTTCCATTGGCGGCGACCATTTAACTGTACCTCTATCTATCTTTTGAATGTGAGGTTGCTTCATTCTACCTTTAAAAGGAAATGATATGTGTTTCCAATTTTTCAAAATGCTATGATCCCAAGATGAGAACAATGCTCCCACATTTTTATGTTCAAGAACCTAGGAATTTACTACTTCTGAAATTGATTTTTCTAGCAAAGCTTGAACATGCTGAATAGAAGATGAGGACTTTCTGAATATCCATTTGTTTCTCTCCCACCAAATAGCGCATACTACCAATGCTGGAATAGTTTTCCAAATGCATGCAAAGAATTAATTCTTGTATAATACAGGCTATGCAAAAAATAAATCCTAGAGTGAGTTCGGTAAAGGAATGAAGAGATTTAACTTTTGAAGGAAAAATGACCAACAAGACTGAGCAAAGGGGTATTGAAGAAATAGGTGGTCATGATCTTCAAAATTTTGATTGCATAATATACAATTAAAAGGATCCATAATTACCAACTTAACAACCTTTCACTTGTTAGAGCTCTTTTTCTTAACACTAACCATGTAAAGCTACTCGCCTTTGGTAAAACTACACTATTCCAACAAAAGGAATATGCTCTATGAGATTGATTGGTGTCCCCACCGCTAACAATTGCCTTGTACCCTTGATTTATTGAATAAGACCCTATTTTTTATGGAGCCCATATTATTCGATTTGCCTTCCCTGACAAGAAGACAACTCTGTTATTCATGGTCTGATTCAACATATCTTGTTGATTTTTTGGAATTTGATCCACTAAAAAATCTTTCCACACCACTCTTCCTAATGGAGGCTCCACTGAGTTAACATAATCTAATAGCTTTGTTCCCCATAACTGAGAAAACACCAGAATTGTTGACTGCAGTTCTTGACAGGTTCCTAAAGGTGGATGATCATTCCATGAGTCCCTCCAGAAATCAACTTCATCTCCCTTGTTGACCTCCCATGAAATGTATGAAGTGATCACCTTTCTGCATGAAAGCATGAAATTCCACATAGCTGATCCTTGAGGAGGGTTGGCAACTATAAAAATTCTCTTAGGATCCCTGTCAAGATATTTTGCAGTCAGCAAGGAACACCATTTTGTGTATGATTTGGAATACATTTTCCAGATGATTTTACCACCAAATGCCTGATTACGGTTTAATATATCATGCAAGCCCACTCCTCCTTTTAGTTTGTCGGATGCCATACTTTCTAATGATATTAGAGGGATTTTTTTAGTGTCATTCATATTACCTTTCCGAAGGAATCCTCTAATAATTTTTTGAATTTGGTCAACAACTAACTTGGGTGCCCTTAAAATTGAGATGAAGTAATTGGGTATTGTAGAAAGAACATATTTTATTAGAAGAATTTGACCTGAAAATGAAAACCAGCGAGCTTTCCAGGCACAAATTCTCTACTTTATCCTTTCAATGATTCCTACCCAATAAGTTGGTTTGTTGGATCCCATGAAAAATGGTAGGCCTAAGTACTTACATGGTAGATCCACTACTTGGAAACCCATAATTCTGATAATTTGTCTTTTTATAGTAACCTTATCATTGAAGATTTAAATCTTTGATTTTTGTGCATTAAATTTTTGCCCTAAAACCAATGAATAACTGTCCAAAACCTCCTCCTTTATCTGAACAACTTCTAAAATGGAAGCTTTACCATATAAAAGTGTGTCATTTGCAAATAGATTATGGGTGACTGATATATCTATTTGAGGGATCAAAATACCATTCCATAGACCCTTGGCATGTTTCTCTTTGATAGCTCTGCTCAGAACCTGAACCATAATTATGAAAAGGAATGGTGACAAAGGATCGCCTTGCCAAACACCTTGCATTGCTTTAAATAATCCACAAGGAGAACCATTAATTAAAAATAAAAAATGTGCACCTGATAGGCATGAAAGTATCCACTTACACCATTTATTGGAGAAACCAAACTTATCCAGAACCTTAATAAGGAAGGCCCAATCCACTATGTCATAGGCTTTCATCATATCTAACTTTATAATAAAAGATGATAACTGATTTGAATTGATGGAATGAAGAAATTCATGTGCTATTAAATCCCCTTTTGATGTCTCTCTTCCTAGAACAAAGCCTCCTTTCTCTTGGGATATGATTTTTGGAATTAAAGGTTGTAGCCGCAAGTAAATTGCCTTAGTAAAAATTTTATACACTGTGTTGCATAGTGAGATGTGCCTGAAATCTACAAAAGTTTTTGGACCTATCACTTTTGGGAGGACAACAATATTTGTGGCATTGAAATGTTTTAGCATTGTTCTCGATTTGTGTGACTCCTCCAAAGCCAAAAGAAGATCAGAACCTAAAACATCCCAACATTTCTAAAAGAATAATGGCGTGAAGCCATCTAGACCTGGAGCTTTATTTGGAGACATTGAAAATACCACTTTTCTGAGTTCCTCTAAGGTGAATGGTTTAAGAAGAGTTTCATTGTCACTTTTGGAAATTAAGTTTGGCACTGCAGAGAGATATTTCTCTTAGTGACTTTCCTAAGCAACAGGCTTGAGATTAACAAGGAGATCCATGAAAAATTTAACTCCCTCTTTCTGAACTTCTTCAACATTGTTTATTTGGTTCCCTGAGCCTATCTCTTGGATGGAAAAAAATTGTTTTTGACGCCCTCTTTTGTTGAGCAGAAGCATGGAAGAATTTTGTGTTACGATCCCCATCTTTTAGCCATAATTCTCGAGATTTTTGCTGCCAATACACTTCTTCATGTTTTCCCAATTCTGCCCATAATTGTTGAGGCTCCTTCTATTTTTCATATGTGATAGCATCCATTCCATTCTGGATAATGTGCTCATGAATATCTTCTAACTATTTCGCTACCTCTTCCTTTTGAACAAAAATATTCTTAAATGTACTCACATTCCAATCCTTTATCTTTCCCTTGATATATTGCAATTTCATGAAGAGCTGAAACATTTTTGTACCTATCTAAGCTAGAGCATTTACCCACCATTTCCTTAATAATGGTATAAAGTGAGGATGTTTGAGCCACATTTTTTCAAATTTGAAGGATGGTTTATGACTTAAAATTCCTGTTGGCATTGTTATAGATAGCACTATGGCATAATGATCAGAGTCAAGGAATGGTAGGATTTCGGAAGCCAAACTGATAGGTGAACAAACCCAATCTTGTGAGACTAAGAACATATCTAGCCTTACAACAATTTGATAGAAGTATTTTCTACGGTTCGTCCATGTGTACTTCCCATTCTCTGGAAGGATTTCTCTTAGTGCATTATCTGAGATGAAACACCCCAATTCTGCCATCATTTTTTGAGGTGGGAAAATTCCTTCTTTCTTTTCATTCAGTGACACTACTACATTAAAATCCCCTGCTACAATAACCTTTTGATTTCCCATGTTCTGAACTAATTCTATAAGCATATCCCAAGTATGCTTTTTTTCTAGTGTAGTTGTTGGGCCATAAACACTGAAAAGATTAAAATGGAGATCAAAACTTACATTCATAAGCTACCAATTATTATCAGAGCTTAAAACATCCACTGTTACTATTTTTGGGTTCCATAAAGATATTAGACCCCCTGATGCCCCTTGGGTTGGTACTGCAACAACTTTCCACTTACTCCATTTAGAGATTGTTGACTCAAATACTTCCTTCGATAATTTAGATTCTTGAAGGAGTAAGATGTCTACCCCACAAGCATCAATTTGATGCTTGATGTAGACTCTTTTGTTAGAGGCATTGATGCCTTTGACATTCCAAGATAGGATCTTCATTACACACGAGGAGAGCAACAAGCTCTCCTCAGTCTTTTTTTGATTGAGAGACTCCCATCTAGAGTGGCCTGCATACTTGATTCTATTTCCTCTTTCAACTTATCTACTTTCGATTTCCTACCTCTTTTGGTTGGAGAATTTTTTGCTAACATCTGAGAAATGGGCATTTGAGGTAAAGACAATTCTTGCAAAAAGTCAAAATCAACTTCTGCACCTAATTCCACATCACAATTTTCTTCAATTCAATTCTCATTAGAATGAAAACCTGATTGCATTATTTCTACCCTTGAGTCCTCACCCTCCTAAAGTATTTCATCTCTGATCTCATCAAAGAGCTCATAACCTATTGATTCAAGTAATTTTTGTGCAATTATATCTAGATTATCATGGGATAACTACTCCTTAGGTTGTCAGTTATTAGAGTGACCATGCATTATCAACATTTGGGATTTAGGAGTATAATGATTTCCCATATATTTTTCCCCCTATTGTGGTTCCGAACTTACTACTTCATAGGAAATACTTCTTTGAGGTATTTTTTGATGAGTGAAAATCACTTTAGGAAAATACCGAGCCATTCCCATATAAGCCTCAACAAATCAAATAAATTTTGAATGGACGAGTGAGACTGAAAGACTGGGTGATGTAGAGGTTATTAAATCCAGGTGATTGCATTTATTACCAATTATAAGAGAAGAGCCAACCTCTTGATGAATTTCATCTTTTCCTTCTAAAACTGCCTTTCCCTGAGTTTGCTTTCCATGATTCCTCCTTTCTTTGAAAACCTGACGTGTGTTATAAGGATAATGAGCTTCAAGATGGCTCCCCTGACCTTGGTTTGTGTTGTGGGAGTTATGGTCTTCATAATGGGAAGATAAATCTTGATGCCCCTAATCTTGATTTATCTATTTTTCTTTAATGCTATCAACTGGAGTTTCTATAGCTCTATTCCCTTAGAGGATTGACCAGTGCAAGGACACACATCAACCATATGTTCTAAACTATGACATGTAGAGAAATTTTTTTGGTGGCTTTCAATTATTATTTCTTGCTCCCAAGTGCTAAGTTTAGATTTAATATCTATCCGGCTTGGAAAGGGTTTAGAGGTGTCCAATAAAATACAAACCCTAATTGGCAAGGATGGATTAGAAAATAACTCTTTGTCATGCTTGAGAAAGATGCCTATTTGATTTGCCATGAACTCTATTAAATTCAATTATCTATATTCAAGTGGTAATGAATGTAACTAGATCCAAATTGGAATGAATTTTGCACAAAAGAGGGTAGGTTTGAAATCAGGCATCCATAAATTCATGCATAAGCCTGACCCTTCGTAAATCTAGGATTTAACTTTAAAGACTGCATCTCTTTGCTTTTTGTTGTGAAAAAGAATAGTAAAGACTCCCTCCTTTTTATCCAGGTAAAAAAAATTTGAAACCCCTTCCCATTCCTCAAAAATTAAATCTTTCAGAAGTTCAATGTCAAGGATTCTATCCCAAAACTTATAGATTAAGGCTCGGTGACGAAGATCAGAGACTTGATTCTGGAGAAGCTCCTCTGAAAATGTTATGGCGACCACTGCCTTTGTCGTTGATAAGACACCATTTTGTAGTTTATCTTGTTGCATAGATGAGTTTTTGTTTATCCCCTTTACCCGGATTGAGGGGTGCTGCTCCAACTGATCCCCTTTTAAAATATCTTTTCATTTCCACTATAATACAATCTTTTTCTTATATTTCTTATTCTTGTTCTTTCCATTCCTCTTATTTTTCTTTTTCTTGTTCTTGCCATTCCTCTTTGTAGGGTTCATGGGCTTAGGAATATCCTAATGGGCTTTTGCATGTGACCCTAAAGCCTCTGTTTCTTGAAAATATTGCGAAGGCCTAGGTTGTTTCTGGTGTACAAAAGCCCTATCTTCGAATCTCGCCTTTGTCTCAGAGGATTCATTCTTTTTTCCCACTTGTGGCTTTGGATTGAAGGGAACCCCTTGATGGGTACATTGTTTAGCTTCCTTGAAATGTTGATCTACAAGGAGTGTGTTCTTTGAAGATTTCAATGCAGCCTCTGCATCCATGTATGATCATTGAAATAGGATCAATTTTTTGTCATACTGCCTGTCTTTGAAGTCTATGTTCTGTAGTGTGTTTGCTTCATAGATATCAATGATCAGTTGACCATGTTTGATAGTAACCCTATGCGTAGGCACTAGAACCCAGTTTAGGTGTGAAAACCTGTCCTCTTTTAAAAATTTTGCTTGTATTTTGTCTCCCACGATTAACAATGGGGCCCCTAGATTGAGATCGTCTTTGATGATGAGGGGATCTTCCATGACATCAAGGGTTTCTATATTTTTATATAGGATAGTCATTGCTCTGCCATCGCTGCTCTGCCATCATTTCTCTACCATTACAACTATCCATTTTGAATTATTGTTATTGCGAACCAGTTTTTATTTTGGCTGCTCAAATGTCGTCTGCAATCTTTTTATTTCGTTTACCTCCTTGTCCAGTCCATCATCATTTCATTAAATTAATTTAGTTTTATGAGTTAAGGTTCTATGTCTCAACTTCCAAATTTTTTTGAAAGACTTGGCAGTTAAAATGTTTATTTATGGCTTTACTGCCTTACCGCGCCTAGCTTTTCTTTTTCTTAACTACTTTATTGCGGTGGCCGCGATAAGACCGCAAGTAGCCTTGCTGGCGGTTATCGCCGCACCGCGGACAATCAAGTGACTGACTGCGGTGGCCACGGTAAGACTGCCAATGGCCTGGCTGGCAGTTACCACCACACCGTAGATAGTCAAGTGACTGACTACGGTGGCCACAGTAAAACCGCCAGTGGCCTGGCTAGCCGTTACCGCCTCACCGTGGATAGTCAAGTGACTGACGGTGGTTGCCGCGGTAAAACCACCAGTGGTCAGCCAAATGGCTACTGCCATACCACAGTTAGACCTTGTCAGTGCTGTGGTAGCATGGTAGAGAGGAAGGAAATGCTTGATGGTGACTTGGGGTGAGCTCGGTCGAGCTCACCGCCATACTGTGAGTCGAACTCGACAGGGCTGTGGTAGCGGGATAAGAACTCAGACGAGTTCGGAGCTCAATCAACCGAGCTTGACCAGTTGGACCAAAAAGTCATGAGTAATGATGAATGAAGGAAGGACACGTGGCTCAGTGTCAGTGCGATAATTGGCTAAAGGCCAAAGTCATAACAACAGTTATTGCAGGTCGACTCAGGGTGGCAAACAGGACCCGATTTGGGTAAAGAAGTTAATGCCTGAGTGGCTCAATGCAGGAATATCAACATGGGAAGATCGGTTGCGTGATTGGATGATAGATTCATGAACCTAATGATCGATGCTTGGTTGACAAAATTGAATGTAATGTATGACTTAAGTAAGTCGAGTACAATATTGTATTGAGAGATTTTTTGAACTGTATGTTAGAGATACCATTGTAATAGTGAGATAGATCATAAGTACTATTGTGAGCTTAACAAAGAAGAATGTATATTGTATGTAACCATTTATGTTACTATAATACAATTGTCTTGACTTTGTGTGGTGGGTTTTTTACCTATAAAGGTTTTCCCACGTATATCTTGTGTCAACTATGAATGCTCAATTTTGTGTAATCTCTATTTTACATGTATTCATCTCAAGTAGTTTTTCATGCTATTGAAACTTGTTTTAACCTCTCTCCTCTATTGTATTAGTGTTAAGGGAATGTATTCCGCACTATTGGGTCACTAGTTGATCCTTGTTTTTCCCTTTTAGTGGTATCAGAGCTTGGCCAATTATGTTATCCTTGTAGGAAAGATCAGTTTTTCGTGCTAATACTATTTTAGTGGGAGTATTGTTGTGTTAAAACTTGTTTCTATTTGAGATGGCGAGTACATCTGGTAGAGTAGAGATTGAGAAGTTTAATGGCAGTAACTTTGAGTTATGGAAACTCAAGATAAAAGACTTGCTTGTGGATAGAGACCTTTGGATTGTAGTGTTTGGAACTAAGCCACAAAGTATGACACAAGAAGCTTGGGATCTTGCTAATAGAAAAGCAAGAGGTTTGATAAGAATGAATCTAGCCAATTCTGTACTCCTGAACGTCCATGAGGAGTAGTTTGCAACTTCATTATGGAAGAAGCTTGGTGATATTTATCAGGGAAAGTCTCTGGTAAATAAGTTATTCCTGAGGAAGAATTTGTACTACTTGAAGATGGAAGAAGGTGCATCTATTGCAGACCATCTGAACTCGTTTAATATGAGTGTTACTCAACTGGCATCTGTAGGTGTAAAGATAGAGGAGGAGGATCGTTGCATGCTCCTGTCGTGTTCATTACCTGACAGTTGGGATCATCTTGTGATGGCTATTGGAAGCAAAACCACTGCATTCAAGATGGATGACGTGGTTGCTTAGCTCTTGTTTGAAGAAATGTGAAGAAAGTATTTTGAGATGGACAAAGAGGCTCTTTTTGTTCAAGGTAGACCAAAGGAGAAAGGCAAGAAGAAGGAGAAGTCAAAATCCAAATCTGCAAGGAGATCAAAGTCTCCTGGTAAAAAGTTCAAGGTGAGATGCTGGAACTATGGACAACCTGGTCATATTCGGAAGGACTACAGGGAGAAGAAGAAGAATAATGTCTCTGACAATGAATCTTCTCAAAGTGATGCAGATGCCTTCATTGCATAAACCTTGACAAATCAGGCATTAGATGATGTATGTCTGGTTGACTCAGGTGCGTCCTTTCACATGACATCCAATAGAGAATCATTCTCTAAATACGAGAAGTATGAGGGTGGAAAGGTATACTTGGAAAGTGATTCAACATTGGAGATAGTTGGCAGAGGAAGAGTTAGAATTCAATTTCTTGATGGGGGAGTCAAAGGTATTGGTGGCATACTTCACATACCAGGTCTGGCTCAAAATCTTCTATCTGTCAGTAAGTTAAATGATGCTGGTGTAGAATTTTTTTTCTCAAGTAGGGGATGTAAAATGGCTAGAGGTGCAATGGTGCTAGCTAAGGGTGTTCGTACTTGCACTCTGTACAAGCTGGATGCAAGACCTATTCTTTGCAATAGTGCCTCTGTAAAGTCAAGCAATGTTGCACCTATAGAGAAAGATGAAGACACTTCTTTGGCTGTAAATGCTATGGAGGTAAAACTCCTAGCAAAGAAGACTATGTTATGGCTTCATAGAGTTGGTCACATAGGTGAGAAAGGTTTAAAAACCTTAAAGAATAAAAATCTTGTAGAAGGGCTTGATGATTGTAACCTTGAGTTTGATTTTTGTGAACATTGTATCTATGGAAAATAACACTGTGTTTCATTTTATTCTAGTCCTCACAAATCTTTTGGTATACTGGATTATGTTCACTCTGATGTGTTTGGTCTAGTTAATGTTCCTTCATTATCAAAGTATAGATATTATGTTTCTTTTATTGATGACTATTTGAGAAGGGCATTTGTATAATTTATTAAAAGTAAATTAGAAGTGTTCAATTGGTTTAAAGAATTTAAATATGTGGTAGAGAATTAGATTGGAAGGAAAATCAAATGTTTGAGGACAGACAATGGCGGTGAATTTTGTTCTACAGATTTTGAAAGGTATTGCACTGATCATGGAATTAAAAGGCATACGACAATGCCTTACACTCCACAACAGAATGGAGTTGTTGAAAGGCTGAACAGGATGTTGATGGAAAAGGCAAGGAGTATGCTGAGTGGTGCTAGTCTGGAGAAAAAGTTCTAGGCCGAGGCTATGGCTACAACATGTTATCTAATAAATAGATCTCTTTTCTCTTCTCTTGTTGAAAAGACGCCTTTGGAAGCATGGTCTGGTAAGAAGCCCTCTCTGAGGCATGTCTGTGTGTTTGGCTGTGAGGCATATGTTTATGTTCCAAATGAAAAGAGATCTAAATTGGATAACAAGGCTGTCAAATGTATTCTCATCGGCTATGGAGTTGGTGTGAAAGGATACAAGCTTTGGAACCTTGTTACTAAGAAGGTTTTGTACAAAAGAAGTGTGATCTTTCATGATTTGAAACCTTTAGTAAGTGATCAACAACTTGAGATAGATCAAAGTGACAAGAAGAAGGATGCAGTTGAGATTCCCCAAACTCCAAAAAGGGAAGAGCTACATGGTGTACCCAAGACTGAGGAGAGCTCAAGCAACTCTGGAAGTTTTGATGATGAAGATCAACCTTAGCTTGTAACAAGATCTACATGAGAGGAAAGACAACTTGAAAGGTATGGTTTCTCTATGCTAGATTCAAACTGTGCCTATGCTTTAATTACCAGCACTGATGAACCTAGGACTGTTAAAGAAGTAATCAACATGGTTGATTCAGATTCTTGGCTGGATGCCATGAATGAAGAGATGGATTCATTGAAAAAGAATGAAACTTGGAATTTGGTACCACTACCTAAAGGGAAAAAGCCTATTGGCTATAAGTGGATATTCAAAAAGAAAACAGGCCTTGATGGAAGTGTTGAGAAGTATAAGGCTAGGTTGGTTGCAAAGGGATTTTCTCAAATTGAGGGAATTGACTATGGAGAGATTTTTTCCCCTATAGAAAAGTTGACACCCATCAGATTTCTATTATCATTGGCAGCTATGTATGATTTTGAAATTGAACAAATGGATGTGAAGACAACGTTTCTCCATGGTGAGCTGGAAGAAGAAATCTACATGTCCCAATCTGAGCATTTTGTTGAAAGAGGTAAATAAAATCTAGTTTGTAAGTTGAATAAATCTCTCTATGGTTTAAAAAAATCTCCTAGAATGTGGTACCAAAAATTTGACACGTTTGTGTTTTCAATTGAATTTATGAGATCAAAATCTGATCATTGCATTTATTATAAATCTAAGAATGATTGTGTGCTTGTTATTACCCTGTATGTGGATGATATGTTGTTCATTGGAAATAGCAAGACTATAATTTATGATCTTAAATCCTAGTTGTCTACAAAGTTCAAAATGAAAGATATTGGTGCAGCTAGGTACATTCTTGGAATGGAGATAACCAGGGACAAAACAAGCAGAAAGTTTTGGGTCAGTCAGAGTAAGTATGTGAAAAGAGTTCTGGAGAGGTTTAGCATGAATGATTGCAAGCAACTTGTTGTTCCAATCATGCATGGAACTAAGCTGTTTGTTGAAGACTGTCTAAAGTCTGCTACTGAGATGGAGGACATGACCAGTGTGCCTTATGCAAGTGATGTTGGTAGTTTGATGTATGCTATGGTTTGTACAAGACCAAACATTGCCCAAGCAGTGGGAGTTCTAAGCTGATTTATGGAAAATCCAAGAAGATCACATTGGGATGCTGTGAAGAGAGTATTTAGGTATTTGAAGGGGACTTCAGATTATGCACTATGTCACCATGGAAATTTGGTTGCATCACAGAGGACTCTCAACATTCATGGTTATGTTGATTTAGATTGGGCAAGGGACATTGACAGTAGGCGATCTACCAGTGGATACACTTTCATGCTTAATGGTGGAGCAATCAGTTGGATGAGTAAGTGACAGGCTGTAGTCGCTTTATCCATGATAGAGGAAGAATACATGGCAGCAAAAAATGTCTGTAAAGAGGTTGTTTGGTTAAACCATTTGTGTTCAGACATTGGCTTTAATGCTGGGCAGATTTCAATCTGTTGTGACAGTCAGAGTGCCATTTGTTTGGCAAAGAATCTGACCTTTCATGCTAGGACCAAGCACATTGATGTGCAATATCACTTCGTGAGGGATATGGTTGAAGACGGCAAGACAAATCTAGAAAAGGTCGACACCTTGAAGAATGTTGTAGATGCTTTGACAAAGCCAGTTAGCACATACAAGTTTAGATGGTGCACAAAATCTATGGGCCTTGGGGCCTATGATAGATAGTAATTTTTCAAAGCCATGGGGGAAGCTGGAAGTGTTCGCCAAGTGGGAGCTTGTTAAGGTTCTATGTCTAAACTTCCATTTTTTTTTTGAAATACTTGGCGGTTAAAATGTTTATTTTTGGCTTTACTGCCTTACCATGCCTAGCTTTTCTCTATCTTAACCGATTTACCATGGTGGCCATGGTAAGACCGCCAGCGACCTGGCTGGTGATTACCACCGCACCGCAAACAATCAGGTGACTGACCGCAATGGTCGTCGTAAGACCGCTAGTGGCCTAGCTGGTGGTTATCGCTGCAGCACAGACAATCAAGTGACTGACTACAGTGGTTGCGGTAAAACCACCACCAGCCTGGTTGGCAGTTACCACCTCACTAGGACAGTCAAGTGACTGACCGCAATGGCCACAATAAAACTACCAGCGGTTAGCCAAGACGGCTACCGCCATACCGCGGTTAGACCTTGTTAGTGATGCGATAGTTCGGTAGAGAGGAAGGCAAAGCTCGGTCGAGCTCACTGCCATACCGCAAGTCGAACTTGGTAGGATTGTAGTAGCGTGGTAAGATCTTAGATGAGCTCAGAGCTTGGTTAGCCGAGCTTGACTAGTTGGACAAGAAATTCATGAGCGATGACGAATGAAGGAAGGACACATGACTCAATGTCAGTGTGATAATGGTCTAAAGGCCAAAGTCATAACAACAGTTATTGCAGGTTGACTCAAGGTGGCAGACAAGACCCGATTTGGGTAAAGAAGTTAATGCTTGAGTGGCTCGATGCAGGAATATCAACATGGGCAGATCAGTTGCATGATTGGATGAAAAATTCATGAACCTGATGATCAGCGCTTGGTTGACATAATTGAATGCAACGTATGACTTAAGTAAGTCAAGTACAATATTGTATTGAGAGAGTTTTTGAATTGTATGTTAAAGATAAAATTGTAATAGTGAGATAGATCTGAAGTACTGCTGTGAGTTGATCAAAGAAGACTATATATTTTATGTAACCATTTCTGTTACTGTAATACAATTGTCTTGATTTTGTGTGGTGGGTTTTTTACCTATAAAGGTTTTCCCACGTATATCTTGTGTCAACTGTGAATGCTCAATTTTGTGTAATCTCTATTTTACATGTGTATTCATCTCAAGTAGTTTTTCATGCTATTGAAACTTGTTTTAAGCTCTCCTCCTTTGTTGTATTAGTGTTAAGGGAATGTATTCCACACTATTGGGTCACTAGTTGATCCTTGTTTTTCCCTTTATTATGAAGTTGGGTGGTAAAGCATTTGGAAAATCATTTCATTCTTGTATAATTATCTCTGCTTTGAATCCATTTCGTTCAATGGAATTCTTAATGAGTTGCATTGTAATTTCTCTTTATCTGAAATTTTCCTTATCATATTTTGCCTGCATTTTTCCATTTTGGCTCTTGTATTTTTGGATGTCATTGTATGCTAGGTTGTACTCATGTTCTTATGCTTATGCATCTATCATATATATATATATATATATATATATATATATATATATATATATATATATATATATACGGTTGCTATATTTTGTGATTTCACAAATTCATTTATGGGCCTTTAATATATTAGAGTGGCTGTGATATTAACGCCCTTGGTGTTTCTTTCTCCCCATGGTCTGTCCATATGACACCCCCCTTGTACTTTCTATGCAACAACATTGTGGCTACTGTGCTCAACCACAAGAGGGCCATGCCACCCTACATATTTGTCCATACTACATTTATATATATATATGGGCTGCCATATGTATGATGTGTTTCCTTGCGATGAGACTCTGCTGGTAACGATTATGTTGATAATTTTATTTGAGTTTTAATTAATATAATTTATATATATATGCTGATTCCTAAATCTGTGGAAAATGGTTTGTTAAATCTGCTTTTTGGTTATATGTTACAGTAACACCAACATACTAAAATGATTTAATTTTAAATGACAAGTATATATATATGTATGTATATGTAAAATTAGATATATATTTGTAGTTGTGTTTTGGAAATTAATGAACAAAAATATACTTTGATAAAACTCAAATTTAGAGCAATATTAAATAAAATCCTTAATTATGAAATGAATATGGAAATTTAGATTTAGGAATTAATTTGATTAGGTTAAAAGAAATAAGATGAGATAATTAATATTTTGTTAGTTGAATTCTAATAATATACCCAAGGAAATATTTATTTTCATAGTTTAAGTTAAAATATTTAATTTCCGTAATGTAGTTGAGAGTTAGAATGAATGATATAAATTATAGTTTAACTGTATTGATTGATTTTGAAGTGATGGATTCATTATTTGATATACAATATTTTTATTCATGTTAGGTGATGTTTTGAATGGAAAACATCAGTATAATTTACATGTTCAATAGGGAGATAAATTCATTACGTTTTTGATAATTTAAAATGGCATTCCTAGCATGTACATAGGCAAGTAGTTGTTGTACTGTGTTAGTGTTTTAGTAAAGTATGATTCGTATGTTAATCTTGTCTTTATTTTAATTGGAATGATGTATCGTTTAAATGTGCTTTGCTTATTAATGAGAATATTTGTTGATGATCTATTTGTTTATGAAAGAATTATATGTTGTTACGTTTCGAATTTTGGTTTAGTTGGATTTTGTGACAACTTTGAGATTTCGGGGAATCATGTGTCATCTCCATCCTTGAGTAGATTGTTTTAATTATATTCCAGAGGAAAGGGAAGTATTTGTTTCTTGGTGATTTATATTTTGTCTTGATGCCATAGTTATTCTTGCTTGGTTGAGATTATGTCGGTGCTACCTTGTTCTTTTGCAATGTTGTGTTGTGGAAGGTGTGTGAGAGGGTTCATGCCTTGCATGTGGTTGTGATTTTCATGTCTTGGATTTATGAGCGTTAAGGTACACCTTGTTCCTTGTATTGTGTTGTTGTTAGTAGGAGGAGTGGCTCTCAGTGGGGGCCAGTGCACAAAGTGGTGTATGGGTAACTCATTGAGAGTTTCCATAATCAGTGATAACCTACCAATTAATTAGGGGTTTCGGGTAACCCATGTCGAGCGTATGTGATGACACTCCTTCCTTTAGCAACTAGGGTTGTTTTTTCTCTTCGTCATTCTTGTGTCTTTGGAAGTAAAGGCCCCTTATGTTTGTTTTACGTATTGATTGTCTGTGTTTATTGTGCTTTGTGATGGAGTCTTGTTAGCCTTGTTTATTTTTGGTTGTGGGTCTTTCTGTCATCTCCTAGCATGAGGGGTGGGCCTTCAGGTCCACATGGTCAGGTGGAACATGCTATACACCCATTGGGTTCCCCACCGGTGATTGTGATGTTGCAGAGATGTACCTATTGCAGTAATGTTGATTAATTATTTAATTATGGTTAATGTAAGTGTTGTTAAAAAAAAAATTGTTCTGTTTATTGTTAGTGTTGTGTCCTATGGGGTTTGTGTGGTGGGGCATTACAGTTTGAATTGTTCGGATAGTGCCTAGATCACAATGTGAGGTAGAAGATATAGATCAATATTTATTCTGAAACAAGACATAAGTACTTGCCCCTAATGTCTAGTAAAGTAAAAAATGCAATGATTATCTTGTGATTAGATAACATGTTTGGATAGAGTATGCCCCTTTGGACAATGCCTTCATGGTTCAAATAATGCTAGATAGGATACGATCAATGATAGTAACCCATGTTAAGATGTTTACCATAATCAAATGTGAAGTGTACACCAAACCTTTGCTAAGATCAAGATAAGTTGGATTTGGATGAAAAATGGGTTGGATGAACAATTCATGGATTTATTATGGATAAGATAGATGTATCATGGATGGAATTTTGGATTTATTATGGATAGGATGGGATTATTCTACCTACAATGACACATGAAGATGCTCGATTCTAGTCATGGTTCCTATTTTCTAGGTTTTCATCATGGTACTTGTCTAAAGTGCCACCATAGTGGTTTTTGCTAGAGGATGATTTTTTATCTTTACTTTTTTCTTTATTTTTTATTAGTTTTTTGAATGTTTATGCTCATGTTGAACCACCTGGTGGTACTAATTTAGATGTTTCTGGTGTTGATATAGATGTTGTTGTTGTCATGATGTGCCAACGATATCCCACTTTAAGGAGTTTTTTTTTGCTAAGATTGCGGTGCTTGAATGTAACCCCTAATAATTTTTGTCTTCTTTGTTGATAACAAAGTTAACCTTGTCTAGATGCGCACATCATGATAGAGTGCCCTTAGGGTCCTTATGATAAAGAGTTGCTTCCAACACATGGTCAATGCGAGATTTGGATATCATGGATGGAAAAATGCATTGAGGGATACAAGATTTAGATGGATTTGTTGATAGTTTGGAATATTTGACTCTCCAAATTTGGGATGATGAGCAATGATGGGTGGGTATGGAGATTCAATTGGGACCAAATTCTTGATATACCTTGTAGGTCGCTCTTGAAACTTTATTTTTCATCATTGGACATTTTTGATGGATGAACTTCCATTTTTTATTTTGCCCCATATTTTCTTTGATTAATGGAGTTTGATAGGGATGATTTTCTTTCTTTTTCTTTGGTATCCATTTGTATTTTATTTTTCCATTTTGTTTTATTGTTTCTTTTGCTTCAATGACTTTTCCCTTTCTTTGATATAAATTTTTCTCTTATTGTTGGTCCCAATGAGAGGGTTGAAATATGTGTGGATGATGATTCATGATATGGTTAGTTGTAGCGTTGGTGGAAGCTTCATCATAAGGAATATTTGTGATCTCTATGTTGATGTTTGCATTAGATAAAGTTTCCCTAGTATTACAGAGGTATCACTAAAATGTTTAGATTCCCTTATTACTAAATAACCAAGACCTTGATGCTTAGGATTCTCAACAATTTACTCTTGTTCTAGGATAACTTGTTCATGTAGGCCTAATCCTCTTCCTTGATAATGCATTTGTAGAATTTTTTTATTTGAAATAGGATATAATTTACCTTGGAAAAAAGGTGTTAATCCTTCTTTGCTATGTTGTGGATCTTCAAAGGTGATAAATTCTTCATTGATAAGATAGCTTGCTCTAAAATATGTAAGTGATCCAAGTTTATAATTTATAGGATCCCCAATATGCGAGATAACTTCTTGATTGATATCCTGGGATTAATCCTGTGAAATATCATATTTTAATACTTCTTCAAGGGGTGTTGATGATTTACATCCCACATAAAACTCTTCCTTATTATTCATTTCTATATTCCTTCACAAGATTTTTCTGATTCACAACTTATGTAGAAGTCTTCTTCATGATCCATTTTTTTTATGTCTCTAGATTCTGCTATGCCATGATCATGTGTAGAGATGTTAAGAGTAGGAGAATATTGTTCATTGGTAACAATGCCAAGAGTATGAGAGTCTTGTTTTGGATGAAGATCATCTAGATACCCTTAGGAGTAAGCATCTCATGGGTAGATGTATGTGCACTTTTTTCTTCTTTTGGAAAATATGGGATGTCTTGGAAGATATCGGCCAAGTCCTTATAGTATTTTGATGATAGGGATCCTTGATCTTGACTTTGTGTGGTATTATCTTCGATATTCTTTGATTCGTGCTCTTGACATGAATCAATTTCAAAAAAGGGATTTCTTGTAAAGGATCCTTGGATTTCCTTGAAATGTGGACATATGGGTGATAGCTCTTGGATTAGATTTTTTGCATTAGGTATAAGTGTTGGATTAAGAGTCTCTTGATTATCAATATGTAGTGTCATGATATTGGAGGATGTCAATATATCTTGGATTGGATTGTTACTAGAATTTGGTGATTGATTTTGATCATGTTTGGGATTAAATTATTGATGTATGTCCTCTTGCTCATGGGATGATGTAGAGACATTGTCAACATGATCATTGGTATGGATCTTGATCATTGTCTTCAACATTTGAGATTTTGCTAATGTTTTCAACCATGATATCAAATGATGTTAATATTTCTTGAATTGGATCATTGTTAGAATTTAGTGATTGATTTTGATCATGCTTTGGGAAAGAGTCTTTATGTATGTACTCTTGCACACTAGGAAAGGTAAAGACATCTTTAGTATGATAAATGGTAGATAGATCTTGATCATTGTTGTCAAGTTTTGAGGTTGAGACATTGTCACTGTTATCATTAGTAGTTGAACCTTGAATGTTGTCTTTAATAGCTATTTCTCTTTTATCAATAAGGTCTTGGATGAGGTTTTTGAGTATAACACATTTTTGATGAATTATGAACTTTTACTCCATGGTATTTACAATAGGCCTCTTCATCATACCATGGGAATTTGATGATAGGTTCACCACTTCATGATGGTTTTGAAAGTGTGATAATTTTAGCATTGACTAATTTTTTAACACCCCCTCAATCGAATCCCCTTAAGGAGTGTATTTATGTTTAGTAGTGTGGCTGGATTGTGAGGCTTGTTGTGGTGGGGATGAATTTTGTATTTGAGATGGAATTTATTTCTTGTTTTGAGATTGATAATTTTTTTGATGTTGTAGTTGATGATTTTGATGTGGATATTGCTGATTTGGGGGTTGATATTGTTGAAGGATTTGATTTTGATGTTGGGTGATCAGATTTTAATTTTGTGATAATTGATGTTGTGGAAATAGACTTTGCTGCTGATATGAATCGATGTTTTGATGATTTTGGAAGTGTTGTTGGTGTGGATATTGGGATGCTTGTGGGATGATTTTTTTTTTTTGTTGATACTCAATCATGAAATTGAACATGATGTTGATGATACATTGTATTTTGATTTCTTTCAAGTGCATCAATCATTTTTTCAAGTGAATTTAGGACAAATTGATGTTGTATATTTTGTCCTTGATGGTGATTTTGAAATCCTTGATAAGATTGATTTTGATATGGATGACGATTTTGATTGAAATTTTCCATGTGACAAGATGCACTAAAACCTTGATTAGGGAAATCCATAGTTGATATATCATTATTTTTAGTTTATGATGACCCCATGGGTGTATAGAGTGGAACTATATTTGGGTGATGGATTGATATTGACATGTTTTAGGGATAGTTGGATCTTTTGATATGACACTAATCCTTACGACACAAAGTGTACAAGACTTGGTCTGATATGTAGATTTGTTTTTCTAGAGGATACATTGGAAAATCTACTTGAACTAGCCTTGAGGTGCAAGAAAATGTTAATATCATAGAAACTAAGAGCAAAGGAATAATCCAAGTGATGTTTTGATTTCAAATCCTGAAACTACGTTGATGTGTTTGATTTTTGTAAGTGGATATGGACCAATGCTGATATGAGGTGTTTTTTGGAAGTTTGACTATTTCTTTCTCAAAAGATAAAAGCTTAACAAGTTTAGGATCAATCTTTGATTTTCACTAGAAAATAGGGAAATAGAAAAAAAATTAGAGCAGTAGTGTTGGAAATGTAGGACAATTGCAATAAATTTCATCAAAAGCAACCTCTTTTTATGACTGCTTAAATAATGGGAGAAAAAGTAGGAGTTTTGGAAAAAGTGGTAGGATTTAGGTCAACTGTAGCTAAGAAATAGGTCAACTGCATCTGAGAGATAGGTCAACTATGGTAATGTTTAGATCAATTGTGGTTTATTTTTCAAAAGCAACAAAATTTTGTCAGTCACTATCATAAAGTAGAGAGAAATAGTGACAAGTTTAGATTAGATGTGGTCATATTTAGGTCAAAAGCAATAAAGTTCCTACAATAGCAAATTTTGTTCTATTTGTTTCTAGTTTTCACTTTTTACACCAGTTTAGACAAGTTACAATTTTGATGTCTGATTTGATCTGATTTTTTTTTTGAGAATTTGGAAAGTGATACAACACAACAATCACAAATTTTGACTTGAAATTTCTATAGTTTAAGCAATTTTCTTTCTACAAAAGCTCAAAGTTTGTGAAAGTCAAGATTCTAAAACCATAGTTCCCAATGTTGACTTCGGTCTAGGTGTGACTTGAAATGCAAGCCTAAATATTCAAAAACCTTTAGAGATATGTTTTAAAGATATATTTTAAGGAGTGAAAATATAGGGCTCTTTTCAAAGGTATTCACACTAAGTCCAAAGGGTTTGTGATTTTCATAACTAAGTTCAATGTTTGTTTTTTTGTGTTCTTTTTAAATCAAGCAAAGTGTTTGATGTCAATAAAATAAATTTGGCATACATTAGTCAAGTCACCCTAAGTAGGTATGCTCTTTTAGGTAGGCTTACCTCATGCCCCAAAGGGATGATTTTACATGCAATTATGGAGGAGTGTAGAGGTATTTTAAGAATAAACTCTTAAGCTTTACACCTCAACCAAAAATTAAACTTGGTAAGTAACTTCTCAGAAGAAAAGTTCCAATGCACCACTTTCAAAGAATAGTTTAGAAAACATGGATGGCTTGTAAAGTAACGTATTTAGGGACAAATGTGAACACCGTACATACACTACCATCCACTGGCCACTTAAGGCTCTTTAACTGTTCCCATTCCACTTAAGGCATGGGATTAGGTGCAGTATGTTGTTGCTTGGGATTGAAGTTACTCCCTTATGATTTCACAACCTTTAATATATCCTGCTAGTAAACTGGCTTTGAGACCTTGCTTATGAGTTCTTCATTGTGGGATGTGTCTCATTATCAAGCCCTCTCTTTAAGGGTGACTCAAAAAATGCAAAAGCCCAAAGTGTTTCTCTTCACCTAGGATCATCAAAATATGCAAGGGGAGAGGATACACACTTGACTCACCAATCACAATAGACATGTCATATAATTCATCACAATTTATTTTTAAATCCCAAAATTTGAAGTGTGAATTTTGTCAATTCATTTTTTATGTGCACCAAATTGAAAGTATTTGAGACTTCGGTCAAATATAGTAAAGGTGCAAAACAAAAAGGATTTGTTCAAATTTTAAGCACTAAACTTGAGTGCTTCTATAGTCTTGTCTTAATGTGGTCAACAACGTAGAAAACGTTCATTCATCAAAATAAAGAAATGCATTGGTTGTTCCATTTTATAAAAACCAAATGAAATGTTTGTTTAACTAAGAAAGCTTGTAAAATTTTAGTTTTAAACACCAATTTGAAGTGTGCAAGTCATGGGTTCAATTTTACAAACACCGAATTGAAATGTTTCCTAAACTAAGAAAGCATAAAAAATAAACACCAAATTTGAAGTGTGCAAGTTGTGGATTCAATTTTACAAACACCAAATCGAAATGTTTCTTAAACTAGGAAAGCTTAACAAGTTCAGTTTTAAAACACCAAATTTGAAGTGTGCAAATTGTGGGTTCAATTTTACAACACCAAATTTGAAATGTTTCCTAAACTAAGAAAGCTTAAAATTTTTAGTTTTAAAACACCAAATTTGAAGTGTGCAATTTGTGGGTTCAATTATAGAACACCAAATTTGAAATGTTTTCCTAAACTAAGAGAGCTTTGAAAATCTGGACTTGGACCATTCACCTTATCTACAATCAAAGTGTTAGTTTCATTTTCATAAAATATGGTTCCACAATCTTGTAAATGTTGCATCAATAACGTTAGAATCTCCCAAACATAACACAACCAAACATTAGGGTTAAAAATTTGATTAAGCATCAAAACCCTAGAACCTAGACCAAATTGTGATGTAAATTAAATTTAAGTGCACAAATGGAAAAATTAACTATACAAAAACTGAGAACCACCTACACCATTGCAAAGAGCATGAAATTCTACTCCATTTTTTTTTAAAAAGGCATTGAAAAATACTTCCATATGACCAAGATATGGTCATTTGAAGATAGGGTATAAAAGTATTGATTTCCAAACAATAGCGACCCTATTTAGGTCAATAGCGACCCATAAAAGTGTAACAGAGGTTGAAAAAAGTGTAATAGCAATTGGAAAAAGTGCAATAGTGGTTGGAAAAAGTGCAATAGCGGCCTTGTCAAAATCTTGTAGCTTTTGCGTGAATTTTTTTATCAACAATGTTTCAAGAAAATGTAAGCACATTCTAGAACCTAGAATTGCTTAGGAAAACTCAAGGAAACATTAATGTTAAGGATTGAGGTCCCACCGGGTATGCCAGATGTTGTAAGGGGGGAATTGATGCAATAGGAAAACAACATAAATAAATTGAAATAATCTAATTCAAACAAGATTAAGATTCCTAAACCCATTACTCATGAAATGAACAATATACATTAATGAATTCAATGAAACAATTGAAGAATAAACACTAATTCAATTAAAAAATAAAATTACCCATCCTGTGTTGAAGTTGTATTTGCATTTGATATTGAATGTCAAATTGTTGTAATCAATACACAACCTCCATTATGTGTTGCAAAAGCATCAATGTGTGCGATGTTGAAATAGAATTGTGATGATAAATAGTTATGCACTAAAGAGATAATTGTGCAGCACTTCGCTTATGAAAATTATAGATGATTTGTGTGAAGGTTGAAGGTTATTTTATAGATTTTACGTTTTGAGATGAACGATCAAGATTGCTAGTAGAATATCCTAATCAATGGTTCAAACCCGTTGAGAGGAATTAGATGGGAAGAATCAATGGATTTAGATTGCATAATCAGTGTGATTGATGAAATCAAGTTGATTATTCAATGGAATTGAGGAAATAGATTGAGAGGTTAGTGGGATTAAGGAATAGATGAATTAGTTAGCCAATCAGAGTGAGCAATCGGTGGTCATAATTTTCTCAATCAAAAAAGGGGTGAAGATAATTAATTAATTAGTATTTTTAAGTTGAATGTGAAAGTCATGTTTGAATTTAACAAATAAAGTTATATTTGTTGACCTTTGTGAATGATGTTTAAATAATTAATTTAATTATTCATGTTTAGAAAGAGGAAATTAATTTAATTAAACTTTTAAGTAATAATAATTTAATTGATTTGGGAGAATAGGGTATATTAGCGACATAATTAAATAATTGATATTTAATTAATTAAGAGGAATAAAGTTAGATGAATGATGAAATAGTGACTTAATTAAATAATTTAAAGATTATTCAATTAATAGAGGAAATTAGGGTTTTTGATGTAAATGATGTGAAATGCAATTATTGAGGATGAATTAATTAAATAATGTTAAATCACTTAATTAATAAATGAATATAAATTTGATATTAATTAAATAATAATGTTTTATTTAATCCTTTAGGGAAGAAGGGTGAAAGTTAATTGATTAGTGTTGTTTGCCAATCAGGACAATTTAGGGTATCTACAAATAGTTGTTTAAATAAGGTATATGGCTAAGCTACAAGATGGTAAAATGTTTGAGAGAAATTAATTTAAAGGTGAGGAGCCTTTTCCATTTTATAATCGGGGGATGCCATAAGTTAGAAATAATATTGATGTCTAGATGAATCAAATGTGTTATAAAAAATTATCATCTATTTGGTGATATCTAATGTAGGGTGGGATTACTACAAAGATTTTTTTTTCAAGAAAGAGAATTAACTTGCAAGGAAAAGTGAGATTGTAGAGCATTTGAAGTTAGAAATATAACAAGTTGTAGAACTTGTGCCTACTACTACTTTGAGACTACAACTATTTTCCATTTTTATGTGGAAAGTATTGAAATCATTCATGATGATAGGGAAGAAGTCATGTCGAAAAATTAATCAAGATGATTGTTTAATGTTGACTAATATTATTTGATTTAATTAATTATTAATTTCTATTTAGAAGAATTAGATGCTTTGTTATTATTAACTACAAGATATTAGTAAGTTGGAATTGTCATAAAGAATGAAGAAATGTCACTCATAGAAGATGAATACCATTAAAAATGAATGAAAATTGCTAAAACGATCACAAAATTTGATATCAATTGAAGAAACGGTGAAGAAAAAAAATTATTGGTAGAGAAGTTAAATATTATTTACAAAATGGAAATGCCTCATTCTAAAAATAAGGTAAATTTTTTCCTTTTTTAAATGATTCAAGATAAGAAATGGAAAATGTAAATATGGGTCTAATATAATTTATTTGAAGCTAGTGCTAGATAAAAAAAAATACCTATTTGGAGGACATGGTTTCATGACAACATGTAGGACAACTAAGAATTTTTCACATGAATATTGTAGTGCCTCTCATGTTACTGATGCTTTGATACTGCTTTGGTGTGTGTGTTTGTTTCGGTTTGATTTTTGGTAATGTTCTGATGCATACTTAATACTTTGTTAGACATCTTTTCCACCATGTGTTTTACGTGGCAGACAATTATGTTTATTTGATTATGATAGTTGGAATTATGTGTGGGATACTTACGTTATGATGATGTTATTGAGTGAGTTATATTGATGATGTGATACTTAGATTTTGATTACTATATTTAATTCGGGTGAAGGAGACGGGGTGGCATCGCTCATCCGTGAGCGCCCTGCCTCACCACAACTCTCCTTCACAATGTGTCTGACTATGAGTTATATGCATATGTATATGTTGTTTGAAATTTGGTGTTATGCAAGAATGCAGGTACCAGGTGTTGAATCCACCCGCATTGTCTGATCTAAGCACACCCTACATACTCAATGGTTTGATGTGGTTAGGGAGTTGGTAAGCAAGTACCCCCATCTATATCATTGGTTGGTCCAATGGTTGTCCAGTGGGTATGGTTTTAACTTAAGTCATTTTCTTTCATGAGTTTTATAATGTTGCAAAAGTTGTGTTTAAGGCTTTGACTAGTGCATTATTATTTTCATTTAAATATTATTCTATGGTGTGAAGTATTAATTAATTAATTGTTCAATGTTGTTAATAACATCAATACTTTTGGAAAATATTTGTGTACATTAGCATTTTATTGTTATTGCGAAATGTGAGTTATCATTTAATTTAAATCAATAAATAAATGGATAAATTGTTATGGATTATTTAAAATAAAGCTATGGAAATTATTATCATCAAATGACAATTTAATAATATATTTTTAAACTTAAATTATGACTAAGTTGAAATAATGTTTTAGTTTAATATTATTTAATTGATTGTTTTCAAAAATTCAATTTTATTTTAAGTTGGAAATTAAATATTAAGAAAGGGTTGCATAAATGGTGTTAATTAATTTAGGCAGATGCTTCTTCCGAAATAAGAAAATTTAAGGAATATTGTGTTAAGTGGCAGTTGCATGGGAAATTTGTTAGGAAATTAATGGCAATTTCTGACTTTCCCTTTTTGAAAATTTATATTACCTAATAAGTGCTTTTTCGAAAAAGGAAGGGGGAGGAAAAAGAAATATGAAATTTCTTGTCTGCAACTCAAAAATGGTGAATTCTTTTTTAGGATTAAATCCTTTGTGTTGTTTTTCATCAAAAAAATTCAGAGGAGATTAGATTTTGGTTGTACTGGGATTTTTTTTCAAATATGTTTTGCTAGGGTTTCAAATCTCTAGATTTGTGAAAGTTTGCAGCTGGCTGGAATCGCTCAATGCGACATTTCATCCTCGAATCAAACTTAGTGAAGGACGCCAGGTAATTTCAATTCTGTGAATTGATCTCTATAAATTTTAGTTTAAAAAAGAAGAGAAAAGAATTTCATTTTAAAAGAGAAAAAATGTTTACTGTGAATGTTTGGGAAATCCAATTCTCTGTAATTATATTTACCTGCCTGTAGATTCATCCTTCCGTTTGTTTCCTGCTCTTTGTGTTTTATTTTGAAAGTCTTGTTGAGTTTAAGAAAAAAATTGTTTCCCTCTGTCTATGAAATCTTCCCAGCCAAAATCTTCTTTAAATCTCCTTCCATCTGTGATCCTCTCGTTTGTTTCCTGTATTTCCCCCAATTTGTTTATCTCTTTCTGAAGGATTTTGTTCATTGGGTCTATGCCCAATTTGTCTTGTGATTATCTTGATGTTTTCAAGTATATATGTTGATTTTAGAGTGGCATAATAAAATGAATGGCGACATTTCTCTGTAACCGAATTATTCATCTTTTTTTCGGGTTTGTATTTCCTTCTTGTGTCACTGGTTATTTCCTTTGGTTTCGGTGGGGAGTTTATCCCCCACCGCCTTCCCTCACCCGTGGGAGGGAGTGTTGCCGATGGTAGTGCCCTCCACAAGTGTGTGGGGGGAGCGCTACCAAAGGCAACGCTACCCCCCCATGCATAGTGAGTGGGTCGACTGTCTCACAGTCCGATGCCCTCACTGTGGCTGCCATATGTGTTATACTATTGTGCGATTCTATTTTGTATTTTATATTATATATATATATGAATATATATTACTGTGATAGTTTTATAATTATAATTGGTAGTTTTAATATATATATATGTGTGTGTGTGTGTGTGTGTGTGTGTGTGTGTGTGTGTGTGTGTATACATATGTATATATATATATGTATGTATATATACTATGTGTGATCTTCAATAATATACCAAGTTTTGATTTGCAGCCGTAATTAAAGAATTTAATATTCTTTATTTTGGTATATGCACATATATGTATATGTGTATATATATATAATTATATATACATGCATATAGTATATATACATGCATATAGTATATATACATGAAATGAGAATAATGTAATGCCCCGCCACACAACCCTAGAGGAAGTTGCATTTAACTACTTAAACATAATTTTTTTTTTTTTAAAATCACAGCAAGGGCCTAAACCAAACATATATAATATATGTAAAATACACATTCCACAATTAAATTTGCAAGAATAATTGAAAGAACAAATTGAAAAAAACACAATTTCCAGCAAAGAACATAAATTTTCTTGAAGAGAATTTTCCAAAGAAGAGATTTTTCTTTCAACAACCAAACACATTTAGATATAATTTTCAAAACAATTAACGAAACAAAGACAAGAACCTGATTTTTTGAAACTGATAGCAGATCCTGATGGTGACTTGACTCCCTCTTCAGATCCATAGGTTCCCCAAGCTTTTCCCAAAAACCCACCAAATTGAAGAATTCTTTCTCCATCTAATTCAATATTTTTCTCAAAACTTCAAGATCCAAAAATTGAGAGCAAAATTCAAACATAAGGATTTTTTTTCCCTAAAATCCTTCAACCACCCTAATAAATTCTTGAAAACAGAAAATGCAAAAATATCTAATTTCTTTTAATTTTGAATTTAACTTCCAAATTCGACTTTTAATTCCATTTTCAATTTTCAATTCCAAATTTCACAATTGACTTTCATGCATTTTCTTAATTTTCAAATTCAACATAAATAATTCATTTCTTTCAACATCAAAATTTAATTAATTAATAAATAGATTTAATCAACGATTAAATTATTTATTAATTAAATTAAATTAATAATAAATAAATTTTGGTTCAACATAATTCCAGATTACCATATTCAACAACTTAAATACCTTAAGCCATTTAATTACCCCTTTTCTAACTTGCAATTAAATAACAAAGAGAGGGCACAATAAACAAAACAACACACCCGACAAACAACTGATGACATACAAGGACTAGGGTGACAACCTGACACATAAATCCTAGCTACTATCTCCCAAGCAGATGTTGTTGGGCATTGGACACACTCAAACCTGTGGAACTAGGTGGAGTCAATGTCCTGTACTTGTCAACCTGCAAACACAAAATATATATATACACATGCAATAATATGTCATAAATAAGGCACACTGTGAAGAGGAAATCATGAGATCATAGGGCACTCGCAAGCGAGTGATGCGATACCGTCCTCTTCACCAATACAATAGTTCTAACTAATGCATCTAACATAGCAGTATAATCGAGAGCATGAACATCATAAATTAAATATACACTTCAGCTATTTCCAAACATGCCATAATAATCACATCAAAAGTAGGATCCTCAAGTCAAGATACATCATGATAACCATAGAGATAAACTATAACCAAATACAATGTCAAAGTACATCACAATACTAAAGCATAAAGTAGGAACCAATAATGTTCGTACAATAGACAAAACGGAGGGGTATTACAAATAATTAATTGAAATGAAGAAGTAAGATTTAATCTAGAAAAATTAAATATGATGAGAAAAATTATATTGTTTAAATTCTGATTCAAATTGTCATTTTAATTAATTTATATTTTGGAAACATAAAAAGTTGTAGTTGAAAGAAAATCGTTTTAATTAGGTTATGAATTTATTAATTATTTAATTAAACTGTTTGTTTTTTTTTAAATGATTTTAAAAAGAGTAGATTTTGCCAATCTTAGAAAAAAATCAGAATGTAGATTAATCTATTTGAGAATAAAATTAAAAATCAGATCTTAGAATAATTTGTGTGGGGAAAAGATTTTTAAACCAGAGAATATATATAGTTAAAGAATTAAAATAAATGATTGATTTATAATTGGTTTTAATAGATTAAGTTAATGTCTTTAATTTTAAAATTTTATTTTTATGTTTAAATAATCATAGGATTTTCATTGCCATTCTTCAATTGGAGTATTAACAAGTATTTAAACTTAGATTTTAGCAAGTAATTAAACTTATATTTTTGGAATTTTAGTAGAATTAATTTGGTAAGATATTTAATAAATCGATTATTGTCTTCGGTCAAATGGAAATATTAGTGAATTCCTTATTTTGATTCTAATGGATGAAAATGTTTATTTGATATGAGACTTGTGTGATTTATAATTTAAATTTCTTATAATTGATGATGCAGCGTTAATTAGTAGAATGTTATATTTTAGTTTGTTCTAGTATGGAATTAGCGTTATCTCTAGAGGCTACGGAAGTGTGTATGTATTTTTATGTTTGCATCTTTTTTTTATTTTGATACCATGTGAGAAATTGTGGGTGGTACCTCTTATGTTATGAGTTTTGGGATTCTTTGTGTAGTCACGAGATGGCCATGTATCGTGTACCTAGTTGTATTTTAAGGTCCTTTTGGTTGTGCATTGAGGTACCCATTACTGGACTTTTATTTTAGGGAAACCATAGGGGAGAGTGGCTCTTCTTGGGGCCTATGTACAAGTGGTCACCCTTGAAAGAGTTTCCCTAATTAAGTGAAAACCTAATTAATTTACCTAGTGGGTTGGGATAGTTATCACATAATAAGATAAAAATATACACCTCACCCCTACCATTAGTGCTCCCAAAGGCTAAGGATGGGTGGGAAGACCTAGTTGATAAGGTCAATACCTTGTCTCCATGAAAGGTAAGTGGCTCTACATGAGTCACCCTATGGGGTGGTGCCTTGAGATAGGTTGCCTGGTTAACCATAGATGGAGGCGGTTCCTAGTGTTAGGTAGCCTGGTCAATCCATAGATTTGGAGTTAGTTCCTAATGTTAAGTAGCCCGGTTAATCCATGTAAGGCCATGCGATGACACTCTCCCATTGTGCCCCTTTTTTTTCCCTTGTTCTTGTTGCCTCTAGAGTTGTTTGGTTATTGTTGATGTTTATGTTGTTCCATGGGATTGAGTCTTGTGATGTGAGTCCTTTATGTTTGAGTTTGTGGCCGAGGGTTCTTTCTTATCGAATCCTTGCATGGGGGGTGTTCCTTCGGGTTCACACGGTTGGGTGGAAATGTGCAATGCACCCATTGGGTCCACAATTGGTGATCGTGGCACAGATGTAGTTGTAGTGATCTCGGAGCTCACAGAGAGAAGATTGTACCTTGAAGAATTCTCTCATTATTGTATTTTTGTTTTATGTTGTACCCTTCCCAATTTTATAAGGGAAGTGATCTTGTAATGTAACTTTGGTTTTATATTGTGTTGTATTTGTGGAAATATATTCCACGTTTGTATTTATGAACTCTGAAGATGAATATAATAATATGTGATTTATGTTTTGATTATATATCTTATTCTGGTTGAATGATTGCCTTACTTTTATTATGTTGTATTATCGTTTCTTTCTTTCGCTTTTGTCGGAATCGTTTATCGTTTTAGTTGTTGGGGTTGTTTATGTAAAGCACCATGTATCCCATGGGAACTAGGTTAATACTATGTGTTATATTTATGTTGTATAATTTTTTAATGTTGTTAAATGTAATTGTTTCTTTCAAAAAAAAATTATTTTGTTAATGTTGTAGTTGTCCTATGGGGTTTACGTGGTGGGGCGTTACAAATACAATGATTAAATTTTGTAATGCACGTATGATATTTTCCTTGAGATATATTTTGGTATTGTATTTTGGCTATGTTTTCATAATGCATAGATAGTGCTTGTGTACTCTAAGACCTTATTAGTGTTTCAAATTCACCTTTTTCATTCTTAAATACTTTTGTGAGTGATTTTATACATTGAAGTTGTGAGCCATATGCATGAATGTCATGAATAAAACTTAGATTATGTTGTATGTTTTGAGATGTTTATATCATTCTCTTATGATTGGATTTTCAAAGTGTTTATTCTATTGATATTTGTATATATGATTTATTTTTATTTCGAGAACCTAGCATAATATCCTAAAAAAAATTAGCATATTTTAGTAACTTGTTTTTATGGCTACCAACAATTTTTTCTAGCTGGGAGGAATAATTTCATATTATTATGCTAATGTCATGATGATGTCAACATGAGGTCATCCTATACAGTAGGTACCTTGCCCCCTTTTAGCCCCTTTTGTGCCCTAAAGGAGCATTTTTTCTTTTTGGCATAACTTGGGCATATGGTGTCAAAATTGGGCAAATGAGATATTCCCGGAAAGATGGTTCTATGTACTTTCCATTGGTTTGGGTCTCATAATCATATTTTTTTGTTGGTTCATTTTATTTTCGATTGAATTCAAATGATTTGTTCTCACTACTAAGCTCACATATTTTGACCAGTTTTGCCATTTTTCATGATTCTTACAGAGTTGGAAGGGTCTTTCACCATGCATTTTTTCCATATTTTTCTCTAGGTATATCTTATTTAGTTTTTTGTGTTTTCACATTCTGGTGAATTACTTGGATCTTTTAGCTCCTGGAAACTTTTTTTTGTGTGGTATGACTTATATTTATATTCTAAATGTATTTCTAACTTTTTTTCTATTTGGGCATTGTAGAATTTTTTTTACCACTTTCTCTTTTATAGATGCATTGAGATAAAGTGCCACTGTTATACATGTTTTTTTGGGGATTTAACACATCTTGTTGTGCCTTTTTGTACTTGTACTATGTTATAAATTTCTATGGGGGGTTATGTAGTGCTTTTTTTTTTTCATCACACCTTTTTCAAGTGAGTTTCCCTTCCACAACATCATCAGATCATAGTGATCCTTGCCTCATGCATTTGTGCCTTGGTTTGCACACCCTTTTTTCAGTTGTAGGTACTTTCATGTGCAAATTCAAATGTTGTTTGTTCTTTTTCATGTACTTCTTGGTGACACACAATTATAATGGACTTGAGATAGCTCTTCCTTGTTCGCATTAAGGGGGGGTTCTACTATCGGTGTCAATGCTTCCTTGGTTTCATTTTAGATTGATCTATGTACCTAGTTTTTGTTCCTATATACTTGGTGGATGTAGTGGTTGGCTACTCATGCATTTTGGTGAGATGGCAGATTTAACATATTGACACTCTTGCATTCCTATTTTTTGGAGGAGACCTTCCATTTTTACTTGATCAGTGCTCTTCAGACTATTGGTACTTTTATATTGCATGGTTGAGTAGTGCCACTGGGGTCACTCATGTAGATTCATGTGCCATTTATATCTTTGACTTTCAAATGTTTTCCCTTTTTTTCCATATGATAATTATTCAAGTAGTGTCATTGGGGTCACTCATGCAAATTCTTGTCTTCTTGATTCTGATCATCATCTAGTTGTAGAGGATGTTCTTCATTTCAACACTACACCATTCATCTTTTGATAGTTTTCTATAGCTTCTGCGTGCTTCAACGATGTTATCCATTTTCCTATTTCTTTTGAGATATTATTTTGAAGGCTTCTTAGTCCTTCATTCACCTTTCTCTCTTTTAGAGAGGATTTTTTCCCATGAGTTTTTCTCCCTTTCTCTAGTTATGAGAGATTAGATTTTTTTGTACATGGATACCTCATCAAGATTTTTTGTCGGTGCCCATTCATACATTCTTTTCTTTTTATGCATTTTCTTTTAGATTTTTTTTAGTTTCTCCGTAAGTAAAAATTAAGGGGTGTTAGAGTAATCATTTATTAGATAATGATTAATTATTATTCTATTTTCACTTTATGCACTTAAGCTAAACTTATTGTTTTATTTTATTTTATTAGATTGAGCTATTATTAAATCATTATCTCATCACATAATATTTCAATAATTTTCATGATCCAATCCCTTTCTCATTTAGAGTTTGATCTTATAAGCACTATCCTTCATTTTATTATTCAATTATAGTGCAATTTCATAAGTTTTTCCTTTTTAAGAAATAAAAAATCATTGTTTGCAGCTCTTGTGTGTGGAAGGTTTTCTCATTTGTTGTTTGATTTTTATTTGTGTGTATTCACAATTTCAACAAGATTAACTTCAATATTGAGGATAAAGGAAAAATCATTAATTGATATTATTTCACATAAATTTATGTCTAGTCCTTGAACTCTTTATCTAATGGCCTCACAATTTTTAATATTGTCCCGATCTTGCTAGAATTTATTTCATACCTAGAATCTAATGTGATATTTTCCCCTTTGATAATATCATCCATCCTACTTCACAAGGAAAAGGATTTTTATACTTGGTATGTAACCAACAAAGGATCAATTTTTTCACTTTGTATAATAGGATTCAACTACATGGGGTCAATATTTTCAAAGTCACTTTTCCAAATGTCTATTTTTTTACTAACTATGAGGATCCATTACTTTTGGAAATCCTAATTTGAGAAATTCATTGAACTTCTCTATTTTCTATTTCAATAATAACTACACCTTTAATGTGAGATTAGACACTTCATTGAAGAGGTATGTTGTCTCAAATATAGTGACTATCTACTTTTGCCTGCCTAGATTAATATACGCATTTTTATTAATAGTCTTTAGGATAACTATTTTTTAGATTAGTTTTGAATTCAAAATTCCAAGATGTTTTCCTCAATAATTTTTTATATAGAATAAAATTTATTTTCTTTCTCAAGGTCTTGGAAAAAATAATCTCCTTGAATATTCCTTCTCATGGGTTCAAAATCTAGAGAAAATTCTATGTCCTAGCTAGGAAGCAATATGTAGCAACTCTCTCTAAAAAAATCAAATCCTTCTTAAGGGTGATCTAATCAAAATTCACATTAAATATTATCCCCTGCACCAATATAAATAATTAGTTTCTTTGGATAATCACACCTAGCATAAACATTCATCTAGGTGAACATTTTTACTCTTAGGATAAAGCTTTTGAATTCATCAATTTCACATGCTTTTGTCCAAATTTACTACACTGAACCTTATCTTTTCAACTAACTAACATCATCATGGCATTAAGGATATTATATTAAAATTTGTAAAAATTCTATAAATATTTGATTGCCTCAATAATCTTTGGATTAGTGGGATGAATCTTCTCAATATTTATTTCAAATCTTAGTGACCCCTAATAATATTGAGAATCATCCATTATTTTCTCATCCAAAGGACCACTTCAATTATTATCTCTTTCATTTTTTCTTAGGTAGCTCTGACATCTAATCCTTTAGGTATGGCCTATGATTGACTTAATTGAGGAATCGTAATCCTTGAAGTTCATGTAGAAGAGGTAAGGGCCTAACTCACTAAAATTTCATAAAATCTAATCTAGTGGTTTAGTAAGGACCTTATTATATGAAGAGGATCTTTGATATCTATGATAAATACCTTAAAATTCTAAGGATTAGGCTCTATAATTTTCCACTCATTAAATTTAATCTTGAAATATTTAGTTTTCTCTCTCTGCTCATCTATATCCCAATAAATTTTAATGAGATATTATAATTCATTAAATTTATGTTTAAACCCAAAAATACTTTCCTCTCACCTCATCATATTAATAAATCCCTTTAGGTCATACTCATTTTACTAAAAAATTATAAGACCACTTGATTGGTGATATATACCACCCCATCATAGCCTTTTGGACCCAAAATTGTCATGTACCCAAACTTGGGATGAGATGGGAGATTATTCTTCCTTTAGTGTAGCTTGACGTTTAATTAGTTTGTTGCACTCATTTTCCACAAGACCACTAGAGAAGAAATTCTAATTGGAAATATACAATGCAAATTGTATGGCATATCTAGGTGTCCAAAATGCATGAATTATAGTATATCCATCATGAAAAAACCAATCTTCTCAATTATGAAACCCTTCAAAAATGGGTTGGTAATCCATAGAAATGAGAAATTATTGAAAATTAGTGGAGAATCTAGGTTTTTTAAAGCCTATTTTATTCAATATAACAACCTCAAAGAAATATTTAAATATGCATAAATACCAAGCCTTTGGTTCATATTTATCCAAGTGTTTGGTCCATAATTATATGGACTTGTAAGATCTTTTTTATTCATGTCTTCATATGGTTGTACCATTAACTATGGTTTCTAGACATAACAAAAAAAACATGATCGTATATGTGACACAACAAAGAGTATCATTTGAAGGATATGACATCACTTTATTTCTTAAAATGAGCCAACCCTTCCTTGAAGTTATTTGTAGGGTAGCTACCAAAATAAAATAGTGTGTTGTGTTACACTTTATATGTAAGTATAAAATGCCAAGGAACCTTTAGACATGGTAGGGATAACATCAATCCCCAAGAGTGCACACATACCATCATGAGTGTCTCTAAAGTATGGATAAAAATACTTTACATAAAATGGATCCATTAGTGTATCTTGGATGTTTATGGCCCTTGTCCATGCCCTATGTGCCTAAAATATGGAAATTATTTTTCCCTATAAATATTCTATATTTTTCATATTATATTATTAAGGCTTTTAATTTTAATGATGGGTGGGAATTAGGTTTCAGGCTAAGTATTTGGAAAAATGGGTTCTCCTCAATGATAAATAATTTCTCACCTATAAAATTAGTCACAAACAAATCTTAGGTATCGTACATTTTCGGGTTCCATTCAACAATGCCAAGGTCAAAAAATAAATAGGGCACAATGACCTTTACTTAATCAAACTTACAAGAATTAAAAATGAGAATTGGTTCACTGGCCTTATAAATTTTTTAATAGGGAACCTTATTTGGTATGAGTGACATGGTATATAATTAATACCCTATTGTCCTCTAAATTTTTTTTAAGGGGGCATGCTGAATTCCTTATTTTAAAGACTTCAAAGCACAATGAAATATTTTAGACAAATCAAGAGATTGATATCTTTTGTTAGACATGACTGGTATTTTAAATGGCACTTGATTAACTAGGGATATTATTTTGGAAGACATAACCTAGGACTTGGGATTTACACAACTTGAAAGACACAAATGTGTATAAAACCTAGAATAACTTATATAATAATTGAATATCCTTCTTTAGCAAAGATTGAGTATGAAATTTCGCATACCATTCAATGTGTATTGTAGAATGAATTATCATTGACAATTGAACACACCTCAAACTTTAATACAACCATAAAAAATATGAACACCTTTAGCTTTATTTCTAAAATTACGTAATAGTAGGGACTTAGGTCTTGATTCATTCAATATCATGTATGGGATATGATACTTTTTTATTTCAAATTTGAATCCTTACACTCATCACTATCATTTTAATTTTAATAATTAAAGACCTTTTGATCACAACAATAATATTTTGTTAACACCTTTAATAAATGGTGTGACACATCTATGTTAGTTTGGGCTTTAAATTTTGGTTTTTTTGTATTGGTAAGCACTTGAGTGTGGGACTCCTATTGGTCTATATGGGTGACTCAGATATCAACTAGCTTTCACATACACACATATTCGGCCCACCAATTTTATACATAGTTTTTGCTTACACCTAAACCTTCAAGTTTGACTATCCTTTGACTATATGGCCATGCGTATTACTATCATACATCCATGGTTCAAAAACCCAAAGAGAGGGGTGGCCCAACTACTTAAGACCATAGTGAATAGGAATGTGAGTTGTGATATGGACATGCCACATAGTAGAATCACATATTACTCTCTTTTTCATGTAGATGATTTAGCTTCTAGGTTAGCAAGACAATACATGTCATATTTTGATTCATTCTTCACAACTTATATAGAAAGGAAAGACTCATCATATCACATTTTTCAATATAAAATTAAACCTCCCAAGAGCATTATGTACTAGATTTAAAATTTAATTATTTAGTGAATGCTATTGATGTTGGTGCATAATTTGATCATAGTGATACTTCAACTAGGAAATGGGGACAACCAATATTATACTATACTAAAGGATAAGTGGTTAGGGCTTAATATTTAACTATTAGGAAATAAATTAATGGTTCCAAAGGATATGGACAAGGGGCTTCACATATTCATGTGATAACTAGGCATATGTGGTCAGGTCTCTATGCATGACAATACAAATTATGAATTTTGGATTCTAATAACTTATTTGAACCTAACTCTTAGGATTTTATTAATTAGAATATATAATTTACTTCAGCTATGTACATTTAAGCATAAATAATTTTAGAAACTTAGGTTAGATTGTAATGCCCTGCCAAGTAACCCTAAAGGAAGTTGCAATTAACATCTTAAGCGAACAATTTTTTTTTTTTATAAAGTGCATTTACCATACACATTCACTTACTAATTAACAACAACCTCTAAGGCTAAAAGGTTAGGATTACTTAAACCCACACATACACAATACATATAACCATAGCCTTATGAACTTTATGAAACAAACATCATACATCATAAAAATACCACATAACATAATAAGATAATCAACCAAGATACAATCTCATAAAAATTATCTTAATCCAATAGTTACATCACTCATTCCCAGAATGAGACACTAGTACAAATGTGTTACAATTACATAACTCCACCTCATAATCATAAGAGGGATAAAATAACTTATACAAGTTAAAATATTACAATGCAAGATAATACAATAAGAACCGCAAGCTGTCCATCTGGATGTCTCGCCACTAAGTGCTGAAGATCGATGGGGACCCAACGGTTTTGGTGCATGTTTCACCCAACCAATGTGGTACCCGAAGGCCCACCCCCCATGCTAGGAGATAGTAACAAAGTAACATGGACAAAGATCTATTACCTCTAACCAAAGACAGACTCATACTGACTCATACTGTTATAACCAATCAAATGAATTAACAAGTACAACTCATTCACCATACAAGTACAAATCAAGTACAACTCAAGTACAATACAAGTACAAATCAAATACAATAAAAGTACAACTCCAACATCACTGACATAGGTCACATTGCTTCCAGACATAAAGTAGATCAAGTATGTTCAAATAACCATACACATAAAATAATTAACAACAGTTGTCATAGATAGAGTGTCATCGCAAGGTTTGTCATGAGATCTCCTCTGGGCATTCTTCATAGGCTCACAAGTAATCCTGGTGGCCTCAACCGAATCCCGGCACTCATACTCACTCATGCGGAATCAACTACCTCTCGCAAGAACTAGATAGTTGATCTTGCCATTCTAGGCCTTCTCACTCATCCCAAGTCTAAACAAGCCCTTGCGTCTATGAGTGAGGATTAAATTATCTTGATTATTGAGAAGTTAGTCCTAATCTTCTAGGTACATTATTTTAATTATCACTTGTTTAAATCACTTTTGAAGGTTATCCAGTTTACCTCTTTGGGCTCTGGCGCCTAACAGAAGCCATTCTTCTATTCGACAACACACACCCAAACAATCCACCAAGAGAACTACAAGTGCATACCAACTAGGCATCATAATCCACTCCAACACAAGGAGGATACAAATAATAGAAACTCACTCCAAACATCTTGGAGACAACAAACACATAGTCCACTCCTTTCACAGGAGGTACAAAAGATCCCACTCCAACATCTTGGAGGCAATAACACATAATCCACTCCTTTCATAGGAGGCAACAAGATGAAACCACATAACAAGGTCACTCCGTACAAGGAGACACAGATCCCATAATCCGCTCCTAAACCAAGGAGGTGCAAACATCCTCGTTCATGAAAACCGGGTAAAACTGAACATGCACTACCCAAGGGAAAAACAACTGGATGGCATAAAGATTCAACAACCCTTATCCTCTAAGTTCTTCTGGAAGACTTATAATTTAAGACTAACATTAAATCCCAAAACCAACAATGCAACTTGACGACATAGCAACAAAAGCATTCAAGTCATCAATCAAATCTAATATTTGGATTTCCTAAATCCATACTCATTCAATAGGTAGTGTTGAGAAAGTCAAAGACATGATAAGTAGACCATCTAAAATAATCATAACCCCTATTTCCCTTTTCATTATTGGAAATCTAAAACAATTAAACTTACTTCCCTTTACTGAATACAAAGAATTAAATCCTTTAAGATAAGCATGAGGAAGATACTACTTTTGGATATACTAAATCCATATCTCTTTCATAATCCAATCACAATGATTCAATTAATCTAAATAGAAATTAATAAATAACATAATTGATTGCTTCATCAATAAAACAACTTCTTAATTTACTTTTAAATCGACACAAATCCATGCAAGTAAACTCTTTCCATTTCCTAACCAAATCTTACATCTCATTCAATTTTCTATTCAACACATTCAATTACTTTAATATAATAACATATTGTTTCTCTATCCATTTTCCATATACACTAATCAATCCAATTTTAAATCTCTATTCAATAATATATTGCATTCTTTAAATCAAATATTTAACTCTTTCAATTAAACTTTAACAAGCCATTTTAAAATAACAATAATTTCCCATATGTTTATAATTTTAATTCCACTAATCTAATATACAAATTTTATTTAAAATAATATAAATAAATATAATACTTTAGTATTATAAATTATAATATAAAATATTATTAAATAATATTTTAATATTATAATAACAATACATAAAATATTAATATTTATAAATATCAATTTATTATTATTTTATTTTCAAAGCAGCCATGGGAAAATAATTTAACAGCAGTCTCATGTTTCAAGCATAACTCAAAAAGTACGATCTGGGTATTTACGATTTTTGAACAGGGATAAGAAAATTTCAAAATTGCAAAATTTTTTTAAAATTTTCTAAAAACCCAGTTTGTAAAAGTGGAGTTATAGGCGATGCAATCAAACCATTTTACCATGAAAATATAACTACACTGCAAATTTTAAAATCTGTTTTTTGATAATAAACAGAAAGTTTCATTTTCTAAAAACATTCTAAATGCATTGTTCAATCTCTATGTTTGATGTCAATAGCAATTAAAATCAATTTTTCCAAATAATTTAAATTCAACTAAGGTTTTCACAATTTTCACAAGCAAAAGCTGTAAATTTATTTAATTCTTTTCTTCTAATATCAAGTTTGTTTTCTAAAACAGATTTAACAAACAAATCTTTAATCACTACTATTTAAGAAAAAAAACAATCAAAACCAATATATCACAAAGAGGAAAACCTGGTACAAGAAGCTACAGGAAGAGATGAGTTTCTGATGCAAGCCTCCTCCAAAGATTTCTTGAATTTTCTTCAATCCTCCAAAGAATCCAATCCAAAATCCAACAAATGCAGAGAATCTTTCCTTCAATCAGTTCTGCAATCAAACTTTCTTCAAACCCTTGTGCAAATTTTCCAAAATTTCTTCCCTGCTGTAAAAATGTATTTCTTTCTAAAAACTTTCTGTTGCCCTAAAATTAAAACATATATTCTTATAAATCAAAAATACCTAATTCAACCCTAATTCACATTACATGTAAATTAGATATTTCAATTTCAATTTCAATTTCAATATTTACAACCCTAATTCACATTACATGCAAATTAGATATTTCAATTTCAATTTCAATTTCAATTTCAATTTCACTTTCAATTTCAAATTTCAATTTTAATTTCAATTTCACTTTTCAAAAACCCACTTTCAATTTAAAATGCAATTTTGAAATAATAAATTAATTTACAAAGTTGCAACCAATTTCCCAAATAAACATTTAATTACAATTTCTAATTTAATTCCCACATGTTGGAATTAAATTCCAAAATTAATTCTAATTCTTTTATTTCCTTTCATTCTCTTGCATCACGTTTAATTAATTAATTTAATTATTTAATAACTATATTCAACCCCTTGGATCAAATTTAATTAATTAAATAAACTAAATATAATTAATTAATTTAAGTATAAAATTTTATCCACATTGCATTTTTTTAAATTAAATAATCATCAACATGATTTAAATGCAATTATTCCAAATATCTATTTCCAAATCAATAATCCTTCAGAAATAAATAACATTAAAACAAGACAGACAATAACTCGACACACACAACTGACGACACACTAAGGCTAGGGCATAGACTTGACACATGTTACCTAGCTACTATCTCCCGTTCAACTTAACCGTTGGATCGACACGCTCAAACCTGTGAAACTAGGTGGAGTGGATGTCATGTACCTGCAATCCTGCAACCAAGTAAACAACATCGTACGATATATCCAGCATATAATACACACCGTGAAGAAGAAATTACGGATTCGTAGGGCGCTCGCAAGCGAGTGATGCGAAACTATCCTCTTCACCAATACACTCATCGAAACTGACACTTCCATCATAATCCAGTAATCTCATAATAACATCTCATGTTAACTCTACAACATCATTAATCCATAATGCAAGTGAAACAATAATCAGATAACTACATCCCACAATAATGATTGTCGCTCAATAGTAGCGATCAAAACATCATAACAAAATGTATCCAGTATCAATGTAACTGCAACCAAACATAACATAAAGCAATTTGAACAAGAAGCAAAACGGAAGGGTATTACATAGATATTAAACTTTTCAACATGGTTATTAAGGTGTTATCCATTATTAACTAAAAAAATTACATGTGATTTGTAGATTTTAGTCTAAATGTACTTCCTAGATGCGTTCACTAATAGATATTTATTTTTCGTTCATAATTAGATCAATTTATAGGGTAAAATTTTCATGACATTTTTTAATGTGTAGGATTGTATTCATGCTTAAGAAGGTATATGTGATTCTAAGATGTACTTTACATACCTTTAATACCCCACTCTCAAAACTTCAAATATTCTTATGTTTATATATTGAGGCAATTGCAACTAAGGCATCAAGTAGAAAATAAATTATTATTAAAAATATATTAAGGATTGACTACCATGGTGCACCTAAACCTAGAGATGAGATTGAATTCCTATGAAATAAGGAAAGTAAAAATATAAAATAAATAAAAAACATATCTTTCATTCTAAGTGATTTAGGTATTATTTATTGGTGCTATAGATACCTAGATGTTACTAGAGACATTCTTAGAGTTGGACCAAAGGAAAATTCATGAGGGCTATATTTTCCTACGTAATAGTGGAACTATTCCCATGTAATCAAAATAGGTATTCTTGAATGATACTCACTATCATAGAATATCTCTACCTAAATTAATGTTAAAATCATAAAATTTGATATTTGAGTTATAATAGTTGAGTCGTGTAGACAAGAGAAGGAAAAGAATCATGTGCACACAATTGGATGAAATATGTATAAATATAATTATGTTGCTTGGATGCATTGAATGTCAAAAATATTCTTTGGGTAGTTTTCTATAGGAGTTAATGGTGAACTCCTCAACACCCTAGGATCACCTATAAGACAACAATAAATTCCACAACAGAGAAATGGAAGAAATATCATACTATGATTATGAATGAAAGATTACTAGATTGAATATATGGTTGCTTGGATGTATTGGAGTATGCATATATGTATGTATGTATATGCATATGTTCATACACATACATATGTATATGTATATGTATATATATACACCCACACACACTTTTATATATAATATATTTATTTATTTTTCCAATTTTGTCCTTTTGTTACCTTTACTATTTTCTTTATAATTTTTATATGTTTGTTTTCATATTCAAGGTCCCCTCTTTTTATTTATGCTTATAATTTTTAGCTATTCTTTGTACCTTCATATATAGGTGCTTATTCCCCACTTTTTATTTACTTTTTCCTTTTTAATTTTTATTTATTCCTTCTTTGTTCAATTCTTAAATTTATTGGTGCTTTATTTTTACTTTAATTATTCTTTCTTTGTTCATTACTCTTAACTTATATGTTCATTTTTTAATATAAATGTAGTATCAAAAAATGTCATTTGTTACATTTTCACACTCGTTTGGGCCCTTGTGAAATAAAATGAATTTAATGGTGCATTATTTAGGGTGTTGTAAAGTGTCTTCTTACACTTTCACACTAGTCTAGGGTTTTTATTAATTAATTGGTATACTTTATGCCTTAATTGGTCTTATTTTGCATCCACAAGCTTTAATTAATGCATCTTTCTAAGGATAATCCTGACAAATATGTAATGAACAATCAAAAATTAATGTTTTTGGATTATGTGGTCCATATTTAGTGATCTGGGACTCATACACCACCTTGGGCATATGATTCCCACCTAAGTTTTGGGGCCCTGATCTGGATTTCACATTAATCTAAGAATTTCTTAAAAAATGTGTCCTATAGCCTATCCTAATGGGAATCATACACCACTTCTAGTGTATGAGTCTCATGTGGCTTAAAATTAATTTAAACTCAAATTCTTGGTGAGATTTTATTCTCCTAAATTTGATGTCAGCTTATAGTGTTGTAATTTCAAGAGAGTATAAATACAGGGTTGTTTCACTCATTTTTCTCTTAACAATCAATCAAGTGACCTAGCAAGTTGAATAATCATCCTTATGGAGATCTAGAGATTGCAAGAGTTTACAAGAGAATTCAAGAGCATTCAAGGGATGATTATCAAGCATTTTGGAGCATTATTCAAGTATCAAGCATCATGTTTGTGTTTGAGATAACATTTGTGATGTAGGGTTTCATGATTCAAGCAAATATTCAATTCAATATATTTAACATTCAAACAAGAGTCAAGATCCACATCCATTGGAGCCATTTCATGCATGTTTACAACATATTATTCTAGGGTTTGGTGAGTTTCAACATTTATCATTTTTTAATTCATCCTTTTTCCTTTTCATTTGATTTCATTACAAGATTTGATTAAACAGGGTTTGACCAAGGCAAACCCCTTTCTACTAATAAAACAACATTTTCCCCTCTTTAGTGTGTGATTTTTAGATCTAGGTTGAATATACTCTAAGGAGAAATATTGGAAATAATTTTTCAAGTGTGCAAAGTTTTCAAAGTTGTCACCTTGTTTACAAGATCATTGAAAGGCATCTACAAAGTAGAATTCAATAATTCGGATCCAAAAATTGGGTTGAGAAGATAAAGAAGAGGTTGAATAGTAGATTCAAACTTTAACTTTTTGAAAAAGATGAGCGGGATTGATACACCACTTCTGGCATATGAGTACCTATATAGCACTTTTTCCAATTTTTTGGTGATCTAGACTTGTCTCTACCAGATTTTTATTCCTACTTAGAAACCCTAATCTGGGACTAAATCACCCAGCTTGGCATATGAGTCCTAATGTGCATTAGATTCAATATTTTTAGTATTTCAAGTATTCATTCAAGTTCTATAGGTTTCCAGGTGCACCTCTTCACTTTTACAGTTTATTGTTATGTTTTGCAATCATTTCTAGATGATTTATTTGTTGCAAGTATGGATGTGTTTAGTGGTGTTGTCATTAATGTTGTCATTGATGTCAACATAGTTTAGGTTGATTGTAGTTGGTACTTGTATAGTTGAGATACTGTAAAATTTCTTAGAGTACATGGAGCTATATTTATGAAGTTGTAGTTGTGTTTTTGCCAAGTGCTTTTGAGACAATTTGAGAAATAATGAAGGCAATGTTGAAGTGTGTGTTCTTAGCATGTTCTGGTATTGTGCTATGCATTTCTCCTATGTTGATCCTATGCCTATGATGATCTGTAAGTTTTTTCATGAGCTTCAATGGATAATATATTATGATTTTTAGCCTCTGGTTTGATGGAGAGTAAAAGATGTGTTCACCAATGTGTGAACTAGTTTGGCAGAACTATTTGTGTGTGGACTGGGAGAAATGATTTGGCTCCACAGTCATCTAATTTTTAGTTTCAGATCTTGCAGATATAGGAAATGACTCTTCTTGATGGTTTTTGTGTCTTCACAAACATGCTTGTGATTCGGCACTTTGGAAGACTTGCTCCGGAGCTCCTATGTTTTGTTGGTTGGTTTGGTTGGACTGTTGAAGATTTTTCTATGGATTAAGTTTCTTGTAGCTACTGTGGATGTACTTGAGGCATTCTCAGAAATGTTAAATTTTTTGGTAAAGTGTGTTGAGTGATCCATGTGTGATCATCTCGCTAGACATGCGTGTACTTCAAAGATCATTGGTGTTTTCATTAGGTTTTACTGACTTGGTGTCTAAACGTCACATTAATATTTTGCATCAATTTGAGGAAGCATGCAATTGATCCAAGATGTTGTTTGTGTCTTAAATTAAATATGTAATTGGTCCTCTCTCATTCTTATCCACCGGGAGAATGTTGAGTAGCCGACCTAATTTGAATTTGTAAATTGAAATTGTATAGCCAACCTTGGAGAATGTTTCTAAAGTTGAAGATGGTATAAAAGAAAATCAAGTTGTTGCGAATTTGATATCCATTCATCCACGAGTCAAGCAAGTAAGAGAAGTGTGCAAACAAGTGCGAAAAAGAAAAGTGTGGAAGAGACAATTGAGGCAATAGTACTTTAAGGTGTTAGGTTCCTGAAAGCAGTGAGCTGATGGTGTCTACAATCTTCTGATCAAGTTGTGAATGTGTGGAACCTTAGTGTTGGATCTTCATTTATCTTTTCTTTTCTTTAGGAAGTGAGCCTCCTTTTGGATAGTGAGTCCTTTATTGGTAGTGAGAATTTGTATATGGGTAGTCAGCCCTCTGGCAGCAAGCCTTTCTATCCGGTATTGCATTACTACTATATTGTGATTTTATCCTCACCATGGTTTTTCCCTCATTGGATTTTCCACATAAATTTGGTGTCTCTGGTGTTTTATTTTTGTTATTTTCATTTCATGTTTACACTTAATAATAGATTGAAGTTAAAGTGAAAAGATTAAGTTTATAAGTGAAGTGATTTGATACAACTGATTCACCCCCCTATCAGTTTTCTTGTGCATTTCAATAATTGGTATCAGAGCTCTGGTTCCTCAGTGAAAAGCTTAACCAATTGAGGTAGATCAGATGGTACACAAATTGTAGATCCCTATTTTTGATGGAGCTGATTACAATGACTAGAAAGAACATATGAAAGGTTATTTGGTTTCACTTGGTTTCAAGACTTGGAAGGCTATGGAGACAAAGTATGTGATACCAGCAGCTAGTCCTTCCTCTGCTGATGAGATTGCAGCTTATGAAGAGAATGAAAAATCAAGGTATGCTATCTTTAGTGCCCTATCTAAAATTGAAAGGAAAAAAGTTATTTCTTTAGCCACTGCTCATGAAGTATGGGAAAAATTGAAAGACATTTATGAAGGTAATGATATAGTATAGTTTTCAAGGAAACTAACTGCTAAGCAAAAATCTGAGAACTTGAGAATGGAAGAAGGAGAAGATATTGCAAGCTATTATCAAAGAGTTGAACTTATAGCAACTGAAATCAAGAATCAAGGTGGTACCATGTTAGATGAAGATATAATTGAGAAGATCTTGATTACCCTACCAAAGAATTATAGTGACAAAGTCTCTACTATTGAAGAATCATATGATCCAAATAAATTCACTAAGGAGCACCTATTTGGTGTCTTGATTGCATTCAAGATGAGAAAATTTGAAAGAGATAAGGAGAAGATTGAAACAACCATTAAAGTAATAAAGATAGGAGATGACTCGGATGATGATGATGCAGAAGAGTTAGAAGCAAACTTCATAAGAAGATTGAAGAAAGGTACTAGTAAATACAAAGGTAAGTTTCCCTTTAAGTTTTTCAATTGTGGAAATATTGGTCATTATGCATCAAGATGTCCTAATAGAGCTACACACAACAAGACCAAGGATAAAAATAATAATTAAAAATACAAGAGGGATAGGGAGTTAAAGAAATTTTATTATGTCAAAGAAGATGCAAAAATTTCTAATGATGAATTTGAATTTGAGGAGTATAAGGATGAATGTTTATTTTTAGCTTTGGAAAATAAAGTTGTATCTACTAACCATGGAAGATGTGCAAAGGAATCTGGTCTAGAGAGTAAGAAGGATGAAACAAAAGGTACACTTTTAACGACTTTTCATGCTAGACAGGATGAAGAATTTTGGGTAATTGATAGTGGATGTTCAAATCATATGACTAGTGATAAGAGTAATTTCACTAAACTTTAGAAATATGATGGAGGAATAGTTATGTTTGGAGATGACTCTAGTGCTAATATTGTTGGTAAATGAACAATTATTTTTTATGCTAAACATAATATTTATGATGTTTATTATGTAAAGGGTTTAAGGCATAATCTCTTAAGTGTTGGAAAAATGTGTAGAAAAGGTTTTAAGCTTGTGTTTCAGGATAACACCTGTGAGATCAAAAAAGGATCCAAAACTTTGGTGGTAGTTGGAAGAAGAAATCATGGAAACATCTATCAACTTAAAGGTGGTGATGGTCAATTTTTTTTTCTTAGATTATTGAAAGTTGGCTCTAGCACCGGAGGATGGGACATGTGAATTTCAACAATATGATCAAGATCAGTTCTAGGGAAGTTGTCAGAGATTTTCCTAGGATCACAAAGCCTTCAAATTCAATTTGTAGAAGTTTTCAGATGAGAAAACAAACAAGAAACAATTTTAAAGGAAAGGAAAAATCATCTACTGGAATGATGGAATTAATTCATATAGACCTCTATGGTCCTACAAGAATAGTAAGTCTTAATGGTGATAAGTACTTTATGCTCTTAATTGATGACTACTCTAGGATGACATGGGTTACATTTCTTAGAGAGAAATCTCAGGATCTTGATAGATTCAAGGTATTCAAGGCAAGAGTAGAAAATGAGGAAAACTTGAAAATTAAATTTTTAAGGTCTGATAGAGGTGGAGAATTTACTTCTGGTGAGTTTAATCATTTTGTGAAGAACATGGCATAAAAAGACATTATTCTGCTCCTAGAACCCCTTAGCAGAATGGAGTTGTGGAAATAAAGAACTGGACTGTTCAAGAGGCTACTAGAACTATGATGAAAGAAGCAAATATTCCAGATGTGTATTGGAGAGAAGCAATCCACACTAATGTATACATTCTAAATAGAGTTCAGATTAGAGATAACAACACAAAGACTCCTACCATTAAATACTTTAAAGTATTTGGAAGTAGATGTTACATTAGAAGAGATGATGAAAATCTTGGAAAGTTTCATGCTAGATGTGATGAAGGAATTTTTCTCGGATATTCAAATAACAACAAGACATATAGATGCTTTAATAAAAGACTGAGAAAAATAATTGAAAGTGCTAATGTGAAAGATGATGAAGCTATATATAGACCAGTGGAAATAAATGAAGTTGAACTTGATGATCCTATCTATGGGAAAGTGCAAGAAGAAAAGGAAGAGAAAGAAAAAAGTGATGAAGAAAAGATTCTAGAACTTGCACCTAAGACTCCTAAATATGTACAGAGAAATCATCCAAAGGAACAAATAATTGGAGACATAAGCGAAGGTGTGAAGACAAGAAGAAAAGTGGTTGAGGTAAACTTGTGTTTACTTTCTAAGATAGAACCTAAGACTATGAGTGAAGCATGTAATGATGAAATCTGGGTTAAATCAATGAAAGAGGAATTGCAACATATAGAAAATAATGAGACACAGGAACTAGTCCCTAGACCTACAAACAAAAATGTAATTGGTTCAAAATGGGTATTTAGAAACAAGTTGAATGAAGATGGTAAAGTGGTAAGGAATAAAGCAAGACTAGTATGTAAAGGATTTTCACAGGTTGAAGGAACAGATTTTGAAGAAACTTTTGCACCTATAGCAAGAATGGAGGCCATTCGTATTTTCTTGGCATTTTCAGCTCATAAAGAATTCAAAGTGTATCAGATGGATGTTAAATCTGCATTTCTGAATGGAGAATTGGAAGAAGAAGTATATATGGAGCAACCAAAAGGTTTTCAGCTATCAGACAAACTAGACATGGTTTGCAAGTTAAAGAAGGCGCTATATGGACTTAAACAAGCTCCCAGAGCTTGGTATGCAAGGTTGGAAAGATACTTGACAAAGAAAGGATTCAACAAAGGGTCTACAGACATAATATTTACTTCAAGGTTGAAAAAAACAAAATGTTGATAATTGTGGTATATGTTGATGACACTATCTTTGGTGGAAATGAAGGTATGTGTAGGAAATTTGTAGAAGAGATGAAAAAATAATTTGAAATGTCTATGATTGGTGAGTTGAATTTATTCCTTGGACTTCAAGTAAATCAAAATGACAAAGGAATATTAATTTCACAATCTAAGTATGTTAAGGAATTATTGAAGAAGTTTGGAATGAATGACTCCAAACCGGTCTGTACCCCTATGGTAATTGAATGTAAGATGAGTAAAGATGATGAATCTGCTAAAGTTGATCAGAGCATGTACAAATTTATGATTGGTGGAATGTTGTATCTTACTGCTACTAGACCAGATATCATGCATGAAGTATGTTTAGTTACAAGATTTCAAGCAGAACCTAAGGAAGCACATGTTATAGTTGTTAAAAGGATATTCAGATATCTTAAGGGAACTCCAGATTATGGGCTATGGTATCCAACAGATAATGAATTCACATTGAATGCCTACACTAATGTAGATTGGGTTGGCTATGTAGATGACTAGAAGTGTACAAGTGGTGGTGCATTCTTCCTTGGAGGAAGATTAGTTTCATGGTTGAGTAAGAAACAAGATTCAGTTTCTTTATCCACTACAGAAGTAGAGTATATTGCAGCAACATTCTTTTGTACACAAGTACTTTGGATGAAGCAAACCTTGATGGAAATACGTGTGGTGAGCGATGAACATATCTCTATATTTAGTGACAATACAAGTGCTATAAATTTTTTGAAGAATCCATTGATGCAGTCTAGAGAAAAGCACATATCTATCAAGTATCACTTCTTGAGGGAGAAGGTATTGTAGAATGAAGTTAGAATTGAATATGTACCTACAAAGGAACAAATTTTTGACATATTCACTAAGGCCCTTCTAAAGGATACCTTTGAGTATCTCAGAGGGAAGTTAGGGGTTATTGCACCTCCTTCTTTGAACTAAATGCACATGGAGGTGCATCAGTCCAGTGGATTCACAGACTCTTTCATCTAGATTGGTGAATGAGGTCTACTCCTTAGGGGTAGTAGAGAAGAGAATTTTTGCAATATGTGATGCGGGTGCACTCCTAAGGGGGAGTGAACAAAGCTTTATATGGTAAAAGTTTCCTTTGCCATTGATGTCAAAGGGGGGGAGAGAATCATCTGAAAATTTTATGCTTGTGAAGATTGTCACTTTTAAAAATCATGTATGTTGTCTTTGATGGTTTTTCACATCATGTGTTGCCATCAATCACAAAGGGGGAGATTGTTGCAAGTATGGATGTGTATGGTGGTGTTGTCATTGATGTCAACATAGTTCAGGCTGATTTAGTTGGTACTTTTATAGTTGAGATTCTGTAGAAGTTCTTAGAGTACATGGAGCTATATTTATGAAGTTGTAGTTGTATTTTTGCCAAGTACTTTTGAGAAAATTTGAGAAATAATGAAGGTAGTGTTGAAGTGTGTGTTCTGAGCGTGCTCCAGTATTGTGCTCTATAATTCTCATGTGTTGATCTTATTCCTATGTGGGTCTGTAAGTGTGTTCATGAGCTTCAATGGATAATATATTCTGAGTTTTAGCCTTTGGTTCGATGGAGAGTAAAAGATGTGTTCACCGGTTTGGTAGAACTATTTGTGTTTGGATTGGGAGAAATGTTTTGGCTTCGTAGTCACCTGGTTTTTATTTTCAGATCTTACAAATCTGGGAAATTACTCTTCTTGATGGTTTTTGTGTTCTGACAAACTTTCTTGTGATTTGGCACTCTGGAAGACCTACTCCAGAGCTCCTATTTTTTCCTAGTTGGTTTGGTTGGACTGTTGAAGATTTTTTTGTGGTTGAAGTTTCATGTAGCTTATGTGGATGTACCTGAGGCATTCTCAGAGATGTTAAAATGTCTGGTGAAGTGTGTTGAGTGATCCACATGTGATCATCTTGTTGGAGATGTGTGTACTTCAAAGATCATTGGTGTTTTCATTAGGTTTGGATGACTTGGTATCTACACGTTACATTAAGTTTTTGCATCGATTTGAGGAAGCATGTGATTGATCCAAGATGTTTGGGTCTTAAATTAAATATGTAATTGGCCCTCTCTCATTCTTATCCACCACAAGAATGTTGAGTAGTCGACCTAGTTTGAATTTGTAAATTGAAATTGTATAGCTAACCTTGGTGAATGTTTCTAAGGTTGAAGATGGTATAAAAGCAAATCAGGTTGTTGCAAATTCAATATCCATCAATCCACGAATCGAGCAAGTAAGATAAGTGTGTGAACAAGTGCAAAAAGAAAAGTGTGGAAGAGAAAATTGAGGCAACAATACTTTAAGGTGTTAGATTCCTGAAAGCAATGAGCTGATGGTGTTTACAATCTTCAGATCAAGTTGTGAATATGTGGAACCTTAGTGGTGGATCTCATTTATATTTTCTTTTTTTGTAGGAAATGAGCCTCCTTTTGGACAGTGTCCTTTGTTGGCAATGAGCCCTCTGGTAGTGAACCTTTGTATCTGATATTACATTACTACTATATTGCGAGTTAATCCTCACCGTGGTTTTTCCCTTATCGGGTTTTCCATGTAAATCTGGTGTCTCTAGTGTTTACTTTATGTTATTTTCATTTTATGTTTACACTTAATAATACATTGAAGTTAAAGTGAAAATATTAAGTTTAGAAGTAAAGTTATTAGATACAACTGATTCACGCCCCTCTCAGTTGTCTTGTGCATTTCAACATTATTTCAATCTTGCATATCATTAAGTTTCATAATTATTTCTTGCATTTTACTTATCTTTCCAAGCCCTATCTTTGTTTTGAACCCCTTTTTAGTCCTTTATCACACCTTAGTACATCCCAATTGCAGATCTCTTTCCCTCATTAAATCCTTGAATTGAGATCTCTAGGGTTTCCTTGAATAAGAAGTGAAGAAAACTTGTTGCTCTATGTCCTAAACTATAAAGCGATAATTTTCTTCCTTTCATTTTGGTGAACCTGCATTTAGAGCACATCATTTCTAATTTGGAGTGCATCATAGTCCTAGATCTAGCTTGCATTAACTTTGCATTAGTTAATTTGTACCTAGGGTTTCAAAATCTTGCATTAGTGAAAGTGCATATAGATTGCATTTTTGCCTCTTGCATCACTGAAATTGACTTGAAATCTAAATTTTTACTTAGCCTAGACATCATTCAAAATAGAAAGCATAACATTCACACAAAATTTGCTAAAAATTGTGCAAAACCCTAATTTGGGACTCATACGCCCCTTTGGGAAATTTAGTCCTAGTACAGGTAATTTTTCATGATTTTTAGGTATTCTATGGTGATTTTTATTCAACATTCAAACCCCTAAAAAACCTTGATTGGGACTCATACACCCCTCTAGGCGATTTAGTCTCATTTTAGATTTTAAATTGCATTTTCTAGCATTAAATTCTCTATTTCTTTATTTTTGTTTGTTGTTGTTAGTTATATGTTTCAATTTACAAAGTTTTTATTACTTCCATTTCATCGCATCTAGCTTAATTCCACTTGAATCAAAATTAGAGCATATCATTTATTTTATATTCATTGCATCTTGTATTTCATTGATTATCCCTTGCATGAGATCTTCAACTTGGTGTCCTATTGCTAATACTATGGTGATACAAATTTTCAGACTCATGTCATCCCTAATAGCATAATCATAATGAATCTTGGGTTATCTAGCTCTTTCACTACTAGTGTTGATACTAGTTCACTAGGTATGGACCATACCTTTGACAACTCTTTACCTTCAAGTAGTGTGACAAATGTTGAAACAATGGTTTCTAGTATTCCACAAGAAAACATAGTAATTTTTTTTGAAGAATTAGTAAACATACAAAATCAAATAAGTACTGAAAACATTTCAACCACTGATATCAAGGGCTGTCATAGATAACATACATTGCATGATTGAAAGTGAAGACGAAATAGAACTTGTGCATAACATAGTTCAGATTTTTGGGAAACATCTTACCTCAACCACTAGTGATGCTTTACCTTCAAATAATGTCCAAAGTCAGGGAGGAACTCAAATTCCTCCTCTCACAACCATTGCATATATTCCTACCTACACCAACCCTCAAGTTACAACAAAGATGCAACCTAAAATTAATGTCATTCCTACCTTGGGTATTTCCACTAGCATTTGTAGTACCCTTGTGGCATCACACATCATATCTCCTACCACTTTACCTCCCATAAGAATTCCATTCACTTCTCCCTCGAACACATATACACCTCCACCATAGTCACCTCCATCTCAAAACACAAACAATGCCACCCTCATAAATAAACTTGTGCAAATTGTTGCATCCCTTCAAAATAAAGTTTCCACCATAAACCAAAATCAAAATGCCCAACCTACGTATTATGTCAAAAGAAATCCCTTATCCTTGGAGATATTAAGAACGTCGATGCCACAAGGTATATAGGTGCCTAGATTTGAGAAATATGGGGGGAAAGGAGATTCTTCTAACCATCTTTGCACTTATACTACCCTATGTAGTGACTTTATTCTTGATGATAAACTCTTGGCTAATATTTCCCCTAGATCCTTGAAGGATACCGCCTTAGAATGGCTTTCCTCGTTACCAAAAAAATCAATTCATTCATTCAATGAACTTTTTGAGGCCTTTATAAACCATTTATAATTGCATATGACTCCTAAGATGACCTTAGCCGATTTTATAAGATGTAAGCAAAAAGAAGATGAAACATTTATAGACTTTATTTCACGCTACCAATCACTTTATTCCCAAATCAACTTAAAGGTTCTTGATCCTCACCTTCAATGTATGTTCATTGAGAAATTGAAAACTAAGATACAATATAATCTTACCATGATGAAGTTTCCCTCCTGTGTACACTTGTGTACTGCCCTTCATGATTATCAAAATTTGATTAGTAGTCATGAAACAAAATCCACCTCTAGTCGACCTGAAAAAGTTTGAATCCACAAACCAAAACAATTATCAACCTTTTAGAAAATAGAATAAAGGCTTCCTTTAAATTAACCCCCCTCAACCAACACAACATGTCGATACCCAAGTGGCTACTATAAGGAAGACAACTCCTTTCACATTTTGGGATCCGGCTAGGTGATTCACTCCCTTACCTGATACCCTCCATAACAAAATGTCACAACTTTTAGAACAAAAAATGATCACCTTTCCTTCCATTAAAAATCTTGATCCTAATAAAACTTTACCTCTAAAATTTAGATCCAATTCCTATTTCCATTATCACTGAAAAAATGGACATGACACAAAACATTGTAAGTGTCTTTAACATCTTGTGCAATACCTCATTGATTCTAGTTGAATTTCAATTGGAGGTGTTAATGATCAAGGAAATAAGTTTGTTGTTGCTCCCAACCAAAACTTGCAATTCTTTACCAACCCTATCCCTAATCATAAACTTTCATTTGTCAAAGCTAGAAAAACTAAAAATAATGATGTGATGAATGTTGACACAGATGATGACAACAATGATACTATTGAACAAGATCCCATAGAAATTGATGAACAAGACCCTACATAGGATATGCTTGGATTCATTGAAGTTATACCTTATAAGGGCTGAACTAAAAAGCCTCTTGACATTGCTTTATCATCTAAAGATATACTTAAGCATGTACCCAATGGTCCTCTTTAAATAGTTAGAAGAATCTATGATAAGCCCCCTAATGGGATATTAATTGATCTCGTCTGTGGAGAGAATGTGATCACCAAATAATTCTTACTTGTGCATGAACTCTATCAAGAAACATATGATAAATTGAAAGCATGGATAGAAATGCATAATGGTTTTGCTTGCCCTACTATGGGATCGATCACCCTTCCTTTATAAATAGGGCATAAAACATTACATTTCTCATTCTCCATCATCTCAATGTCAAACCAATTCCATGTGAAGCTTGGTTGCCCATGGCTATGCTCCATGGAAGATGTCCCATCGATCGTGCATAAATGCTTAAAGTTTCCCTTGAACAATGAAATATTTACTGTGCACCATAGTGGCTTTAATCCTTTGTCTTCCCATGATAACTTTTCCTTAGATTTCTTTCGGCCTGAGCCTATGGAACCTATTAAACCTTGAGAAGACTTATTTTTCAAATCCTATCAAAATTTTAAGGAAAAATGCATAGAAAAACTATGGATTAGAAAAATGCCTTAGCCTACGACCAAGCCTACCATGATCGAACCTAAATATATCCCAAAAAACCAAGACCAACCTAAGACAAATTATTTCCCTATCTCCTATAAAATACCAAGAGACAACGGAAACAATCCTATCACACCTCCTAATATAAAACAAGTTTACAAAGCTAAAGAGAAAGTGGTTGAACAACCTCCTATGCCTCCTTCCATTCCTCCCCTTAGGGAAGAAAATAATCCTATGGTTGAAAAACCCGCTCCACAAATGCAACTTGAAAGTCATACTAAAATAAATAGAAATTCTAGAGAGAATAGGCATAGATGTCATGCTCTTTCTTGGAGGCTAAATGAAGAAACAAACAAATAAAATAGGTATCCAAACTTGACTGAAGCAATGCACGATGACTCTCCCTCGTCGTAACAAAAAGATCCTATACCACAACCATAACAAGAGCCAAATCCTTCTTTAGACATTATCATTCAACCTCCCATTATGATTAACTTGGAGGATGATGATGAGGTTGTTAAGATAGATGAAGAAGTGCATAACAAATTAAATACATTATTTTCCTCTTCTATGAGCTTAAATGACAATTCTCCCAAGAAGAGTGTTGAACTTGGTGACACCCCTAGTTCGGAACTTGCTATTGTCCCTTTAGCTAGTTTCCCTCCTTATTCATATGATGAACATGATTGGGATGCAAATGACCTGCTATAGGTTGACTCACATGTGATGTACTAGTCTTTTACATTGTTTCTTTTTATTTTGTGTGATTTCATGTGCGTAATATGATCCCCCATGATGTTTTGTTTGATGTCTCTCTCTTTTTGTGACATTCCTCTATTTGTACCTACATTCTTCTCTATGTCATGAACATTTTATCTTTTCATTTTTCTTGTGTTTTCCTTTTGGGGATGATGCAAGGCGTTGAGACATTCATGTCTCTTCCATGTTGACCCAAAAGCTTTCCTTTATCTTTTTCATTTTTTTTGTGTTTTCCTTTTGGGGATGATGCAAGGCGTCAAGACATTTACATCTCTTCCATGTTGACCTGAAATGATTTTTCTTTGTTTTCACTCTCATTGTGTCATTCTTCTAGTTCTACAAGTTTTTGGAGAATGATGTCAGTTTCGACCTCTATAAAAATATTGTATCCAAAAAATACTGACCTTGAATCCATGGATCCCTTGTGTTATTTTGGGATTTCATTTTGGGGGCAACCCCTCCCTTGTCATGACGTAGCTTTATTTGGAAACATATGACTTGACATAGGGCTTTCCAAGTCAGCTCTCATATCTTCTTTATTGTTCTCATTTATCATTTGCTACTTTAAAGTAATTGCTCACAACATGGTGTTTAGCAACTTCTTTAAAGTGGGCATGCATTGACATTATTGTTTTACATTTCATGGTTCATTGTGTAGTCTTCTTACTTCATGAAATGTTTCTTTCATTTTGTGGTGATATTGGATGTGATGTACCTCAAGAGCGTGATCTCTCTTAGTATATTGTATTCCTCTTAGTGGCTTGATGTGATACATTGCATCCCCTAAGTTGTGAATCTTCTATTCTTTAATGATTGGCCATCTCTTGGAGACATTAGGCACAATGTTCCCTAAGTTAAGACCTCACATGAACTAAGCGAAACTCCTTTGAACATACCTTACACTATTTTGCACTTACATTTCTGATTATATGGCCACCTTGCATAACACACTTTTCTTTCCTATGGAGACATCTTGTTTGTTCATGATTTTCAAGCATACGAAGCTTTACTTGCCTCATGAAGCTCAAAGTTCATTGTTGTGTGGCACCTTGTCAAAGTTATCAGGAGGTATAAATTTGGTATGGTTGTATGTATGGGAGCCAAAATTAGGCATGAATTTCCTATAGCCACTTCCTTGTGAGTGCATACCGATCATGTGCATATGTGTCTCACCCTTTTGGACACTCAGCCAACAGATATCCTGAAGTTCCATTGCCTCAGAGTGAGCATGCATCTTTGGAAAAACAACCTAGATCTGACCCACACCGCAATGGAAAAATGGTTGAAGCTTGATCCCCCCTCTTTTGTTTTTTTTTTTGTTTTCCCTCTTTATGTCTTTGGCAATGTATGCTTGTGCCTTTTTGTTTCTCCTTACATTATTTTCATGTGTGTTATCTTGTTTTTATGCTGGTTTTATTGGTAAAAGAACTCTACAACTATCATCTGGTGTTGTCATTGATGGAAACCCTATGCATTGATAAGGTATGCATATCCTCATTCAAGCCTACTGACAGATAGATTGAAAATCGACAAGGCATAACAGGGTATTCGGTAACTCAACATTCATTGGTTTGTGCATAGATTTCAGGTTACCATTTTGTGTTGCACATCTCAGGCAATGATTATTGATGTATTATCTCTGTTCTAATTGAAATGTAGTGGATCATACCAATTTGCATGAGATTTAGAAGATTCAGTTGGCTTATTCTTAGTTTTTCTTGTATCAAGGCCGACTTCATAAATATATTAAGTCACGGATGTATGAGAACTAATTAATTGAATATATTTATGTTTTTATATCTTTGTTTGGGTCTTAGCCAAGTTGTGTCTGACCATTAAGGGTACACATTGCATATTTATCATTATGTGAGTGGACAATTGTAATTTTGTTGAAGCTGACAAAGTGTAAATAAATCCTATATTGCAGATATATATACATGATTGTTTGTATCATTTTGGGTGAAATACATATTGTGTTAGTGTTCGAATTGTGACTTTGAGCAGAGCAAAGGTGTGATTAAGAATAGTTTCACTTATGCATAGAAGATCTATGTGATGTGTTTGAGCAAACCAGAATAAAGTTACAGAATCAGTCTGTCAGGCAATAGATCTATTATTGTACTTAATCTGGGACTGTAATCAAGCATTTTAGATGCTATCATCTTAGTTCAAATATTTAGATGGTTTTAATCTGAACTCTTAGGCAGCAAGCCCTCTTTTCTTTGAGCAATGAGCTCTAGGCAATGTTCTTGAATGCAAGTGCATTCCCCTTTTGTAATCTTCATTTTGAGTATACTCAGAAACATAATTGTGGATTGGCCATCCACCGTGGTTTTTCCCCTAACAGGGTTTCCATGTAAAAATCTTGGTGTTGTGGTGTTTTTTTTTTTTTCTTGCTTATGCTTTATGATTGAATGTTATTAATTATTGGAAGTTAAAGGTCAATAAAGTTAATTTTTGCACAAATCTTATTCACCCCCCTCTCAGTGTGACTTGTTTCCAACAATTGGTATCAGAGCTAGTTCCTCAGAAGAAAAAGTCTAACAACTTGGGAGATCTTGGAATAAATTTCAAATGATTCAAGAAATCTTGAACAACATTTATGGTGGCCCTAGATGACCTTGATCAGTCAAAAGATGAAGTCCAGAAACTGCAAGCGAATCTCAAGGATGCAGAAAAATCCATTTAGTCTCTGAAAGACAAAATCAATAAGTCAAGAGAGAAGACAAAGGAACTTTTTGATCAAATTTAGACTACTCAAGAGAATACAGTTTTGAAAGTTGAAATGGAATCCATCATGATAAAAATGACCAAAGAGATTGAAGACAGAAAGAAGAATGAAGAAAGCCTAGCATAGTCCTTGAAAGAAAAATCTGAAGTATGTAGTCAATTGGATGATGAATTGGAAGTATCTAAAATAGTGAAGAAGCACTTGAAAGATAGCTGGATGATATCATAAATGAACTTGCTACTGAAAATGAGTACAAGGAAAAGATCAAATCCAGCTCATCCATGCTCAATGATCTAATTGATAATCAAAGGACTCATGGTGATAAAAGAGGTCTTGGATTTGAGTAAGGAGAAAGCTCAAAATCCGGACAAAAGGATTATGGATAAAGGAGATTCAGGTAGAGAAATTAGATGAACAATCCTGGCAAGTATCTAATAACACAACCCAATGCTCAAAATTCAATGGATACTATTTTAATTGCAACAAGTTTGGACACATGGCTTCTCAGTGCAGAAGAAGAATGACAAAGAGGTCCATCTTTCTAAGGTCAGTGTTTCAATTGTCATAAGATTGGTCATAAGTCAAATGAATGCAGAACTATGATGAATAAATTTCACAAAAACATCAGATGATATACTTGTGTAGACACCTAAAAATGACCTAGGCCTGCAAGCAATATTTGACCACCTTTTGCCCTAGCATAATTATGAAATTTGAATTATGTCCCTAACCCACATTCAACTATTAATTAAATAATTCATGATTATTTAATTAATTCATAAACTTTCATTCTTCATGATTATTAAATAAATAAATCTTATTTATTTAATTTAATATGTCACTAATTGTCAAAGTCTTCTAATAATTAAATAAAGTCATCTTATTTATTTAATTAATCCTTATCATTAATGTCCTCCTGATTATTAAATTAATATATTTTAATATATCTATTTAATATGTCACTAATTCCTAAATCCTCTCTTAATTAAATAAATTCATTTATTTATTTAATTAATTAACTACTTCTTCTAAATTAAATAATTATTTTAATTATTTAATTATGGCATGTGACACTTTTATATTTTTAAATAAAACAAATCATTTAAAAATATCTCACATGGTTAACTGATTCTTCATTTAGTAATTAATTTCAAAAATCAATTACTAATTACCTCACAAAATCTTCTATTTTGAATTAATTTAATTCAAAAAGGGAAATATTCTTCTACAAATCAAGTAATTTCTAAAATTATTGATTTTCTAAAATCTCATCCTCTTGTCTTCCGATTTTTGCTAATTTCATCTCAACTGTCACATTCAGTCTTGATTTAATTCATTTAATTAAATCTTATTCACACATATGGGTATTTTGTCCTAAACCTAATTTGAGTTGCCTTATTGAATCTTGACCTTTGATTCTAGGGTATTCTTCAATCTCTCATCTTGACCGTCCATTCAAGATTGCATTTTCTATAAAATGACAATCTTGATCTCATTTTCGGATCCATGATCATTTGTTTACACGTTTACTATAGGCATTCTTCCATCATAGGGCATTTGATTTTAGACATATTATTTGCTTGCATATTAGAAAATTGATTTCTAGTTTGCATAGAATCATATTAAATCCTTCAAAGGCATTTGTTAAGGCTAGGCATTAGAGAAGTTTGCTCATATAGACAAATCTGAGGGCAATCCATCATTGCAGCAAGGCTTGAGGAGGTACAATGGAAGGAATCATGGAATAGAGAAGATTGGTGAGACCATTCCGTTTTACATTATTCTCTTTTATATTCTTATGTATTTCATTGTTGATGTTTAAACTAACTTGCAAGTACAACTAACTGTTTGAACAAGTCTTGTAATATTTTTAGATCATTACAACTTGCAATAGACCTGGACATGTTTCTAATCAATGTAGATCAAGAGGAAATCAAAGGAACAATTGGTCTGGTAAGAGGAATGTTGTATGCTACAATTGTAACAAAACTGGATACATTGCTACATTCCGTCGGAACAGAAAAGGTTCGGTAAATCAAAGGAAAACTATGCAAAAGGATGTGAAAGGAAAAGGTAAAGTCACTACAAATGAGGTTAGGCAACAAATGTAGAAAAAAAGGGGTGAAGAAGAGTCCCTTCGTTGAAGAAACTGCACCTGCACCAAAACCTACCTCCGATAATTCCTCCGGGAATTAGTCTCAGGCCTTTGGCCCAGGGGGAGCAGCTAAGAAAATCATCAAACCCCCTAACCGGTAAATGACACCATATGTAAGTACATACTGGAGATGGACAGATGCCCAACAAATGTTGTTGAACTCATCAGAGGAATTAGTATACCATATATCAATTCCGCAAAAGAGCTATCAAGTTTTTGTACATAGTAAAAGTGCAACCAGATGAATTAGGGCAAATGCATTTATTGCGACAAAAATTTAAGTATGTGAGTGATAAAAGGCCACTTCTATTCCTCATTTGTCACTTTTCTACCTCGAGAGAAAGAAGTTGGAGAGCTCCAAGCAACCTAAGGTGAATTAAGGTGAAAAACAAGTGTGAAGGTGATTTAGCGATTGATTTTGCATCTGACGGAAAAAGGTATTTATCAAGAACTTCTTGGTTTTTTTGATTTGGGCAAGATGAATACTCCTTTAGTGCTCGAAGTTAAGGACATACCTCATCTTGAATTTAAATTACATCCCCACATGTCTTTAGAGACCAATCCACTAGGGGCATTTTCATCAGTTGCACATGGATTCTTGCATACAGAGGATATTAGGGTTTACATTCATGCAAATATTGAGGATCTGGGAAGAAATCAACTTGTAAAGTTGTACAATCATCATATCGTTGATGAAAATTCCAGTGTAAAACTGGAACACCAAATCCTAGAAACAAATAAATTCATTTCGATGGTTAAATTTTCCGTGTTCATGGAGTCGAAATGGGTCTGCTATGTCTTGAGTCAGGTACATGAAGAATTTGTGTGGCTTACTATTCCCTTCAAAATTACTAAGGAAGCCATAAGTGCAGTAACTAGTCTGAATTCCTCTGGCGGTCTACCTGTTTTGAAGTCCATGAAAAATCAAACTGTCACCGACACCACAGGCTTGACAAATGACAAGACCACAATGACTGTTGAAAATATTGCTGATATAAATGTTAGATTTGCATCCATGGTAATTGGTTATCAGATTTACCACTCTAGCCAGGAAAACTCTGTATTCGATACGAAAATCTATGTTGCCTACCAAATGGTAAAATAAAATATGGAATATGATATCTGCAAATTATTAAGGATTTGGTTGATGGAAAACCTTGTGAAGATCAAGAGAGACGAGAAAAATTCATTCAAATATGGCAGTCTGCTTCTATGCTTATTTTGTTATTTCATGGAAGAAGTCTCGGGTGTTGGAAAAGTTCAATGAAAAAAGAACATTCTGGTAGCTGAATAGATAGGGAATCTATTGTACAACCTTATAGATATGAAAACCAAAAATGTTGATATCTGGGGTTACTTGAAAATATTTCAAAATAGCATGCAAGCTAGGGAAAGAATTCCCACAAAGATTCAATTTTCTTTATGGTGAAAGTAGATTAGTGCCTGATGGAAGCAACAGATCCAAGAACTGTTTGCCTATGGGCTATGAGGTTGAGGAAAATATTTTGGAAATGTATTCCCAACATCTGTTGAGCAAACCTCTGGATCCGACTGAAAAGAGATTTGGTACTTATGCATAAAATCACACTCAAATTCATAATGAGCTCAAGAAACCGACATCAACCAAAAGAATAAGAAAAGAAGTTGAAGTTGTTGTAGAATGTTTGGGTGTATCTGCAGAGCAACTAAATGAAGTTGGGGAGAAAAGGGAAAGAGATGCAATAGCAGGGAATGCTACTAAAGAGGCAACAAAAGCACAATCAGTTGGTCCAGCAACACCATCTTCCTGAACTAGGACAACCAGAAGCTTGACATCTCACTCAGCTCCTGCAGTGAAATTTGCTCCTGTGAAAAGTGAAAGCAAAAGGTCTGGAAAGGAAGCCCAAGGAAAGAAAATTAAAAGAAAAAGAGTCTACATGACTATCTTTGATGATGAGGAAACAAAATCTGATGAAGATGTCAACAAAATCAAATAGCAAGGTACTAAAGTAGCTTTTGTGTCAAAACCCTCTGGTGTAGATACTCAAGAAAAGAAGAAGACCAAGGTTGAGACACTTGGTATGTCTGTTGATCAAATTGAAAAAGCAATAATTTTAGATGGAAATCTTAAACCACTTTCTCAATGGTATGAATCTTTTTCTAAATTTGATAGAAGAATTCTAGAAGAACCTACAATAAAGTACATGAATATCTTCAACAAAGTTTTGGTTGAAATCATGTCTAGCCTCCAAAAAGGTTTGAATGATATTCTGGAATCAAGGAGATTAAGTGCCTTAATTGAAGAAGAACGAATGAGAGAAAGATTTCTTGTAGAACTATGTCCGTAAATGTCTATGGAAGACATGCAAGAATTCTTGAACAAAGCAAAAAGGAAGTTCATAAGCAAGTCAAGGGTCAATAAACTGATGATTGGCCTAACAGATGAAGTTGTACAAGAAACAAAACAAATTTTGAAAGAGTTGCTACTAAATGACAAAATTAAGGTTGTTTCTGAGGAAACTCATGCAGATGATGTCTCATCTAATCCAGTCAAAGATGCAGAAGAAATATTTTTTTGGTGCCAATGAAAACTTTGAGGTTCCACTTCCAAAACAACACATAAATCCCCATGGAATATGATGCAACTATGAATATACAAGTTGAAACGACAGAGAACACTGAAGAAAAATCAAAATCTTCAATTAAGGAAGTATTAGTTGAGGAAAGGAAAAGTGACGTAAAAATGAAGTCAAGAGACACTGCCGAGACAGTTAAGAAATTCCTAGTGGAACATAAGGAAGAGATTGAGCCATAATTAATTAAAGGTCCCATTGACCTATCAAATTTGAGCCCAGTCTAGATAATGAAGGTGACCTCATTTGCTCAACTAAAAGCTCAAGAAGAGTTGCTAAAATCTCATATTGAAGATAGTGAATTGTTGGGACTTGCGTCAGGAGTATTGGAGAAGATCATGCCCTCCTTTGTGAAAGATCAAACTGAATCTTCATCTAGTGAACTAAAGAAGCTTATCAGCTCGGTGAGTACTCATTTTGAGTCTATTGAAAAGTCTACGTTGGCAAAAGTGTAGAAGGAATTTGATGCAAAAAGGTTTAATGGACTGAAAATACTGATTGCCAAAGACAAATTCACTTTGGCCACTTGTGTCAAGCACATACAAGATGCTCTATCTAAAGGAGGAAAGATTTACAAATCCTGTTTGTCTTTTTCAAATTTTACAGAAGCAAATGAAAAGAAGGTGAAAGACCTGGAGAATCACTTAGCAACTATCTCCGAGGAATTTGATCCCCTATCTGGTGGTGTTGGGAAGATTGAAGGTGAAGTTATGTCACTACTAAACAAGATAAAAGGGTTGAAGCATGAAAATGATAAAATTGTCTCCAGAACCTATGAACTCAGAAGCATTATTAGCCCCAAAATTGATGTAATGGGCAGTGCTCTAAAAGAAAGAGAAGAAACTATGGTAGTCAATGATCCAACCAGCTTGGAATCCATAGAAATGTTGTCCTATCTGATTTGTGGACACATAACAATAATGGAAAGCCTTAAATGAGTTTGGGATTCAAACCTGGTGCAGTTAAAGAAGGATTTTGCAGACATCTTTCAACTTTTGTAAGGTAAAGAAGCACCTTTGTACAAACAATTTTTTTGATTAATTATTTTTTTGGTATGCGACCCCTACCTTTTCCATTGATGTCAAAGGGGGAGAAGTGGTGTGAAGAATTTATAATCTGCTTAGGGGGAGAGTAGCATTTTTGAAATTTTGGATTGCAGTGAAGTTTATCTTGGTACTGATCCGACACTTAGTCATTTTTCACTAAGTGTTGCCATCAATGCCAAAGGGGGAGATTGTTGGAAAAAGAACACTGCAACTGTCATCTAGTGTTGTCATTTATGGAAACCCTATGCATTGATAAGGTACACATATCCTCATTCAAGCCTACTGGCAGATAGATTGAAAATCGACAAGGTAGAATAGGGTATTTGGTAACTCAACATTCATCGATCTGTGCATAGATTTCAAGTTACCATTTTTTGTGTTGTGCATCTCAGGCAATGATTATTGATGCATTATCTCTATTGTGATTGAAGTGCAGTGGCTCGTACCAATTCGCATGAGAGTTAGAAGATTCGATTGGCATATTCTCATTTTTTCTTGTATTAAGGAAAACTTCATAAATATATTAAGTCGTGGATGTATGAGAACTAATTAATTGAATATCTCTATGTTTGTATATCTTTGTTTGGGTCTTAGCCAAGTTGTGGCCGACCATTAAGGGTACGCATTTCATATTTCTCATTATGTGAGCTGACAGTTGTAATTTTGTTGAAACCGACAAAGTGAAAATAAATCCTATGTTGCGGATATATATACATGATCATCAGCATCATTTTGGGCGAAATACATATTGTGTTAGTGTTCGAATTATGAGTTAGAGAAAAGAAAAGGTGTGATTAAGTGCAGTTTCACTTGTGCATAGAAGATATGTGTGAGCAGAGCAGAACAAAGTTACAAAATTAGTTTGTAAGGCAGTAGATCTATTATTGTACTTAATCCGGAACTGTAATCAAGCATTTCAGATGTTATCATCTCAGTTCAAATATTTAGATGGTTTTAATCTAAACTCTTGGGAAGAAAGCCCTCTTTTGTTTGAGTAGTGAGCTCTAGGTAGTGCAATTGAATGCAAGTGCATTCCCCTTTTCTAATCTTCATTTTGAGTATACTCAGAAACATAATTGTGGATTGGCCATCTACCGTGGTTTTTCCCCTAACAGGGTTTCCACGTAAAAATCTTGGTGTTATGGTGTTGTGTTTTTTTTCTTGCTTATGCTTTATAATTGAATGTTCTTAATGCTTGGAAGTTAAAGGTTAATAAAGTTAATTTTTGCACAACACTGATTCACCCCCCCTCTCGGTGTGGCTTGTTTCCAATAGGTTTTCCATAGGATCTTGATCTTGGGGGATTGATCATCCCTCTTGATCATTGCCATCCTATCTTACTAGTGTTAGTACATTCAAACCCCTCTTGATGTGTTTTTTTCTACTTTAGTGTTAGTTTCAAGCAAGTTCCCCCTCTCACTAAAGTGGGGGCTAAATGTAGTGTTGTAAAATGTCATTTGTTACATTTTTACACTCATTTAGGCCCTTGTAAACTAAAATGAACTTAATGGTGCCTTATTTAGGGTGTTGTAAAGTGTCTTCTTATACTTTCAAACTAGTCTAGGGTTTTTATTAATTAATTGGGCTTCGTTATGTCTTAATTGTCTTTATTTTGCATCCACAAGCCTTAATTAATGCATCTTTCTAAGGATAATCCCAACACATATGTAATGACCAATCAAAAATGAATGCTTTTGGGTTGTGTGGCCCAGATTTAGTGATTTGGGACTCATATTCCACCTTGGGCATATTATTCCCACCTAAGTTTTGGGGCCTCAATCTGGATTTCACATTAATCTAAGCATTTCTTGAAAAATATGTCCCATAGCATAGCCTAATGGGAATCATACGCCACTTCTGGTGTATAAGTCCTATGTGGCTTAAAATGAATTTAAATTCAAATTATTGGTGAGATTTTATTCTCTTGGATTTGATTTCATCTTGTAGTGTTGTATTTTCAGAAAATTAGGCATAAACAAGTATAAATACAAGGTTATTTCACTCATTTTTCTCCTAACAAGTAATTAAGTGACCTAACAAGTTGAATAAGCATCCTTATAGAAAATTTGTGATTACAAGAGTTTAAAAGAGCATTCAAGGGCTGATTATCAAGTATTTTGGAGCATTATTCAAGTATCAAGCATCATGTCAAAGTCATTATGCATCATGTTTGTGTTTGAGATAACATTTATGATGTAGGGTTTCATGATTCAAGCAAGTATTTAATTCAAGATCTTGAACATTCAAGCAAGAATCAATATCCAAATCCATTGGATCCATTTCATGCATGTTTGTAGCATCTTATTCTAGGGTTTTGTGAGTTGCAACATTGCTTATTTGTTCATTCATCATTCATCATTTTTATTTGATTTGATTACAAGGTTTGATTACCAAAATGGGGTTTGATCAAGGCAAACCCATTTCTACTAACAAAACAAAAAATCTCCCTATCTTTAGTGTGTGGTTTGTAGATCTAGGTTGAAGATCCTCCCAGGAGCAATATGGGAAATAATTTGTCAAGTGTGAAATTTTTTCAAAGTTGTCACCTTGTTTACAAGATCATTGAAAGGCGTCTACAAAGTAGAATTCAACAATTCATATCCAAAAAATAGGTTGAGAAGATGGAGCATAGGTTGAAGAGTAGATTCAGACTTTGACTTTCCAAATAATCTAAGCAAGACTCATATGCCATTTCTAGTGTATGAGTCCTTGTATAGTGCTTTTCTCATTTTTTCAAGTGTTCCAAACTTGTCTTTGCCAGATTTATGTTTCTACCCAAAAACCCTAATTTGGGAATAAATTGCCTAGTTTGGTGTATGAGTCCCAATGTGAATTAAATTTAGTATTTCAAGTCTTCATTCAAGCTTCTATAAGTTTCTAAGTGCACCTCTATACTTTTCTAGTTTATTGTTTTGTTTTACATCCATTTCTAGATCATTTATTATAGTATTGCATATCATTAAGTTTCATAATTAGGTCTTGCATGTTACCTATCTTTCCAAGACCTAGCGTGGTGGTGAACCCATTTTTAGTCCTTTATCACACCCTAGGACATCCCTATTGTAGATCTCTTTCCCTCATTCCATCCTTGAATTAAGATCTCTAGGATTTTCTTGAATGAGAAGTGAAGAAAACTTGTTGTTCTATGTCCTAAACTATAGAGAGACAATTTTCTTCCTTTCAATATTTAGTTTTAAAATTTTATTCACATCAAGTATTTTTGGTTTTTAAAATTTCTCTCCTTGTTAATATTTTCAATCTCTATATATAATATATTTGTATCATTGATACAATACTTTTTAATAGGTATAATATTGGTCTTCTTGATTAATAGTTCCTTGTCTCATTTATTTTCTATATATGCAATACCTATATATATAGTTATTGCATATATAATGTATTTGTATTTATTTATTTTCTCCTTTTTCTCAAAATATCCTCTCTACTCTCTTGTTCCTTAGCTGTGTGTTTCCTTTTCTTCCTTCACTTTCTTTCTTCTTTGCGATGTTTATATCTTTTTAAAAAATCCTACTTATGTATGTATGTATATATATTTTCATACATATATATGTATATGTATATTTATAAATATATGTGCATAGACACACACACACATAGCACACACAAATACACACACACACATATATATTCATTTTTCATTTATAAATATTTACTCTCTCATATTTTATAACTTCATGCATTTATTTTGTTTATCACTTCCATTTTTATTTTTCAATTTATTGTTGAATAGATATAATTTACACTTCTTTATGCATAACTCTCAAAATTGTATGTATATTCTTTACTTATAAACCTCATTATATTTATATGCTTGGTTTTTCATTTCTTTTTTATTTCAAATAATGTGTTACCTTCGTCCTCCTATGTGTAGTTTTAAATATCTTTTTAATTTTATCTTTCTTTAGTTAACTCCTTTTCCTAAATTTGATCTCTTATCTTATTTCCCCCTCTTACTTGATCTATAATTTTTTCATCTCTTTTTCTCAATGTTGAATTTTTTTATTATTTTCTTATTTCTCCCTCTCCCCCATATTCTCCTCATTTTTAAGGCCTTGTCTGCAATTCAATTCTACACTTTCCTCTTCCTAATGATGGATCATTGAGTGTGATCCGAACATCGATCAAAAACCATACATAGTTAAATCCAAAAGCTTGCTCTACAACTATCGTGGACTATGGAAAACTCATACCAACTATCATTTTCTTCATTATCCCCTAATTCCTCATTTTAATTAAATAATTTATAATTATTTGATTAAATTCACTATTTTCCTCTATTAATTGAATAACTAACATTATTTGATTAAATCATCATTTTTTATCATTCCTTGCTAATTACCTCTTGATTAAATAATTTTGATTATTTGATTAATTTCAATTTTCCTCAATCCCACATGATTAAATATTTCCAATTATTTAATTAAAAATACTAATTCTCTCTTGTCCTCTTAATTAAATAATTTTCATAATTTTTAATTCCCTAATTTTTTTGAATCCTCCAACTTGCACAAAGAATATTCTTTTTTCAAAAAGAGAATATTCCCAATTCAAATTCAAATATATTCTTCCATCCATTTCAAAATGTCTTCAATCAATTTTCTATGAAAATAGGGATATTTTGGGGCTCTCATGAATTCTCATCCCCTCCTCTCCTTGATTTCCTCTCATCATTGATCGTCATTTTCAATCTCCACCATTGATAAAAAAATCCTTAAATATATAAAACAAGTCATTCATTTATGTAAATCATTCACAATTTTCATAAGCATAGGCACTCTCTTGAATTCTTGAGCATTTAACAACCCCTTTTGTGAGTCATGTCAGTCAAATCTTTCACAATCATGGATTATGCATAATTTGAGCAATCCACATTATAAATTATCATCAATTTTCACAATGGGATTGACGGTTTGCATGATTTATTTGGTTTAATTATTTGAATTGTATTCCAATTACTGTAAATTAAACCTTTGAAGCTTTAACAAACTAATTACATTGAGTATGGGTTTCTATGATTTTTTTTTTATACGTAAATTTGATTATATTGATTTGCAAAAAATATATTACATTGTTCAACCCATCATCCGGCAAACTTTCAAAAAAAAATCCATCCCTGAAACCACCCAAAAAACCACCACAAAAGCATACACAACAATCTCAGACACCTTAAAACTAGACACCATACCTGCTAACTGCCAGGAATCACCATATATACAAAATCAATCCAAACGCTCTGAGACAGACACCCCTACATTGACCATGGATACTTACTCCAAACAAAAACCTAGGCCTACCAGAGACTGTTACCCATCCAACACCACACCTTCTACAAGAAAAAAATCTCTAAAGTGCCAATGCCAATCCATCCTGCCCAAGGGCTCCATAAACTAATGATGTTTCAAGAAAATCAGCCTGCAACGTGCCCAATCACAATGCCTATGCAGGGCTTCACCTTTGATATACAAGAGGAAGGGATATCATTTAACCATCACCCATGGAAGAAGCACCTGATGCATATCTCTGGGTCGAGGGAGCCCCACCACAATTTTGTAATAATGACCACATCCATGACATCGTCCAATAGATTCTCCCAAACCAGCTTTCGAACCATTAACATAACCATAGCTTTCAGAACCTCCAAGTCTAATAGCATAACAAGAAATGAGCAACAATGTCAAAATTTGTTCACAATTTCTCCAACGTAGACATAAATTCCTCCCCCAGTAGAAGTTGAACCGCCTCCAAAACTAGTTCGTCTCAATCTTTAAAAATAGATTTTAGATGACCATACCCAATTTTCCAAAAAAAAATCCCATAGCTTTCTCGAGGACTACAAACATACAAGTGTTTACATCCTCATCGATGGAGAATGATGGCGAGCATTGAATATTTTAAAGGCATACTAAACACCCACAATCTATGTGACCATCCCATCAACAACATAAACCATAAACCCAAACGTCCTTCAAGCCTGCCACTAGGACAAGAATTTAATGGAAGGTCATCAGCCATTGATTGATTTCTCATCACCCTTCCATCAATTAATGCCTTCCACCACCATCCTTCAGGACCACGCCAACCAAGTGTATGTCATCAACCATGTACACCACAATTTTCTATGATCTTAGTCTTATACTTTTTAGTGTTTTTAGATTCTAATGGTTTGAATTATGGTTTCTAACCATCACCCATATTTCCCCTAAAACACAAAACAAAAAAATATCCTTAGAAAACATAATTCAAGTTGTTAAAGTATAAAAATGCTAATAATCTACAAGACTAAGACCATAAAAACCCATACTCAATGAAATTAGTTTGCAAAGGCTTCAAAGATTTAATCTAAAATAATTGAAATGTAATTCAAACAAAATTAAACCAAATAAATCATGCAAACCTCCAATCCCATTATGGATTGATGATAATTTATAATGTGGATTGCTTAAATTACGCATAATCCATTATTGTAAAAGCTTTGATTGATGTGATTTACAAAAGGGGTTCTCAAATGCTCAAGATTGCTCAAGAATTCAAGAGAGTTCCTATGCTTATGAAAATTGTAAATAATTTTTATGAGAAAATGAGTTGTTTTATAGATTTCAGGATTTTTGATCAACATAGGAGATTGAAAATAAGGATCAATGATTGAGAGGAAATCAAAGAGATGAAAGGATATTGAGGGATGAGAATTCATGAGAGCCCAAAACATCCATATTTTCATGGAAAATTGGTTGAAGATATTTTGAATTGAAGGAAAGAAGATATTTAAATTTGAATTGAGAATATTCTCTTTTTGAAAAAGGAATATTCTTTGTTCAAGTTGGAGGATTGGAGGAAAAATAGGGAATTAAATAATTATGAAAATTATTTAATTGTGAGGATGAGAGAGAATTAGGATTTTTAATTAAATAATTAGAAATTATTTAATCATGTGGGATCGAGGAAAATTTGATTTAATTAAATAATCAAAATTATTTAATCAAAGGGAAATTAGTGAGGAATGATGAAAATGATGGATTAATCAAATAATGTTATTCATTCAATTAATAGAGGAAAATAGTGAATTTAATCAAATAATTAGAAATTATGTAATTAAAATGAGGAATTAGAGAATAATGAAGAAAATGATGTTTAAAGGTGAAATTGAGATGTGTGATACGTTCAAGATAATTTTAGACTTCTACGTTAACAATTTAAAAATTATTTTATATCATCAAAATTGCATTCCAAGAAACTACAAGAAATATTTCATCTCTACCTTCTTCAACATGATGTTTACTAGGCCAAAATAATACCATTTATTAGTAAACACAATTTAATTTTTATTTTCTCTTATTTTACCTAAAAACTAAATTATATCACTTATTTGTATTTAGTCATATGCAATGAAAGATGGTAAAAAGACATAATATGATATGAAAATGGAGCATAAATATGATCATTATGATATAATACTATAAAATGAATTGGACATAAATGAACCCAATCAATCGTGATCAAATAAAATCTTAAAATTAAGCTAATTTATTAACCCTTAACTTAGAAATTTTGAAAAATAATGAAATTAATCTCATTGATATTGATTTTATTAATAAGAGTTTCCTATGCATGATTAAAAATGAATTATTCAATAAAGAGGTTTATAATTTTTAACTTTAAAAAAACTAAACAAATTTTCTACTTTATTTATCAAATACCTTAAAGAAATTTCATAGCTCCTTGTGAGGTATTGAAAACCTAAAAGCTATGCATAATTAATATTATTATATCAAGAAGTAAGTATATAGTCCCAAATATCAAGAAATTGTCAAGAAATTTTTAATTTATAAGAAAAAATATTCTCTATGATAACTTTTTAGTAGATTATTTAATAAGGAAACAAATTTAGAAGAAGGAAAAACCTCTTCAAAATAATTGATGACTTTCCCCCTCTCTTAAAATTCTAATTCTTCATTTACTTTTAAAAACTTATAACTTTTATTTTTTATTATTTAAAAGGTAAATTTTATTTTTACATTTAAAAAAACTAATTTCAAGAGTTAATTATTAGTAAGTTATGAGGTAAAATTTATATACGTAAGAATTACAAAGAGCTAAGAAGAAGAGAATATTACAAAACTTTGTGTCTCATTTTTCTCTATTAGTTATAAGTTTTTTGTATGTTTGATTTATTATCATTCTTCATATTCTTCATTCATTGTTAATATAGAATGTCAAATATTATATTAAATATCATGTTCTGGGTCTTTTCTAATTCTGATTTATGTTTTCTCATTTTTTAGTGTCTTTGTCGAAATCGGGTTTCGAAATGAAATCTGAACCTTGCTCTTGAGCAAGGTTCGCGTTCTTGGTTTCGTTCCAATCTCGATGCTCATCTTTTTGTTGTCATCTTTTTGTCTCATCATCATGTTTCATTTTGTGTTGTTGTTGTTCATCTTATGTTTTTGCATTGGTTTCTAGGTCATCACATCATTTGTTTTTCATTTTCATTTTTGTGCCATTTGTTCATCTTGGTGCTAGTTCTCATCATCTTCTTTTTTGTTCCTTTCCACGTCATTTTCCTTTAGAATCGTCGAAATTAAAAAATATAAAATTCCAAAAATCATAAAAAAAATAAATAAATAAATTTAGACAAATAAATAAATAAATCTTTTCAAATTTAAAAATATTTAAAAGTTAAAGTGTAAATAAATAAACTTTTAAAATAAATTAAAACTTTTTACATATTTTAAATAAAATTTAATTTTTTAAAGATTTCAATTTTAAAAGATTTGAATAAATAAAATCTTTTTATTTTAATTTTTTTTAAAGATTTTAAATTAAAATCATAAAAATGAAATAATCCCAAAAAGCCATAAAAATTAAATAAACTCAAAAAATTAAAAAACAAATTAAAAACTTCAAAAAAAGAAAAGAAGTTGGTGGAGAAACCCGATCGAACCTTAACTCCAAAAAATAAAGTGTTCCATTCTGGTGCATACCCGACCTCACATGTAAAAAAGTTTAATAAAGGAAAATAAACTCGGATTTCGGATTCAGGTAGAATTTAGGCACCAAAATTTAAAGGTTCACAATGCACATGCAAGGTGTGAGTCCGAAATGAAAAGAAATGGTGGTGAAAGCGAAATGTTGTGATGGGCTTTGGAGAAGGTCATAGTTGAAAGCCAATCCCGCACCTCAAGATCAAGGGTTGAAAACAAATGTGAAAAATTGTGTGTTTGCACTTTGTTGTGAAGGGAGTGAAGGAAAGGGATTTCATTTTGAAATAGCACATTGGCAGTGATCGAAGCATAAAGCTTTATGTTGGTTGCTGATTAAAATTGCGAAAAAGATCAAAGCCTTGACCTTAATTTGGATCCCACACGGTTATCCCATTTGTTGTTGGATTTCTATTTTAATCTCCCTAATGCACGATGAAAGCTCCGTGACCTTTTTTGGAAGTCCTCTCTACCTGTGACCAAATACGAAGAGTGGTGATAAAATTAATTTTTTTTTAAGACATTAAGAAACTTTCAAATGTGCAATTGGAAAGTGGTACTTGTGCCAGTGTGGGGACATATGAAGGGTGCATGAATGGCCTTAGAGAGGTGTCCTCATTGTAGATTTTGAAAACCTAAAGAACATTATGTGCAAACTATTTCACAAAATGTCCAAGTCAAGACTCTTCTTCCACCGGTTATATGAATGATTAATCTTTTTGTGGACTGAAACATGTTGCTACTTGATTAAGTATATGTTGTGGAATTACATGGTTAACTTGTTTGGACATGGTCAGTTAAAATCCTGGAGGTCAAAGCATGTTAGAGAAACATGACTTAGTTTATGAGATTGCAAAATGGCTTGGCAACGTACCTCAAAGAAAACTGTGAATGGTTTTTTTAAGATGCACAATATAAAAACGGATATGATGAGAAGGCTTTAGAAAATTTAAAACAAATATGGTTAGTGGGTTTATGCAGCGAAATAGATTTGTTGGGAAAGACTCATAAACTTTCAAGAAGACATGCATGCAAAATGAGGAAGCATGTGTGGTGCATGTGAAACATTTTCTAGAATGCCTCAAAAGACATGTGGTCTCATGGTAATGGACACCATGTTTACAAAGTGAAATTGTTGAAAATCCAAATTCCACACCATTGCCAACATCCTCAAAGCTAGCATAAAATAAATGAAAAGCACTAAGAGGACATGTGAATTGTTTAACTGATCACTTCAAAGGAAGCATCATTTTAATGAATGCAATAATTGTAGAAAGGAATCTAAATGCGGTGAAAGCATTAATAAAACCCAAGCTTCAGGGGAGGAAGAGGTCCATGGTAGATCTCAATCATTAAGAAGCAATCGAGAAACAACTTTAATGAATCCAAGGCTTAGTGTATTTGTAGAATGGTTCAAATGGTATTAAATTTCTTCTTTACTATTTGGTTTTTTGTTGGTAATGTGTGGATATTTGGTGGCCATTCATCCTCAAGCGAGGCTCCAAATATTTACAAATTGTGTATTGTATTTCTTACATAAAGTTGTATTTGTTATGCTATGCCTTTTATTTTATGTGCATCAATATGTTGTTGCTTACCCTGTATCATATCTCTCCTTGGACTTTGGGAGGATCAAACCCAAACTAGAGGAGATTCACTTAGTAGAAAGTCAACAAAGGAAATGGAAGCAAAGATGATAATGAAAGTCACTCAGGAGTTTAGGTGATGGTAGCATTATAGCAATTGGTACTGTGAAAGAAAGATCTATTTTAGGAAAATATGCAATGTGTTGTATTTTCTTGGGAAAATATAAAGATGAGTAGGATCTGAGGGAGTTATCCTACACACACTACTTTCATATTTTATGTGTTGCAAACTGGAAAAACATAGATATTGAAAGGATGTGATAGTTTTTGATAGAATGCCTCAAAAGAGATATCATTTCATAGACTTCCATGGTTATAGTAAACTATACATGCAAAATATGGCAACATAAACATGGTATGTTAAATGTTTTGCATGCATGTAGAGCATGGAATATAGAGAGGATATGCCTAAAATTGCATGATAAAATGTTTAGAGAAGTGTCATTACAAGAAATGCAATGATTGTAAGTAAGCATGAAATGGATTTGTTAACTAGGTTTCAAAAGGAAACTTTGATTTTCTTGTGCTCATAGATGTTCGTTCCCAAAATTGATGTCAACATTGAGTGATAAGACAGAGCAATAAAACTCGTGATGATGAAATAATACAAAAATAAAATGTACAACGCGAAAATTAGTTAATTCATACATTTTGATTTATTAATTTTTGTCAATGAATGAATTAACTGATTATGTATTTTTTATGGTTTGCAAATACTTTCTAGATTTAAGGAGCAAACGACATGTGTATATCAAATCCATACATAACATTAATTTAAAAGGATTTCATAGTATTTCAATTATGATGGTTAAATGATTATTATACATGCAATTAATTTGAAATATCTTAAGATATTTAATTAGTTTTTAGAATTTATTTAATTAATTGATTAATTTTATAAATTAAATAATGAAATTTAATGACTACAAGTATCTTTTAAGGTATTCAAGATGATGATGAATCATAAAGGTCATGATTTATGAGGGTTATGTGCAAAAGAGGAAATTATTGAAAAGATCATCAAACTGGTAGTGAAATTAGCAAGTAATGGTCCCACTTGGAGTCATTTTTGGGAAAAGACGTTGATTTAAATCATGCAAGAAGGAATCAAGTAAAACTTAGAGTTGCAATCACCACATAAGTTAAGCTAAAGTCAACCAGAGTCAAGTGAAGTTGAAAACAAAAAGTTGCATTTGTGAAGAATTGTATGCATACGAAAGCTACAAATTTTGACGTATCGTTTAGGTGGGAATTAGGGAAGTTTTTGGGCTATTAATTGTAAAATATGTTCATTTTGAGGGGGTTAGAAGATTAGGAAAATCAATAGACATTTTGAGAAATTAGAAAGTTAAAAGTTAGTTCATTAGAGTTTTGGAGTCCATAGTAGATGGTAGATTTTTCTGCATTTTTAGGATAAGCTGAGTTGATTTGGAGATATTGGTTTTCGTACACTGGTGAAGTTTACCAAATTTTTAAACACTATTTATCTATTTTACCATAGTAAAAGCATTCAGAATCAAAATTGCTTAAATTTATACTCTGGGAGTGGTATTTATTTTGTTAATCAATTTGGTTTAAAGTTCTTCAAGGAATGAATCAAGTTTTATCTTTTCTTTTGTTTGAATTGTGATTTGCAATCTGTTGTTAATATTTGCACTATGAATGAATGTGACTACGTATTGGTTACAGGTTGATTTGTTCTATATTTTAATTTAGGAACTCCTTGAAGAGTAATAGGTCTAGTTAATTAGATAAATCAACATTTTTTATTTCTTGCATCCTTGATCTATCTTTTTCTTTTCTTTATATTTTAGTTAGAGTAGGTTTAGGTAAAATTTTGATCTTGCAACAACCAAAAGGCTCAATAACCAGTAGGCCCCTTGAACATTACAACAATATTGATTGCTCAAAAAAATAGTAATGTTGTGACCCAGAACTCAAGATCTTGGAAGATGATAGGTAATTGCATCTTTCCTATATGTTGCTATGTCAATTTGGCCATCAACAGAATTGGTGCTAGAAGGAATTTTTTGAGCAATTTTGGTTTTTTGTGTGTTAGAGTGGGTTAGATCTTAGGAAAATCTAGCTTTGATGGATAGCCCCTTGTATATTCTTGGGATTATTCATGAAATTTTGTATCACATGCATAACAACTTCCTTTATTCTTTTCTAAAAATGGAAAAAATACTTTAAATCATGTTAAGATTTGCAGGGATTTAATAACTTTTCTCAAGGTTCAGCATGAAGATATTGCTTGTTAGTGATTCATCAAAACAATTTAAGGTGCAACACGACAATGGTATGTTAATCTTCCACCAAGTTCTATTTTTTCATGGATGGAGTTGGAAATCTTATTCTTAGATCAGTTTGATCCTTTTGCGTGTATGTGTGAAACTCATCACTTCAATTTGCAGCCATGAAAAGGTCACCATGAGAATCAATCATGCAATTTAATCACAGATTCCTTATGATGTTTAAGTGAGTTATAGATTCAGATCTAGTTATTAATGATTATGTGGTAAAAGGACATTATTATTGGGGTTTGAATACTTTATTGGTAGCAAGAATTAAATGTTTTGGTGAATTTACCACCTTATGGGATACATTTGGCAAAGCTCTCTTGGTGGCACATTCTGGACAAGATATTAGAAACATAAGTAATCAAAGTAAGAACTATAATGATCTTTTACTCACAAATTGTTGGACTTCACATCTTTACACCAGTCTACCCACTACACTTACACACACATGAAAAGTTAGGCTTTGCAAAAGCCAATCAGGGAGGTAAGTTTTGATGAAGTTGTGACTATATCATCTCTTTTTAGTCATATTCCAAAGGATAATGCATTGAATCATGATGAAGTTGTAAATGAAGCACTTGATGGAAAAATATATCATTTTGATGTTTTATTTGAAAAGGAGCATGAACAGATTTAAATTTGAAGTGTAATTGAAATATCAAACTAGAATCTGATTTTGTTGGAAGTGTTAATACTAACAACGACATTGAAAGAGATGAAGTATCAAAAAAAAACTATTGTCTTGAGAAGTCAACAACTAAATAATTTCCTTCCAACTCTTTGAAGAACTCTTTTGAACAAGATGAGAATCAGTGTGATGAAGAAAAAAGAAAAAGCATGTCATGGTTCATGTTGGCTAGATATCCCACATATGAAAACTCGATTAAATGGGAAACTAGAAGAGTTAGGTGCTTGGAGTTTTTCTGAATTCACTATGCTAAATAGATGTAGGATACATTTGACAGATCAACATTCTAAGATTGATTGTCATGTTTTCCTTGGAAGGATGGAGTTATATGTGAAGTGACTAATCACTATTAAAGATTCATGAAATATCCTTGGCATAGTTCTCCCCTTAATAAAAGAGATCAAATAGTTAGCACACATCAAATTAATAATGACTCCATCTGAAATGATGAGAGTAACTATGAGAACATGTTGAGCTTTTTCCCATCATCTGATGACCTTGATCCTTGCATAGAAATGGAATCAACGACTGAAACAGATTCTCTACCATGTGCAGATTTGTTTAATGTGGAGAACAAGTTTATCGATGCATTCATAGATTCTTTCATGATGGTGGATTAGGAAGAAACACCCTTTGATGAGTTAACACAAGAAAATAACATTTATGATTTGAAGGATGAACACATAGAAGAAGAGAACAACATATTTTTGGATGAGATTGCAAATGAATTTTGTGGTGAAGTCCAAAAATTTTAATGCCAAATGGGATCTTTTGAAGAAGAATTTCAAGTGGATGTGCAGATCAGTCAATTGTTTCTCGATAGTCAATTAGATCAAGCTTACCCCTATCAAGAAAATAGATTGGATTTTAATGCTAATCAAAATATTGACACATATGAGTTTAGTGTTTTATTGCAGCAAGGAATGTATGATGAGGTTCAACTAGATGAAATAGAAGAAGGTCAAATGGATTATCAAGTGGTTGTCTGGGAAATTGAATCACTCCAACATGACGAACAAAATGAAATGGGGAAGTGTCTTCTTGGTTTTGATTTTGTTTATTCAAATGATTTGTTTGAAGAAAATCCTCATGTACCATGCATTAATGAATTTGACCTTAATTGTTGGTAACCTTGATGTTGACTTGCACACTCTTTTTGATGATATGCAGAAACATGAAAGTTGAGGAAGTATTTTTTTTCTTTGAATCTATACATTCAAATGAGTTGTTCGAAGAAAAGCCTTGTTTTCCATGTATCAACATTTTTGACATTAGTTTTGATGAACTAGATATTGATTCTCATGCTTTTATGAATGACATGCAGGGAAATGATGAAAGTGAAACTTTGTCTCATGAGGGAATTGGAACTAGAAGGATGGCCTTGAGCAATTTTGGTTTGTTATGTGTTAGAGTCCACGAGTTGGATCTTAAGGAAACCCAACTCAAATGGACAATCCCTTGTATATTCTTGGGATTATTCATGAAATTTCATAGCACATGCATGAAAGGCTTCCTTTATTCTTTTCTAAAAATGGACAAAATGCTTCAAATCATGTTAAGATTTGTAGGTATTTAATAAATCTTCTCACGGTTCAGCATGAATATATCACTTTTCAATTTTTCGTCAAAAAACTTCAATTAGCATGGTAATGGTATGTTAATCTTCCACCAAGTTCTATTTGTTCATAGATGGAGTTAGAAATATTATTCTTAGATTAGTTTGATCCTTTTGTGTGTATGTCAAACCCATCACTTCAATTTGCATCCATGAAAAGGTCACCATGAGAATCAATTATGTAGTTTAATCACACATTCCTTCTTATGTTTAAGCGAGTTATAGATTCAGATTTGGTTATTAATGATCATGTGGCAAAAGAATATTATTATGGGGTTTGAATACTTTATTGATAGAAAGAATTAAATGGTGTGGTGAAGTTACCACCTTATGGGATGTATTTGACAAATCTCTCTTTCTAGAACATTCTGGACAAGACGTTAGAAACACAAGTAATCAAAGTAAGAACTATAATGATCTTGTACTCGTAAACTATCGACTTTCACATCTTTGCACCAATTTACCCACTACACTTACCCACATGAAAATTCAGGCTTTGCAAAAGCCAACTAGGGAGGTAAGTTCTGATGAGGTTGTGACTATATAATCTCTTTTTAGTCATATTCCAAAGCATAATGCACTAAATCATGGTGAAGTTTTTAACGAAGCATTTGATGAGAAAATATATCATTTTGATGTTTATTTGAAAAGGAGCATGAAATAGATTTAAATTCAAAGTGTAATGGAAATATCAAGATATAATATATTTTTTTGGAAATATTAATACTAACAATGATATTGAAAGAGATGAAGTATCAACACCAAAATTTTGTCATGAGAAGTCAACAACTAAATAATATATTTCCAATGCTTTGAGCAACTCTTCTGAACAAGATGAGAATTAGTGGGATGAAGAAAAAAACATCATGGTTCATGTTGGCTACATGTCCCATGTATGCAAAATTGATTAAATGAGAAATTGGAAGAGTTAGGTGCCCCAAGTTTGTCTAAATTCATTATGCTAAATAGATGTAGGATACATTTGATAGATCAACATTCTGAGGTTGATTGTCATGTTTTCCTTGGAAGGATGGAGTTGTATGTTAAGTGACTAATCACTATTAAAGATTTATTCATAAAAGATCCTTTGGGTATTTCTCCCCTTAATAAGGGAGATGAAACAATAAGTACAAATCAAAATAACAATGACTCCATCCAAAATGATGAGAGTAACTATGAGAACATGTTGAGCTCTTCCTCATCATTTGATGACCTTGATCCTTGCATAGAAATGGACTCAATGACTGAAAAAATATTCTCTACCATATGCATATTTGTTTGATATGGAGAACGATTTTATCGATGCATTCATAGATTCTTTCATGATGGTGGATAAGGAAGAATCACCCTTTGATGAGTTAACAAAAGAAAATGACATTGTGGATTTGAAGGATGAACACATAGAAGAAGAGAACAACATATTTCTAGATGAGATTGCAAATTAGTTTCTTAGTGAAGTCCAAGAAGTTGAATGCCAAATGGGATCTTCTAAAGAAGAAGTTCAAGTGGATGTGTAGATCAGTCAAGTGTTTCCCCATAGTCAATTGGATCAGGCTTACCCCTGTCAAGAAAATATATTGGATTTTAATGCTAATCAAAATATTAACACAAATGAGTTTAGTGTTTTATTGCATCAAGCAATTTATGATGAGGTTCAGCTGGATGAAGTAGAAAAGGTCAAATGGATTATCAAGAGGTTGTCTCAAAAATTGAATTGCTCCAACACGACAAAAAAAATGAAATGGAGAAGTGTCTTCTTGGTTTTGATTCTATTTATTCAAATGATTTGTTTGAAAAAAATACTCATGTACCATGTATTAATGAATTTCACCTTAACAATGGTAAACTTGACGCTAACTTGCATGTTCTTATTGATGATATGCAAAAACATGAACTGAGGAAGTATTTTTTGGCTTTTCCTTCATACATTCGAATGAGATGTTCAAAGAAAAGCCTTGTTTTCCATGAATCAAAATTTCTAACATTAGTTGTGATGAACAAGATGTTGATTCTTATGATTTTATGAATGACATGTAGAGAAATGACAAAAGTGAAACTTTGTCTTGTCAAGGAAAAGTTTTACAAACTGTATAAACTAAAAATCAATATAATTTGCATCCTAGCCCATCCCTGTATTAACTATATAAACTAACTGTATTTTGGAAAACATGATTGAAGCTGACCTTCCCTATGAAGTTAAATAGACTAGTTTTTTTTTTGAGACTAATGTTGATAGAAACAAAGTTATCCATGAAAGTTCTAAACGTTTTTGGACATTCTGGATAATAATGTTACATCACTAACAGATATCCTTGCTTTTGACATGCATTTACTTGAATGGAATGGGGTGGTGTTTCATGAGCTGAGACCTCATGAAGAGGAGATCATATGACATGAGAACACAACAATAACTAATGATCTTCTAAATTAGGTGGTGTATTTTCATTATCTTTTGATAATTTTCAATTTGATTATGATGCTAGGGATTTTAAGACATGCCTATGGATTAACCATGACAAACAAGAAAATCCTCAACTCTTAATGTTTCAGCCTTGGTTCCCTCAAAATGAATTTATTTTGTATAGGCTTTATATTTCTAAATATAAAGATAAGCTTTCTAGGTTTAGAACCATACCTAGTAAATTAAGACTTCTACACGTAGTGATAAGTCAGTCAGGTGGGTGTACATATTTTCATAGTTTTATGTTTGCAGAGCTTAGTTTTGGAGTTAGTTTAGGATTTGGATTGGATGGGTGTCAATTTAGATTAGTTGGTTTTCTTTGGTTTTGGTTGTTTTCATTGGTCTTTCAGTCGTTCTGCTTCTTTTTCCTTTTGGTTTTCTTTCCTTGTGTCCATTTGCATCTGTTTTCATTTTTTGGTATGTTGTTTTCCTTTTGTTTTTGGTTTTTGGTTACTTTGTTTGCTTGTTCTTGTTCTTATTTTCTATTTTATTTTGCTGGTTCATCATTTTTTCTTGCTTGTTTATTCTTCTCCTTTCTTTCCTGATCCGTTTCTCTTTCTTTCTTTTGGGGTTCCTCTCATTGACAAATAGAAATTGAGTTGTATGCAAGTTATACCGAATGGTGAATCAATTGGGAGTCTACTATCTGTATTTTCAACACTTGATTTGTCAATTGCTTTGAAAACCTTGATTTACCTTCATTCATTTCAAACTATGGAATGTTAGCATGGATTAGGACTTGGTGCATTATGAATATTCTGGGGAGTTTTTGAAAGTCTAAAACGCTTGACACATCTTAATAAATCTATCAGGTGGGGTAGCTCTATTCCAAGTGAAGATTCTAAATTGTTACATTTCTTTCATGATGTCTACCATGGTTCTCAACCCGTTGCTTAGGCATCATTTCTTAAGGATTGAGGGAAATAATGCAAATATACTTCAAAAAGATCAGCACTCGAGAAAAAGAGAAAATAAAGATCTAAAAATGAACTCAATTAGAAAGGGTGATTTGTGAGGCCTACCATTTTATACACCCATTTGACTATCTTTTGATTCGATCATGTTGATACTCTATGTGTTTTGGAATATTTTGGATGATCATAGATACTTAATGTTATGCTTGTTTTATGTTTATGATGATATGATGATTATATGTTGCACATTATGCTTCCTTTATTATTGATATGCTCATATGATCTTGTTATCATGATATAAATGTATAGTTGTTTTATGAGATGGAATTGATAGGATGCTAAATTTAATTTGGTGATGTGATTTCCTTATTATGTCATGATTAGATACAAGTTGATAATATATGTTATTGTTAGAAGAAGAATGATTATGGATATAGAATTTATTGATTTAGAATTAGATTGTGCAAAACGTATGCACATATGAATTTTTTGGTTTAATTATTGATTATTATGCATTGATATTTTGACATGTGGAAATTGAGTGTGCAGGTACACACCCATGGCCAATGGGATTGGAGGTAACCAAGGGTACCCGATTGTGTTAGCCAAGTGAAACCACTATAGTCCATTGGGAGAATGGACCATAGCCTCCATGTGTTGTATTTTATTTGTGATTAAAAAGATTTAATGTTGAATCTTGTGATTATGTTCTTTTTAAAGTCAATCAAACTTTTGATTAGGGTTTTGGGGCATTTTGCAAATTCTTTTATTATGTTTGAATTTCATTTTTTTTTAGGGTTTAAAAAGATTGAATTAGTCATTAGAATGGGTTAATTGACCCTAATTTAACCCTTAGGATGGTTACCTATGGGTTAGGGGTCAAATCAAACCCATAGCTTTTGAAAATAGCAAGTTGTGACCCTTCTTAATTGGCCATTAAGAATGGTGACGGATTTTGGGGATGGGATTGGAGTGTTGGCTCCAAAATCTCATTTATGAGATTTGAAAGCCTTGTTAAGTGTTGAACACTCTTTGGCCTTTCAATTCCCCAAGAGTTCTCACACATGTGTGAGAACTTGTGGGGAGGTGTGTCCATAAGAGTGGATAGGAGATTGACATGTGTCACTCTCTCCTCTAAGGGTTTCCAACCCTTGACTCCTATTTGAATGCTTTTGAAACCCAAAAGAGGGGTTCTTTTTTGGCTTTGTGCTTGGAATACCTAGGAAGGGAAAATTTGGTTTGAGTTTGGAGTAGAAGATAAAGATTTCATCTTCAACTTACCTTCATTTTGGCTTGGATTTGAGGTAGGTTTTACATTACTTGTATGCATGTTTCTTCTTTTTACTCTTTTGTATATGGAAATGTATGAAGATTGTTTATGTGAATTGGTTGTTCATATTATGTGCCTTGTATTTTCATGTGTTGGGTTGGGGTTGTATAGGATAAACTCACCCAATGTGGGAAGAGTATCCTCATGGGGGATAGGAATGTGTAGGAATCTCTATGGGGAGATTGTTCCTCCTTTGAAAAGGAGAGGCAAAAAAAAAAAGAGGGTATGAGTACCCAAATTTGTTCCATGATGTTATGATGTATTGGGATATTGTTGTATGGAGGAGGTATGATATGAAGGGCTTGATGAATGCGTGTATTGGAGAAGAAGAAGGATTGCATTGTTGGTTATTTTTTATTGCTAATAGGTCTCCCCATATAGAAGTGATGTCCACCTCTATCTCTATCTTTGGATTCTTAAAGAATCCCTATGTAAATGTGTGAATCTTGGTTGGGAATGGCTTGTTGTTCTATTGTTGTGTGTACCTGGTAGCTTGGTTACCTCCTAGCTCAGGGGGTGGTTGGTTTTCCAACCCAAGGTTGGGAGGTGAGCACTCCCAAATGGCCATAGAAAGAAGTCATCTTACGTGTTTTCTTGCAGATTTATATATCACATTCACATCTTGTGTAGAAGAGTTTCAAAATGATATAGCCTTCAATGCTTAGTCACACTGCACCTTGTGGATAAGCATTTTAAAATCATGTAAAATATGTAAGAAAATAAAACTTTTTTTTGAAGGATCTGAACATATTCTGTATGGACTGTCGGATGATTAGTTTTGTTCAAAATATTGTAAGAATGGAGTTAGGCAAACCTTCTTTATGTAAAGAAAGAGAGAAAAATAATAGAATAGAAAAATAATATTTTGTGCAAAGCTACATATGTGCATCATCTTTCATCTACAAAATAAAATAAAATAATGAAGTCTAAAATTCTGATTTTAGTATTCTTCCCTCTCTTTAAGAAAATAAAACATTTGGATCTATGCTAATCTGTAGTGAAAATTGCATCTTTATGAACCTCTATTTGTTTCTGAAGTAAATGTGTGGAGATTAACTGTAGGCATGAGAAAAGGGGTATCGTTCTATTTCCGAGCTTTGTATCTTTCCTTTATGTATTGTTGTTAGGGGAAAAGAGACCTACATTTGAAATTAATTTCATTAGACTAATTCGTAAAGTTGTATACATGAGCCTATTGTGGACAAAATAAATGGGCGAGACTTAATTTTGAGTTTCCTTCTACCATTAAGAAAGACAAATTTTAGCACTTTCCTTCATTGCTCTTAAGAGAAACTATATATTTTATGCTTGCAAAAAGTTTGTGTCATTCTATGGTGAATCTCCATATATTAGTTTATTATCATTTGAAACTAAAAGTGTATGTCTTACTGTGATATTACCCTATATGAATGAAATGAAAATACTAGTTTTGCTAAGCTTGTTTTACAGTAAAATAGGTGTATGCTTGGGTATGTTTTATTCTATTCGTACTGTAAATGCATAGAAGGAAAAAGGATGTTTATATCATGTTGATTCATTAGTTTAAGGAAAGAAAACTGAAAGGAAATGGATATATGTAAGCATACATTCTTGTTCGAAAGAGAAAGCTAGGGTTCTCTCTTCTATTCATAAGCTTTATAAAAAATATATATAAGACAATTTTAAAAAAAAAAAAACGTCTTTCTTTCTTAAGACAAAATAGAGGAATCTTAAATTAAGATAAAAAAAAAAATGCATAAAGCAGAAAAATCGATTCCAGTGGGAGCCATGGCCCCCATAAGGAGGTGTGATCTGTCACACACCCCCCCTCCCCCCTCTCTCTCTATTATCGCCTCTATGAGGCTGGTAGTCCAATTAACCCCGACACTTTGCAAACAAAGGAAGTTGTGAGGACGATGTGAAATCTTCAAAGTATTTTCCCTCTCCTACTCTTTGTCTCCGCCATGAAACCTGGGCGTCCAACTCTCTTTAGAGAAAGAATATGATAAAAGAAATTAAAATCTTAGAAAATTAAATTTATGGTATGCTGAGTCATGACCTATATAGATTTGGCTTACAACGCTTAATTAAATAAAATGTGTAATGTTGCTAAGCTTACAATTGCATATTTTAATATCACTTAATTATGGGAAAGGTGTAGTTAGGTCACACTAAATCTATAGTAAAAGATTTTGCTTTAATTATGCTAGTAAAACCGATAAAATGTATGACATTAGATGGTAAATCTTTTCACAATCTATCTGATTAATGTGCCTGAGTATTCTCCTGTCTGAGCAGCTATATAATCATTAGGTTTGTTAGCTGCCATAAATTAGAATGGTCTGTATTGCCTCCAGTGATCGCCTTGAGATTCTACCTTTATTATCTTCGTTATTGTTGTCATTTACTTTGCCTATTTCCAGCTACCCAATCCTGTCAAGAGGAGAAGAATAACTTGAATTAATTCAGCTCCTTACTAACATCCAAATAGTGTGCAACGGTTGAGATTAATAAATGTCAGTGCTTATCTTCGTATAGTGAGCTGGAATTGTAGAGGTTACCCTTGGAGACGAGGACCTGGTCTAGGGCCCATAGAAGATGGGAAGGACATCATTATTCTTAATGAGACACATGAACATGAGGGCTGCAAAGTTCCTGATTTTGATGGGTACATGAAAACTTCAGTTTGGAATAAAGGGAGTGAATCAGGCAAAGGGCATGGGGGTGTAACAATTTTGATCAAAGAGAGTTGGGATGGAATCGTAAAAGTAGAGAAAGAAGACCCAAATAAGCAGTACATATGGCTGCGAATAACAGATAATGGGATCACTTCCAGATTGGCAGCTTGTTATTTTGCACCGCAAAACTCAAAAATTTATAAAAGAAGAAAGCTAGATAGCGAAGACCCCTATGCTTCATTAAAAAAAGACATATCTATATTTAGCACCTTGGGAAAAATAGTTTTAATTGGTGACTTCAATGTAAGAACAACTAACAATCAATTTCTCCAGTTGAATAATGAGGATAGGGGAAACAATAATCCTTTATGGCTAGAAGAGGAAGATGATCAACCGTGGGAAAGAACATCTCAAGACAAAAATGGGAATGTTTCACACTTTGGGGCAGAACTATTGGGGATATGCAGCCTATATAGCTTGGTTATCTGTAACGGCTTAAAAGGATGGCCAAGCTCGAGTAATATCACATGCAAAACGTATAACGGACAAAGTGTGGTAGACTATGTAATTTGCTCTTAGAGTTTTGTTTCTAGGATTTTGGAGTTTGAAATCGAAGAGTGTCCCCCTGAGTTGAATTCTAATCATGCACCTTTGTTCGTTACCCTTGGCATGATATCAAACAATCATCACGACAAGCAAGACCAACACAAGCAAAATGAAACTATTCCCAAAGGTAAAATACTTATAAATCGGGAAAACCAGGGTCTCTTTAGTGAGGTTTTAAAATAGCAGTTTCATGCAATAGAGAATAACATAGGAGACAAGGTTGCCAATGGGGCTTAGGGCCATATTTGCAGCAATAATCTGATTCTGATAATTCACAAGGCTTTGGATGTGTGCAAACGATCTCGTCCGAGGAAAGGGTCTGCAAACACTTTCTTGGCTAACCCATGGTATGATGAAGAGTGTAAGACAGCCAAGAGAACTTTGAAAGAGGGTGGAATGAGCAAAGAAAACAAGAAGAAATACGAGAAGTTGGTGCAAACAAAAAAAGAGACGTATGTCAATACAAAGAGGAAAGAGTTAATTTCTCTTGGAAAATACAATCCCAAGGGTTTTTGGAGGGAGCTGCAACAAAAGCGAAAGCAGATTGAGAATAACATAACAAATATTCAATGGTTAGAATATGCAAAACACCTTTATGAGAGAACCCAGGGGAAAAACTCCCCTCCCATGGTTAGCACGTCAAGAGAGCTTTTCACGATTGAGGATATCAAGCAAGGTATAAAAAGTTTAGAAAGTGGTAAAGCGATGGACATTGATGGGCTGCAAGCTGAATTCCTAAAGTGGGGAGTGGAAACCCTTGCTCCACACATCAAAAGGTTGTTCAACGATGTTACTCGGGATGGTTTTCCATCGAAATGGACAACTAGTGTCGTCATCCCTCTCTACAAAAGTGGTGACATTAATAACCCATCCAACTACTGCACTATTATGGTCAATCCTATTTTTGGCAAGCTTTTTGGGAGCATGTTAGAGCGTAGAATCAACAGTTGGGCAAAAAAAGAGGGAAAAAGAGCAAAAGGGCAAGCTGGTTTTAGACCTAAGTACTCTACCATTGATCACTGCATCACTCTTAGGCATATGATTGAGAAAATATGGGACACTCAAGGTGAAGAAGCCTTTTGCAACTTCGTTGACTTTAAAAAAACCTTTCATACAGTACCTAGAGACAAACTATGGAATAGAATGGTTGAATTAAATATACCAGACGGGTACAGGGCTGCGGTCCATAGGCTTTATGAGCAGGTCAGAGCAAAAATAAGAACAAGTGAAGGTATGTCTGAGTGTTTTGGCAGTGATATTGGGGGTCAAACAGGGTTGTCCTCTATCACCCACTCTTTTTGGGCTATACATTGACAAGCTGGAAGATTGGTTAAATGAAATGAGCAAAGAAGGGGGTATTCAGTTGGTTGGGTATGTGGTGAAGTTGTTGCTTTATGTTGATGATCTTATTTTAATCTCAAAATCTGCACATGGTTTGAAAGAACTTTTGAAGGCCTTAGATCTATTTTGCCAAGAAGTGGGAATGCAAGTGAATACCACAAAGACTAAAATCATGATCTTTTCCCTAAAGAAGAAAAGGAATCACGGTGACTTCCTTTTTGAAGGCAACCCTCTAGAGATAGTAAAAGAATACAAATACCTTGGAATTGACTTTCACTATAAGCTCAGCTGGGAGACTAGTAGAACCAAAAGGATACAAGGAGGTTGGAAAGCTTCTTTCTTACTTCAAAATAGGTGCAGGAAAGCTGAACTTTGGGATTGGAAGACTAAGAAAACCCTCTTTGGTTTGCTGGTCACTCCGGTGGTTCTTTATGGCTGCGAAGTGTGGGGTAGTAGCATGTCAAAGTATCGATGGAGACAACTTGAAAGAATTCAAAAACATACCATTACCTGCAACCTTAAAGTCAAAACCTCAATCCCTTATGATATTCTCTTGGCTGAATCGGGAACTTTTTCGTTGGAGGCTTCAGCTATAATTCGCTTGCTAAACTACTTAAAGAAGGTTGAAAACATGGATAACCACCGCTGGCCCAAAATAGTTGTGAAGGAGGCCTTAAACCATAGGAAGAAAATGTGGATGAAACAAAATGTCAATTGGCTGAGTAAATGGGGCATCATCTTGCACGAGTGTCCTAACACCAAGGAGGAAATTAAAAATTATGTTACCAAAAAATTCATGACTGCCATGTGGACAAAGCAGATTGGGCGGAAAAAAGCACACTATGTCAAAGAGTTCAACCCAACTTGGGAACACGGTGAAAAAACTTATTTAGGGGCAAATATTAAAGGGAAAGCAAGGTTGTTAATTGCTCAGTTGAGGATCGGGTCTCATCATCTTAGGTGTGAGACTGGAAGGTGGACTATTCCTAAAAAAGCATGGGAGGACAGAATTTGCAACTTTTGTAGCAAAGGAGTGGTGGAGACAGAATGGCACTTTATCAAGGAGTGCACAGCCTACGAGGATCTCTGTACTTAGTATGTGGACCACTTAAGGATTGACAATTTGCACGAGTTATTCGATGAGGAGAAGATCAACATGACTGCCAGCTTTTTGGTCAGAATTCATAAAAGAAGGTCCAACATCGAGAGGAATTTGGAGTTTGCGTAATTTATTTTTGTGTTCCTTAAACCTTAGACCGTTTCGGTCTCGTGGACGTTAGTAAAATCTCATTCATTCATTCATTCTAGCAGTAAGCAAGTTCAGCAAACCCATAGTTAGAGATTATTATGATACCAATCCCTTATTTAATTTTAGCATTGCTACATTTATTGTGGAGCTATGTAGTTCTTCAATGCACCTTTTCTCAAATAAACAATAATAAATGGTCGGTAGGTGAAATATAAACCGGTTGTGAAAAAGTGTAGTGTTCACAATATTTAAACCATGAAAAAACAACATGAAATTAACAATAAATCAAACCAAAATAAATAGAATCAACTAATAGTATTAATATTGATTATAATATCAACAACCATGAATAACGACATTCTTATAAAAAAATAGAGAATTAATCCTAATGTACATTGTAAATAATAGATTTAATATTGGCTTTATTTTTTTTATTATATCAAGTTATTACCCGTGTGGCTTAATGGAAGCGGCTACCTTATCTTATTTAGAAGTTTCTTTTTAAAAAAACGAACTTAACACTTTTCTCCCTCTAGAAAATGGTTTAAGAGAAATCCGCCTCATTTATGGTATCTCCATAATTAAAAGTCACCCAAACCATAGTTCAAAATACGTGCTTAATTTCATCATTGTAATCTTTATCCATTCCATAAAGCCCTCATTTAAAAATAGAATCTAATTAAAATAAATGAAACTCCTCACCTCACTTTTAGGAAAGTATGACTTTGGTTTTTTTTTTTATAAGGAAATTCTTCATGTAATTTTTAACCGGAGGGAAAGAAAATTAAGGAAAGCATAAAAGAGAGCTACGTGGCTTAGGAAAAAAAAAGAATTTTAAAATTTGAATTCAAAACAATTAAGTGGTTAAAATTAGTTCTTTTATTAGATTTAAGATAGTAAATTATTAAATAGGAAATTAAGTTAAGGATTCTTTTTTATAGCACTACCATAATTCTTTTAAAAAGAATGATTTTCTTTTTTCTTTTCTTTTTTGGTTTCTTTTTAAAGAGTAAAATAATATGTAATATATTTATATAAATATATGTAGAGATACATGAGAAACAATAATATATGTAGTGGGATAAGAAAATCATCATTATTATTATTATTTTAAATTATTCTTGAGGTAAATAGAATATATATGCACATAGAAACTATTTATTCCTCCTCTATACATGGATATAAAAAGATAATAATCAAATAAATGAAAGTTAGACAAGAAAATGAAAAAGGTATAATTTATCATATTCTTAGATCAAGGGGAAACGTTAGCATCATGATATGATTGTTAATCCATGAGCCCAGTAAACCTTATGTTTGAGCCAATCACATTCATTGGTTTAGAATTTTTTTGATGGACTCCACACTCCCGTTTGCATTACTCCTTTACCTTGCCTCAAATGAAGTATTGATGGTGATGAATGCATGAGTAACACTCCTCGATGGATGTAGTATACAACCTTGCATGGGCATGGTTTTCGGTTGTTAGTGTTTTTAGCTAGCAATTAGTAATCTTGTTCAAAAAAACATAAATTGATAGTTATGTTTTTGCCCTTCGTGCAAATTTAGGGTATTACATGAGTCAAGTATCTCTATCAGGGCTATGGATGACTGGGAGGTAGTAGAGAAATACTTAGAGAGAACCAGAGGTATCTCTTTCAGGGCTATAGATGCATGGTTGGCAGCAGAGCTATGCTCATGATATCTTTGCATGTTGGAAATATAACTCAAAACTATGTAGCTTGGGTAGAGTCTATTTTATTTTGATCAAAACAACACTTATGGAGGAAAATGAATCATTTGCACACACAAACATATTTCAGTCTCACCTTGGATCTTTGTGGTGTCCTATTTTTTATTATGTTTCCACTTCTTAGGTTGCCTTGAATGAGTGTAAACCATAGATTTTGGGTATTTGGAGGGTTATGTGTTTTAAAATGCTTAGAGAATTTTCCCAGCCAAGTCACCATTTGTTATTCCTTGCATATACAACCCAAATTTTCTCTTGAAAAATTCGGGGACCCCCTTTGTTTTCCTCTCATTTCTTTGTTTTGGTTTTTCATGTTCGCACTTTTTCATTCTCGTTTTCATCTTTTCTCATGCCTTGTTTTCCTTTGTCTTTTTCAAGCTCGAGTTTCAAAATGAGTTAAGAGTTTTGAGCTGGAACCTAAACCTTTCTCCTATTTGGGTTTACATTTTGGGTCTTTACCGACTCTGATTCTCGCTTTCTCATTTTTATGTGTCTTTTTTGATATAGGGTTTTTGAACAAAACCAAAACCTTTCTCTTGAGAAAGTTTCATGTTCTTGGTTTCATTTTGATCTTGATCCCCATCTTTTCATCTCATAATCCTATTTTGTTTCTAGTTGTCATTGTTCATCTTCGATTTTTGCGTTGGTTACTGAGTCATTGCGTCGTTTTCTTTTCGTTTTCATTTTTATGTCGTTTGTTCGACTTGGTGTCAGTTTTCATCATATTCATTTTCATTCCCTTCCATGGCATTTTCGTTTAGAGCCATAAAAAATAAAAAAAAATATAAAATTACAAAATACAAAAAAAAATTAAAATCCCAAAAATAAAAATAAAAATAAAAAATTCAAAAATTTAGAAAAAAAAAGTTTTAGGCAATCAAATAAATAAATCATTTAAAATCTAAAACTATTTAAAAGTTAAAGTGTAAATAAATAAAATTTTAAAATAGAATAAAATAAATCTTTTAAATAATTTAAATAAAATTTAAAAGATTTGAATTTAAAATATTTAAATAATAAAATCTTTCTATTTTAAAAAGACTTTAAGGCTTTTAAATTAAAAATAATAAAAATTGAAATAGTCCCTAAAAACCATAAAAATTAAATAAACTGAAAAAATTTAAAGAAAGAAAAAAACTTTAGAAAAGCAAAAAGAGGTTGGTTGGGTTTCAGAACCCAACCGAAACCTTAGCTCCAAAAAATAAAGTGTTTCATTCTGGTACATACCTGATTCCCAGCCTTGCGTGTAAAAAAAATTAATAAAGGCAAATAAACTCAGATTTTGGATTCGAGTAGAACTTAGGTACCAAAATTTAAATGTTCATGTGCAAGGTGCGAGTTTGATCCCGTCGTCCAAAATGAAAAGAAATGGTGGTCGGAGAGAAATGTTCCAATGGACTTTGGGGAGGGTCAGAGTTCTGAGACACATCTGAAAGTCGATCCCACACCTCGATATGAAGTCTTGAAAACAAATGTGAAAGCTTGTGTGTTTGCACTTTTCTATGAATGGAGTGAAGGTGTCATTTCTGAGGAGGAAGCACACAAAAGGGGATTTTATTTGAAATGGCACATGGGTAATCATTGAAGCATAAAGTTTTTTGTTGTTTGCTGATTAAAATTGTGAAAAAGATCAAAGGCTCGACCTCAATTTGGATCCCATGCAGTTATTGTATTTGTTGTTGTCTTTCTATTTTACTCTCCCTGATATACAATAAAAGCTTTGCGACCTTTGCCAAAAGTCCTATCTTCCTATGACCAAATGCTAAGAGTGGTGATAAGATGAATTTTTTTTTAAGATATTAAGAAACTTTCAAATCTAAAATTAGCAAGTGGTAATTGCACCAGTGTGGGGGCATATGAAGGGTGCATGAATGGTTGATAGAGGCATGCCTTAGAGAGGTGTCATCATTTAGTGCCATGATTGCAGATTTTGAAAACCTAAAAAATATTGCATGTAAACTATTTCAAAAGATTCCAAATTCAATGCCCAAGTTTTCATGCTTGGACTCTTCTTCCACTAGTTATATGAATGAGTAATATTTTTGTGGACTAAAATGTGTTGCTAATTGATTAAATATATGTTTTGGATTTACATGGTTACCTTGCTTGGAGATGGTTAGTTCAAATCCTGGAGGTCGAAGCATGACTTAGTTTATGAGATTACAAAATGGCCTGACAACATGCCTCAAAGAAGACTATGAATGATTTTTTTTAAGATGCACAATATAAAAATGGATTTGATGAGAACGCTTTAGAAACTTTAAAACAAATATGGTTGACGGGTTTATGTAGTGAAATACATTTGTTGGGAAAGACTCAAAAACTTTCAAGAAGACATGCATGCAAAATGAGGAAGCATGGGAAGCGCACATGAAATGATTATTAGAATGTTTTGAAATACATGTGGTCTCGTGGAAATAGGCACCATGTTTACAAAGTGAAATTGTTGAAAAGCCAAATTCTACACCATTTCCAAAATCCTTAAAGCCATCATAAAATACGTGAAAAGCACTAAGAGGACATGTGAATTGTTTAACAAATCGCTTCAAAGGAAGCATCATTTCAATGAATGCAATAATTGCACAATGGAATCTAAATACAATGAAAGCATCAACAAAACTCAAGCTTCAGGGGAGGAAGAGGTCCATGGTAGATCTCAATCATTAAGAAACAATCAAGATATATTTTCAATGAATCCAAGGCTTAGCATATTTCTAGAATGGTTTAAACCATATTGGATTGCTTCTTTATTATTTGGTTTGTTTTTGGTAATGTATGGTTATTTGGTGGCCATTCATCCTCAAGCGAGGCTCCAAATATTTATAGGTTGTGTATTGTATTTTTTACATTAAGTTGTATTGGTTATGCTATTCCTTTCATTTTATGTGCAACAATATGTTGATGCTTACCTTATATCATATCTCTCCTTGGAATTTGGGAGGATCGAACCCAAACAAGAGGAGATTCACTTGAAACAATTCGTTCTTTGCCAAAATATAAGTTCAAAGTAGAAAGTCAACAAAAGGAAATGGAAGCAAAGATGACAGTGCAAATCACTCAAAGAGTTCAGGTGAGAGTGGCATTATAGTAGCTAGTACTAAGAAAGAAAGATATGTTTCAGGTGAAGATGTGATGTGTTGTATTTTCTTGGGAAAATATAAGGATGAGTAGGATCTAAGGGAGTTACCCTACACACACTACTTTCATCTTGAATGTGTTGATAAGTGGCTGAAAATAAATGCATCTTGTCCTCTTTACGGAAAGAATCTCAAGCAAATGTTCTTGGTAGGAATAAAAGATAAAGTCTACAAACTCTAACAACATTTTCTTATCCTATACATACCAAACCACTACATGCAAAATTTGGACACAAAGACAAGGCATGGGTAGCATTTCATTCTCTGACAAACATAATGCAAATTGGAAAAACATAGATATTGAAACCCGATGTGATAGTTTTTGATAGAATGCCTCAAAAGAGACATCATTTCACATATTTCCATGGTTATAGTAAAGAATACATGGAAAATGTGGCGACATAAACAAGGTATGTTAAATGTTTTGTATGCATGTAGAGCATGGAATATAGAGAGGATATGCCAAAAATTGCATGATAAAATGTTTAGAGAAGTGTCATTTCAAGAAATGCAATGATTGTAAGTAAGCATGAAATAGATTTGTTAACTAGGTTTCAAAAGGAAAATTTGATGTTCTTGTGCTCATAGATGTTCCTTCCCAAAATTAATGTCAACATTGAGTAATAAGACTGTAGACATGTAAAATTGACTTGACACCTATCACACACCTCAAAAACATCAAACAACACTGAACAACATCGAACAACATCAAACAATATGGAACATCATCTTCGATCATCCTGTAACATCTCAGAATGACTCAGAATCATCCCATAACTTCTCAGAACGACTCGAAATCATCCCGTAACATCTTGGAATGACTCAGAATCATCCCATAACATCTTGGAATGACTTGGAATTATTCCATAACATCTCAAAATGACTCAGAATCATCCCATAACATCTCAGAATGACTCATAATCATCCTATAACATCTTAGAATGATTTGAAATTGTCCCATGACATCTTGAAATGACTCGAAATTGTCCCATAATATCTCAGAATGACTCAGAATCATCTCATAACATCTCAAAATGACTCAGAATCATCCTGTAACATCTCAGAATGACTCAGAATCATCCTGTAGCATCTTAGAATGACTCGAAATTATCTCGTAACATCTCATAATGACTCAATCATCCTATAACATCTTGAATGACTTGGAATCATCTTGTGACATCTTAGAATGACTCAAAATTGTCTCGTAACATCTCAAAATGACTCAAAATCATCTTGTAACATCTCGAAATGACTCAGAATCATCATGAAACATCTCAGAATGACTTAAAATCATCTTGTAACATCTCAAAATGACTCAGAATCATCATGTAACATCTCAGAATGACTCAAAATAATCTTGTAATATCTCATAATAACTCAAAATCTTCTTGTAACATCTCATAATAACTCATAATCATCCTGTAATGTCTCAGAACTTCTCAGAATCACCCCGAAACAACTCGGAATCATCCTGTAACATTTCAAAACATCTCAGAATCACCCCAAAATGACTCAAAATCATCTTGTAATGTTTCAAGTCATCTCAGATTATCCCGGAATCATCTGACGACATCCCCACATCACACCACATCAAAATGACATCAAAAACCCTAATTCCTATATTAATTGAATAATATAACATTATTTAATTAATTCACTTTTTTATCATTTCAGATAAATTAAATAGACTTCCTTATTTAATAAACTCCTCAAAACCCTAATTCCTCTATTAATTGAATAATACAAAATTATTTAATTAATTCACTTTTTCATCATTTTAGACAAATTAAATAAATTTCATTTATTTAATAAACTCCTGAAAACTCGTGGGAGGTAGGGTGGGCATCCCTCCAAATAGGTGGAGCGAGGTGGCAAGCATGCCATGATGGATGAGGGAAGAAGTCACGGAGGCCGACGTACATGAGGCTGCCTAGTTGGAATCCATGGCTAAGAGGCAAGGCGGTGGTACGGGCCTGACATTCCCTAGGCTAGTGAAAACCTTAGTTATGATGTTTCTTCATGCATTTCGAGCCGTTTCTCTAGATTGGCATCTCGCCTCGAGTAAATAGTACATTTTGTAGGGTGGCGGGGTTATCAGGATAGGAACATTAATTCTCGGTATGCGAGTATAAGCATTAGTTGGTAAGGATGGGTTATTCGTTGCTTCTGGATGTGAATGTGTGGAAGCGGAGCCTAGCCTATTTCTGCCACTAAGAGTTGTGGACAGAATGGAAAAATGTTCCATGTTTGTGGTGGAAGTATCGGTTGTAGGACTAGCTCATTTCAGGGTAGATACATCGATTTCTCTTGGCAAGTCGGAAGGGAAGAGCTCATTTAGAACAATCATAGACCAACGCCTGAAGAGGATTCTACTGAAACATGATCCTCTGGTGATTGCGATGGTCAACATGGTGTTGGGTATGGGCCATGTGGAAGGCAAGGAGTATGGGAGAGATAATCTCCACATCTCGTCCTGGTTCCTCGCATCTCTCCTTGATAATTTGGTTTCGAAGGCCGAATCCAAGCAGCTGATGTTGATGTTGTTCAAGAAGGAGTTGATGAAAGGTATTGACGAGGTACTACGGGTTGCGATATTGGGTAGAGGATGCCCTCGACCATGCGATGTGGAGTAGGTGAGTGTGGAAGACACCATCAGAATTTACCCATTCCTTTTGGATATGCAGGGGATGGGTTTGATGAGACATAGAGCCATAGCGGTAGTGGCAATAATCTTCCTGAATAAATTCTTCGGGTTAATGTAGGTGGACCACGAGGACTAGCATGAGGAGTTCAAGGATTTTGCAATGTTAAACAAGTTTATGTGAGTCGGGAATTCAATTCCCTGAATAGTTTTTGTGTTGGTTGGGTAGAACTAGATTACAGTCATTTTTGGTTGCCATTATAGTGGCAAGTTAGGTTTTAAGTAGTTTTTTGTTTACGGGTCATGGTTCTTTTAGTGACTCATTAAACTCTGGTTTGGTTTTGAGGACATGGAAGGGACAATCTGTGATGATATGGCATTTTAAGCTAGGAGATGTTGTGAAGTGTAATCTATTAATTTCATTTTAATATAAACTCTTATCTCTTATGGATCAAAAAAAAAAAAAAAAAACTCCTGAAAACCCTAATTCCTCTATTGATTAAATAAAACAACATATTTGATTAATTCACATTTCATCATTTCGACCAATTAAATAAATCACATTTATTTAATAAAGTTCTAATCCCACTTTATTTCATCCTGATTGATTAAATAATGCCAATTATTTAATTACATCACTAAATCACCTTATTCCCCTAAGTGGATTAAATTATTAAATAATAATTTAATTACAACACTTTCCCTCCAAAAATTTGAATAATTAAATCAAACTATTCAAATCAATTATCAAAAATCAAATAAAAGTAATGCAACTTTGTTTGCAAAATTCAAACTTGATTTGCACATTCAACTCCAAAAAGGAATTAATTAATTAATATTCCTCACCCACTTTCTGATTGAGCAAACTACGATTGTTGACTGAGCAATCTAATTTGTTAACTAATCAATCCAAATTTTTAACTGAACAATCTATTATGTTAACTAATCAATCACAATTCCTAACTAAGCCATCACATTCCTAACTAATCCATCACATCCCTGACTAGCCAATCTATTTCTCAATCACACAAATTGTCCAATCAACTTTGCACAATTTTCTCATGTCTAATTCCTTTCAACACACTCTGACTGTTGATCTGGATATTCTTCAAAACAATCTTGATCGTCCATTTCAAATCTCATTTTCTATATAACAAACCCCTTTCCTCACAAATAAGGATCAGAGAATCAACATACATTGAGCAATGAAGTGTTGTCAAGATCATCCTTGAGAGAGCTTCATTCCTTCCTTCAATCAACCAAACATTCATCCACACTTTGCACACGAACTTTGGAGGCTTCGCTGTGATAAGAGCAATCCAACATCAAGCGAATACACTCTGCTATGGGATGGTGAAAATGTATTTTTCTTTCATTTCATTTGGTAATCAGTAGGTTCCTTATCATGTTTGCAATAGTATAGTTTAATCTCTTATGTGTAGGAGTTTTAAATTTAGATTTGTGCATTTGACTGTAGATTAGATTCCTTTGTCAAATTTCATTCATGTTCATCTTGAATCTGAATCCAACATCCTTTTTCCCCCTCATACATTCTGGTACACCTGGTGGGACCCTTGTCCCCTCTTCCAATGTTTGTTTGAGTCATTTTTGAAGTTGCAGGTCCTAGAAATGCATCAAATAGAGTTTTCACAGAGCTGTCCAAAAAACCTAAGCACTTGTCCAGAAAACTTAAGTGCTTGTCTGTCAAGAAAAATGTGCTATTGTCCAAATAACTGCATAGTTGTCATGGGAATGGCACTTTTGTTTTCACAGAGATAGCTTTTGGCTGTCTAGTTTTAGCAATTGTTTCTAAAATTGAGCATTTGTTTGTTTTCTATGCATTTGTATTTCTTTTTCTGAGCAATTGCTCTAACGAAAAAGTGCACAGATCTCACACTTTTGTAATAGGGTTTTTCACTAACTATTGTTTGTTGTTGGATGTGTAAGTAGGAATTGACAGATCTGATGTAGGATTATAGTTACTTAAACATCTTTGCTACAGGGAAGACGATCGGTCCAAGATTTTATGATCCACAAATATTTTTTATTCTTTGAAAAAACTTTCATTTGGTGCACTAAAATGAACAACAACAAACTCACATTTGATTTTGGTGCTATTGAAATTTGAACAAAATTTTAAGTTTTTCTAAGTTAGGAACTTTCATTTGGTGCACTAAAAATGAACAACAACAAACTCACATTTGATTTTGGTGCTATTAAAATAAACCAATTTTAAGCTTTCTAAGCTAGAAAACTTTTGTTGGTGCTCATAAAAAGAACCAAAAAAAACTTCAATTTTGGGCTCTATAAAATGAACACATTTCATGTTTTCATAATTAGAAACCTTTAAATTTTGGTGCATAAAAAAGAGTGAAACACGTTTTCCATTTTTTTGATGCATGCACATTTTACATTTGTTGACCAAGATAGGACCAGGACTACTTTTCTTAGAAACACTTCTATTGGAGCTCATAAAAATGAACAAATGTTTCTTTATGATTTTTCACCATTGCAATCTTAAATACTTGATGTCCTGAACACTTCGTATTGGTGCAAGTTAAAAAGAACTTTTTTTTTCTTTACTCACAATTTTTTTGGGGATAATATCACTCGACGTGTTTAAAATGAATCAATTTGCTATGGATTGTTCATTATGCATTCATTGATTGGCAAAGCTAAAGTGTTTTATCTTCTCCCCTCGCACCTTTTGGCAATCTTGGGTGAGCGAAAAAACATTTTTGAGCATTGCACTTTATTTTTAAGTTTACCTTAAAGAGGGGGCTTTCCTTGAGATACATCCCACACTAGAGAAATCATTGCAAGGTCTCAAAGCACGTTTACTAGCGGGCATAAGAAAGTAGCTTCAAGTTGTGCTGACAACAGACTGCACCTAATCCCATACCTTAAGTGGAATGAGAATGGTTAAAGAGCCTTAAGTGGCCAGCAAGTGAGTGTTAGATTTCGACGTTCACAGTTACCATGAAGAACCAAATTGTTTTAGAGGCCACCTGATTAAAATCATCTCTTCAGAGCATGAGGCAAGCGTACCTAAGAGAATGGTATCTATCCCCTAGGGTTGTAAAGATTGATGATGATAAAGATTTGATTGTGGAAGTCTTTGTTGATGATATCATTTTTGGAGGAGATGATGGTTTGTGCATGAAGTTTGCTTATGAGATGCAAAATGAGTTTGAGATGTCAATGATTGGAGAGATGAAATTCTTTTTGGGATTGTAAATTATTGTAAAGCTCAAAAATTTACACATTTCAAATTAAACATTCCCATGTTCATTGAACATCATAAGTGAGATTTAGTGATATCATGAATAGAATTAACATCCACAATGTTCCAAAACAACATTAATTTAATGAATTTGCAAATTTGAGTTTACATACACCACATAGGGGTGTTAAAAATAATTAGTTTCAATGATACATCATCAAGTATACATCAATAAATACATTTATGAAATAGAGTTTCAATTTACAAGTCAGTTATCAAGCCATACAAAGTACAATATATGAAGCATATCCATAGTAATACTATTCTTTGAACCTCATCTGCCTTGACACCATCGGTCTTCTTGCGTTGAGGCCAAGAGTGCGATTAAGGCACCTTTTCCACCCAATCACGAAGCACATGAGTTCCCCGGGTTTCTTCCTAACTCGAAGAAATCCTCGGCCATGCACAAGGAGCCTAGCAACCTAGAACAATAAATCAGGAGGGAACTCTCGATGAATGCTTGTTTGCCTATATGCATTCCTAATCTAGAAAAACATATTTCTTGCAAGCAAGACACGGCAGAGACATAATAACAAAACATTCTAGGCTTTTAATCCATCTATTTCAATGGTACATTGCTTGGCCAAGCATAAAATAAACATAAATGGTAGTTTAGGAAAAAGGCTAAACTACTGTCTCAGTGAATCCACATTCAGCATCATGTCCCATAAGTTTCTCACAATAAAAAAAAATGAAGTATAGTTTCTCATGTGTCACATACAATGGAAATAATATAGTTTCATACATTTCATAGGAAAACTCAAGATAAAGTCCAAGTTCGTGATAATTTCTTACAAGAAGATCTTTCCACATCTAGTTTCATAGTTTGCATTGTCTAACTCTATCCAATATAATCTCATTTATTTGAAAGACTGTATTTAAATTCAAATGCGTAAATTTATATTTGTTTTCATAGTATCATTAATTCACTTATACTTTACAATGGTTTAAAGATAACATGATTTCAACACCTAAAGGTGTTTAGCCAAGTGGAAGTGAAAACGATTAAAGAGGAGTATAATTGGTATATCTATTTAAATATTTAAAGAAATGAACATTTGAATACATGGGTTACCATTTAAAAAATAGAACATTTGATATTTCTACTCAGATTTTAATCATACGCTCTAATATTCTTACTCCCATTTGAAAAATAATTGTAATCATTTGTTATTGGAAAAATATCCATGCATATAAAGGAATGAAAAGACAAACAAATCATTCAATTAATATTACACATTCAACTATTTTTATACATTCAGAACAGCATTAGACATATGTCGTTTGTATTTTTATTTCCCAATTGTACATATATATTTATATATAAACGTATATCTATTTCAGGATAAGACAATTGTAGCCTACAACAAGAATGTTCAGAAAAATAGATGTTATATATTTTTAGAGATGTTCATATTTAATTGAATTTTAAAAAATATAGATTTAATATTTATTTACATATATGTATATATATACATTATATATATGTATACATATGTTCTTATAAAAAATATATATACCACTGTAGGAAATATATACACATAAATATATTCTTATAAAAAATATATCACTGAAGGATATATATACACAAAAGTATATTTGTATTCATATATATATATATATTAATAAAATATTAACAACACAGAATATAACAGTTGAAGCAATTTTTAGCAGAGACATTGTTTCCATACACCATGATATTGGGGAGGATTGGCCTTGATAGGCCGCAACCCCTCATGGGGACATAACCTATGGGGGCAACGACCTCCCCACAGGTCATAGCATGTGGGGAGGCATTTCCTTCACAACGTTTCCTCCCCTATCGGGGGCATGACTATGGGAAGCCTCCCCAAATACATCAAACACTAAAAATAAATTTAACATACATGTGCTCAAAGTCCTGATTCGGCTAAAATTTCATTCGAAAGAATAGTAACATTATAAATATTTATATTTATATATATGCATATATATACATGAATCAACAATGAAAATATATGTGTTTATATATATGTGGATATATATATGTATATATTCAAGTTCTTAATCTCGGTTTCCATTTCCAACTCAGGAAATTACAAAAAAAGAAAAAAACTAGGTATGCATACAGATAAAAAAAATAGATATATTTATATATATATGTGTGTGTGTGTGTGTGTGTGTGTGTGTGTGTGTGTGTGCGTGTGTGTGTATAAATATATGCAATTTCATTCAACAGAAGGAGAATAAAGAAAAAATAGCACAACTGACATAATGAATTTCACATAACATGCACCCAAATTTTCAATGAACAATCAATTTTTAGAAAATTCATTTTAATCTTTCATAGTGAGGTATTCCATGCAATCAAAATTAAAATGTAATGGAATAGATTAAAACCTAGAAAATGCTTTCCCCTCGAAAATGATTGCTGAAATCCCCAGCTGTAGAATCTCCTTTGCTCCCTGCTTCTTCCTGTGTCCACTCTCCTTTTTCCTTTTCTGTATTTTATTTTTGCAAAGTTATAGATAAAAGAAAACCCCCATTCTTGCCCCCATATTACCCAGTTTTTGCAGAGCCAAACCAAAATATTGGAAGAATACTGTTATTATTCTCATTAGTCTATTCCTCATTTTAAAGGTTTCTTCTCATTTCCCGAGACCTAATCTTGAAATTGGAGAATTTGAAAATAAAATTTATTTTCTACTCACTTTTCCCATTTTAATTATTTTTTTCCTTTTTTTTAAAATTACCTTTCAACATTTTTTCCAAAAACATATATTTGCATTCAAATATTAAAACATGAGCATGGAATTGGCATTAATTGAAATCTAACAATTATTTTAAACAACACCACTCAATGTTCAATTGCATATGTAAATATTTAATTAATCTGGAATTAATTTTTTAGTCTTTTAATTGCATAAATGATTAAAAGGAAATAACCATTTAAAATTTACCGATAATAAAACAATCATCCAAAACACATGCTAAAATGCATCTATATGACTTTAAGTGTTTGTGTGTGATCGAGAGCATCATTCCTGCTTTACTCTGCCAAGAAGCTAACCTCCCCTACCTTAGCCACACCTTTGGTCTTCGACAACCTGCCACTCAAGTAGACTCGAGCAACCAACATGAGATTAGTATCTGAATAGAATCAAATCAGCTTAACTCATAAGATCAAGATACATTAACTCTAAATATCATTTTCCCATTTTGCATCATTTTCAAAATAAGACAATATTTCATTCATTGCAAATTTCCATGAAATTTAACACCACATTTATTATCATTTAATCTACCACACACATACTTTTAGTCATGAAGCAAAAACAACATAAAGAAAAAGTAGGCATCACCAAAATTAGAGACATGACAATTACTCAGTTAGATAAAGGGATATTTATATCCTAGTCCAAGTATGTGAAAGAATTGCTAATGAAATTTGGTATGGAAGATTCAAAACTAGCCAGTACACCCATGGTGACCGGATGTAAGTTGACAACAAATGATGATTCTCTAAAGGAAAATCAGACTAGATATAGATCAATGATTGGTGGATTGCTTTATTTGACTCAAAATAGACCTGACATCATGAATGTTGTATGTATTGTTGCAATATTTCAAGCTGATCCTAAGGAATCTCATGTGACTATTGTGAAGCAAATTTTTAGATACTTGAAGGGAATAGTTAATTTTGGCCCATGGTATCCTAAAGATGATGATCTTACTTTGAGTGCCTTTATCGATGCTGATTGGGTAGGAGATGTGAATGATAGGAAAATTACTAGTGGTGGCGTATTTTTCTTGGGAAAGAAGTTGATTTCATGGTTAAGTAAAAAAGCATAATACCATTTCTTTGTCTACTTCAGAGGCAGAATGCATTGTTGTTGCTAACAATTGTACTCAAGTATTGTGGATGAAGCAGATGTTGAAAGATATTAGAGTTATGTATGATGAGCCTATTGTTATATTATGTGATAATTCAAGTGCAAAACATTTCTAAGAATTCGGTGTTGCATTCAAAGACCAAGCATATATCTATCAAGTTTCACTTTTTGAGAGAGAAGGTGAGTGAAAAGGAAGTCAAATTGGAGTATGTGCCTACTAAGGAATAGATTGAAAACATATTTACCAAGTCATTGCCTAAGGATAATTTTGATTATCTTAGAGGGAAGTTAGGGGTGATTAACCCTTTTATCTTGCATCAGTCCTTGCATTTCACAGTCATATCTTGATTCAGATTGATGTTGTGGTGGCTGCTACTTAGGGGGAGTAGTCAGATGATTCAGATATGCGGTTCAAAGCTTGTTTGTACCTTTTCCATTGATGTCAAAGGGGGAGAATATAAATGTGAAAAAATGGGAATTATTTGAGGAGAAAAGAGTCAGAACCTAAGGGGGAGTAAGTGTTGAAGTTAGTTGAGTTGACGGTGCTTTTCACATCATGTGTTGCCATCAATGCCAAAGGGGGATATTGGTGGATGTTGTAGTTGTGTTGCTGATATGTGGTTGTCATTGATGTCAACACTATTAGCATTAATGTCTTTAAGACTGTATATGTCGAGGATATTGAGAAAATTGTAATAAAATATGTTGTAGGTTATCTGTGAAGCAGTAAAGATCAGTATGATGGAAATTTCAGTATGTTTATGGTGAGAATTTTTGGATTAAATGGTTTTATTTTTCAGGTATATCTAGTTTATTCACCGAAATTTTCAGAGGTGCGCATGAAGATTTGAGCAAGTTATGAGTTTTTGTGTTTCGATAGTTATTCTGTTACTGTAGTTGGTGTTCTTGGAAGAAGATATCATGATTCTGGTAATCTGAGTTGTTGTGTATGCTCCTGTGGTTTTTTGGATGTTTCTAGATTGTGCTCTATCTATGTAGCATGTTTGCATTGATTGTTGTGCTCACGATTGATCATTTTCTCTTGCATGCACATGTTTCTCATGTTCATGGTCGACATGGTGTTTGTAGTGTGTTGTGGATCTTCGATGAATAATTTTTGAAAGCTTTTTGTGTTTGAGGATATTATTTTGGGTCTTCACTATGTTGTGGACAACCTTGGTAGATTCACATTAATAATCTTTATTGTTTTGGGCCGATAGTTTGTATTTATTCTATTATTTTGTTAAAGCCGACATGTAACGATGAATTTTATGGATCTGAAGACTGCTTATGTAATTCCTTGTTGAAGCCGATATGTAACAATGTAACCAGAGATATGTTGATTGGTAAACTTATTGCTTTTGAGTTGAGTGAATTCGTTGATGCCTTTCCTAAGATAGAATTTGCATTCAAAGCTACTACCACTGGAAGAGATAAGCAGAGATATGATTTGGGTGAAAGTTATTCTAGAAAGGTATTCAAGTGTGAGGAAGAAATGAGAAAAAATGAAGAAGAAGAGAGAGAACAAAATAAGCTTGAAGCACTTATTATCGAAAGAGAAGCCAAAGGACAAGGTAAGTATAAAGAAAAGTTCCCCTATTAAATGTTTTTCTTGCAATAAGATAGGTCATTTTGCATCAAGGTGTCTAGAAAGAGTTCCTAAGTCAAGACCTAACAAGCCTAAATTTCAAAGGAAGTGTTATTATGCTAGTGATGAAGGTGTGACAAATGACGAATCTCATAAAGGGAATGTAAGTGAAGATGAGTTTGTGTGTATTTCTATCAAGGAAATTAATCGTGTGTCTACTAAATCTACTAGTTGTATAAATGTGGAGAAAGCCCTAGCTGCTTGAGTTGAAGAGAAGGATAAATGGGTAATTGACAACAGATGCTCTCATCACATGACAGGTGATAAATACAAATTTGCGAGCTTGGCACTAACTCATTTGATTGCGAAATCCGAAGAAACCTTTCGAAAAAAGCTATATTATCAGATGTATCGTCAGGCACTTGTGCGAATTTTCATTTTTTTTAAATTTTATACCCGACGTTAATCCGAATTTCGACAAACCATTTTTTTCGTCTACGTTTCAATGGACCCGCAAAGTTAAATTGTGGTGGAAATAAATAAAAATGAGCTCGACTATTTATTGCGATAGTGTTTTGCTCGACGGTTTTCTTGGGGAAAATCAGAAGAAACTCAAGAAGATATCGCTAGGTTGAGGGTAGTCATTATCTTTTTCTAGAATTCATTTGTGAAGTTAGATTTGTACTTCTAGGTTTGAAAATCATATTTTAAAGCAACATCTCATCAGATTTCATTTTTAGTCTTGTGCATTTTTAGAATTTCATTTCCAGATTTTAGACCTGACTTCACAAATTCTTTATAAGGGAATTGTTTATAATTGATAGAAAATTTTTGATGGATTTGGACAAAGATTATATTTGCAAGGTTTCAATTTTAACCTAATGATCAATTTTCAATAGATTTGGGAGCCATAGCTAGATAATATCAAAGGTGTTGGTTGTTTTTTACTGTAACCAAGTTTATCTTCTAGACACATAGCATATAAAATCTTAGATAATACTGCCTTACAATACCATCAATCTATATTCTAACCCAATACTACTTATCAAATCCTTATATGAACATAGTCACCTATAACCTCACTCAAGCATTTTAATTAATTCCTTGAATTAAAGCCAAAATGAGAATTACACACACCATAACAGTGAGATGAACAAAATAACCCTTGATCATTTTATTCAAGATAATAATATATTCATACAATGGAGATACATGACCTTGAAATGAGTAATTTTCATTCAGATGCTAGTACTGTCTTGAAAATTAAGTACCCATGAAACTAAAACCTACAACAGAATGACACCAAACCTAAGAATAGTATCTTCACTATAATATTGGGCTCTTTACAAATTCGCTCTGCAACTTCACTTAGACTCGACCTAAAGATATCTAACTTGCTAACCCGTATTTCTAGTCCTGAAATCCTTCTTATAGGGAAAATGAAGGAGCAATAAGCATCGGACCAGAAATACACCTGTCACTGGTCACTTGGACCACCTTATGACATTTCAAAAATTGGTTACAACAGCTGAGTCTCTGGAGAATCTTCTTGTTCATCCTGTCCATTGGAAAATAACTGTTGCATTTTCCAAACTTCAAAAACTTGCACCAAAACTACCACCAAGACATAGCCAAAATTTGTTATAACCATAACCGTTGAGCTGTTAATTGCCGGTTGTAGACTCTGTCCTATTCTTGTTTAGTTCAGTACTTTTCTACCCATCCTTGATATTCCTCATCTGTTGGCTAATTAAAATTTACCACATCATTTACCTTGGCACTGTAAGGTGTATAATTTACTGCTACTTGATTCGCCTCCCTTTCAAAAGATTCAAAAAATGTGCTAGTGTTAATGATTTTATCCATACTACTCATCAACATGTCATAATATGAGTCATCACAAATTAATTTGATTTGATTTGTGCATTGATGATTTCATCTACCATGTCCTGCCATTGCTGCAGTGATCTAACATTTCCTTAGGCATCTACAATATCTGGTAAAGATGTGTCACTCCAGTCATCAAAAATCTTTACCAACTCTTTAATCCTCCTACTGAAATCGTTAGGTAAGGCCTGGAAACCTTGTAGTGACTTCACAAAGTCTTGAGTAGGCCTTAATTGTTGAGGCCTATTAGCTACATTTTGAGAATTTCATTTCCAGATTTTGCTGTGCAAGTTCAATATTATGATTTTAGGAGTCTAACAGTTGGAAATCATAGTAAAATGAGAATTTAATAATTTTTGGAATTAGCATTTGAAAGTGTTTTTTGGGGTCATTAACTTCAAACTATCTTCTCTTTTGTAGGGGTGGTTGCATGCCGAATTTTTTTGGTGTAAAATATCATAATTATTATTATTTTTTACCTGTGTATGATTAAAAATTATAGGAGTGTGAGTTTGATATTTTTTGAAGATCTAAATATTCAAGCTTGGTAAAGAAAAATCATGTTAGATAATATTAGTCCAGAACAAAATGAAGAGTCACTTGATAGATTGTGGGCTAGATTCAAAAGAAAGGGTGATGGGAAATGTTATTGTCCTTGCAATAATTGCAAGGGTTTAAAGATGAGAAGACTTTTAATCGGGTATGTACAGGATCATAATGGAAAAAACAGGCCCTTAAATGGCAATAAAAAGATAGAAAATCAGAGTTAGAAAACTTAACGTAAAAATTTGAATAAGTTATTTATATTATTTCAAAAAAATGTAAAAATAGAATCTGTAGCAAATTGAATATAGTTTCTAAACTACTAGACCTATTTTTTTTTTAAAAAAATCTATTTGGTGAAAATTTGAAATTTCAATGCAGTAGTATTTAAATTTTAGGGTAAAAAAAAGAAGTAGGTGTTTGTCTGACCACCCTAACCACAATAAAATGATAATATTTTTTTATAAGCTTTTAGATATAAGTAGAGGACTCATGTCCCGATGTGATGCATATTTTTTAATAATTTTTTTCCAAGTAAATAATTAATTATGAATTTTTTATTACAACTTTCAAAAAATATAAAAGCTCGTCTGTCTAACCACCTTAACTTGGTCAAAAATTTATGAAATTCAATTTTTTTTTTAATCCTATAATATGCAAAGCATAGAATGTGACACATATTTCGGATTCAAAAAATATGATATTGTTTGAAAGTTATAGATGTTTTTCAATCAACCTATCAATTAGGACTTTATTTGTAATTCTAATAGATAATGAATAATAATTATTTATTAAATTCAAATTAAAGCATAATTTATATTGGTGGAAAGCTAGGAATCTCCTCTAAAAACCCTTTTCGTTTCATTAATTTTGGGTAAAAAAAAAGTCGTCAGCCACATGGGCCATCATTTGGCTTACATATCACCATTTTTTGGCCCATCATGATTCTGCACATACCCAATCACAACAACTGAGAAACATTGTAGGAAGCATGGTCACATTGAAGGGGGGCATGGTTATCATCCATTGGTAATTTGTTTATTATATGTGTTTATATTGATTGAATTTGTAAATGTTTATATTGTTTTAACATTTGATATATATATAAAATTACTTGATCATGATCATGGTTTATTTGTGTCTGTCATTATTATAAAGGTGGGGCGCCCTAAGGCACATGACATGGATTATCACGGCCCAGAGAATGTGGTTTTGCAAGCGGAGGAACATGGAGTTGTGAATATCGAAGATGAAGTTAATGATCCTATGGAAGAAGATGATCATATGCCAGAAAACACAATTGAAGATGATGGTAGAAATACATTGATCCATGACACATGTAGTGGCACATTTGATCATGTTGATCGAGATGAATTTGATGGTGTTCATGATTTACCCGTACTTGAGAAGGCATACGAGCCCCTTTATGAAGGCTCCCAAACAACTCTTCTCTCTGCTGTATTGTTGTTGGTGAACTTGAAGGTTATGAATGGTTTATCCAACATAGAAATCTCACGGATGCTAAGGTATGTCATATATGCCATCTTTTTTCATCTATTTTAATTGTTGTTAGTTCATCGCTAGTAAATAAAGGATGAAGTATGTACCATTAATATTCTTTATATTAAGAAATTATTTTTTGTTCTATATTGATTGGTGAATTTTTGTTACCACCATCAAATATTTTACCCCGCTCATACCGAGATTTATCTAGCATTATGAAAGATATTGGAATGGAGTATCAAGCAATATATGCATGTCCCAATGATCATATTATATACCATAAACAACATGAATTTGCAACAGAATGCCCAAAATTTCATATCAGTAGATATTGAACAGATCAATTAACAAAAAAGGTGCATTGCAAGGTTCTTCGTTATATTCCAATTATTCCACGTATGCAACAATTATTTAGGTTTGAAAGCTTAGCGCAATTTATGGATTACCATGCACAAAATAGAGGTGGAGATGAGATTCTTTGAATGCCTGCAGATGGTTCTACATTTAAGGACATGGAGGAAAAATGGCCACACTTTAAAGAACCTCGTAATCTAAGGCTTTCATTGGCAGCGGATGGTGTCAATCCATTTGGAGAGCTGAGATCTATTTACTCGGTGTGACCTGTTTTTGTTATCAACAATAACATTCCTCCATGGATGTCAATAAAGAGGGAGCACATAATGTTGGCAATGATTGTTCCAGGTACTTGTTTACATCAATTTTCTTTAATGTAGTAGCATCTCATTTGTCTTATTTGTTGCATAATGACTTATATGTTTTTTCATTTAATAGTCATGTACATGAATTTATATATACTGCAGTAAAATGGTTATAATAATTATGTAATGTCTATGTTCATTCAACTAGGTAAGTACCAAGTTAAAGATATGAATGTATATATTGAGCCTCTTATCGACGAGTTACTAAAGTTATGGAATGGCGTGACTATGTATGACGTATCTAGACCAATAGGACAAAGACAATTTGAATTCCATGCAATGCTTGTATGGAAAATTCATGATGCCCCAGGGCTAACGCATTTTTCTGGTATGTTATAATGTTCGACTGCATGACTTTAACGATATTTAATTTTATGAAGTAGATATCATGCATTTTTAAAAAATAATCTATTCATTATATATAATTATATAAATTGACATATTTAATCCAATTATATATGATTTGCAGGTCTTCAAACAAAGGGAAAATTTGCATGTCCAATTTGTGGTCCAAAGATGAAATCTCGTTGTTCAACAAGTTTAGGAAAGTAGGTGTTTGATGAGTATAGGCACTTCCTCCACATAAATAATAAGTATCGAACTACTGAAAAACATCTTTTCAATGGGAAAGAAGAGACTACATCAAAACCACGAAGAATGACACCTCGCCTACAGAAGTTGGAATATAATAGAATTAATCGTCAAGGTTATACATTGGATCAAATTATTTATCTATCATTTATGATATGTTTTGAATTTATATTTTTATATTGAGTTGTGTTTAATCATGTTGTAATTGACAATGATTGTTATTGTTAATTTGTTTAACTTATATGCTTCATGAAGGTCGTCAAGGCATTAATGGTCGGCTTCCATAGGGAGTGAAAAGTTATCCCAGACAATTTAGTAGGTTGCCTTACTATGAGCAGCTACAAATTGTGCTTTTGTTTGATACAATGCATATCGAAAAGAATATGACAGAAACATTATGAAAAATATTGGATGGAAGGCATGACAAAGAAAAAATTGTCAAAATTTGTAGTGACATTCAGGAAGCCAGTCATGCAATGAAAAATTTCATTCAATTAAATAGCGATGGAGACCAAATTAATATAAGTTGCCTTCCCTGGTTATTAACGGAGCAGCAAAGCAATGCTATAAAACAAGTCATACAAAAAATTCGATTTCCCACAAGATTTGTTGCGAACATAAACAATATCATAACAAAGAAAGGTGAATTTGGGTCAGGGATGAAAATAAATGATTGGCATACCTTCATTAAGGTAATTATTCTGGTATATTATATATATATTTGTATACTGCATGTACTTTTCAGTGTATTATGTTTACTACTTTTGGAAAAATATTAATGAAAAGATCATTTTATAATTGTTGCAGTACGTTCTACCTCTATCTCTCTCAGACAACTTTGACAACAATGTCAATCAAGTTATATATGATCTTGGAAAATACATGAGGTAAGTAGCGATATATTTTCAATTCGTTGTATATTTTTGTTAAATCTCGTTAATATATTTGTGCCTTGAATCACATGTAGATGGCTGTCATCTAAAGAAATCCATAAAGAAGATATAAATTATTGGAGGAGATAAATTCTTCGTCTAATGTGTGAAATGCAAAAGTGTCTACCTTCAATATTTTTCAATGCACAAGAACACTACATGATACACCAAGTTGAGGAGATTGAATTGTGTGGACCTGTACACACAAGGTCAATGTGGATGGTTGAGAGGCACTTAAAATTTTTGAAGGCTTTGGTTAGACAAAGAGCACATGCTGAGGGTTCTATGGTGGAGGGATACATGGTATACCAGACCATGGTGTACATTATTGAATATCTTCCTAAATTTGCAGCAAAGATCCATGTAGTTCTTATTTGGGATCCCAACTCCATTAACAAATGTGAAGGGGAGTACCTGATGGGGAAAAGTAGATTGAGGAAAGTGACAGGTAATTATAAGATGGTCATGGAGATTAATTAGAATACATTTTACATTTGGTTTTTATGTATATTGTACTTATTTAATTATTAATTTTCAATATTCATCAATTATAAATTAAGGTCATATACCGTGGTAATTAACTAATTATATGACGTTTGTGAATTCAAATTTTTTTTGATACAGTTGGTCGAGAGTGGGATGCACTAACTTTGTACGTCACAAAAAATCTTGATTGGATGATAGTATGGATTGAACGATGCCAACAATTTGGTCGCACATTAACATGGGAAGGTGTGGCTTCATTGGTTAAAGAAGCTCATCGTAATGGAGATTCCAATGTTACACCAAGGGAAATTGATTTAGCATATGGTTTAAGAGATAAATAGGTATGCATAAATATATTAATCACCCATATTATTTAATTATTTTCAATTATATTGATGTATATACATATGTTGAGATTTTTTTCTTTGCATACATTCAGCCAAGAATAAGTATATTTATCAACTAACGATATTGCAATAAGTTTTACATGTTTGACATATTGTAGGTGAAACACCACAAGGCTATGTGGTGCAATGGTCATAAATTTCGAATCAAAAAGTTGGATGACACAAAGAAAACTTATGATTCTGGGATAATTGCAGTCTTCCAAGTGACTAATGTTTCATCTAGAAGCGACATACATCCAGAAGTCTCAGAAAATCAATACTATGGGATTTTGGATGATATACTTGAGTGTGACTTTAAGTCCTTCAAATTAGTTTTGTTTGTCATCCTATGGTATAGGCTACGATTGAATGAAAATGTTCCCGAGAGAATTGTTATTGAACATGATAATGAATTTACCATGGTTAATACAAGGTATTTTGGGCGAGCTTGAAATGAGCCCTATGTTCTTCCAAGCCAATGTGAGCAGGTATTTTACTCAGAGGTTCCAAGTAAAGAGGGTTGGTCATATGTTGTTAGACATGATCCAAGAGGAATGCCAATAAAGTATAATGTGGTGGAAGAAGAAGATACAGAAGAAATAGAAGATGATGTAGATGATGATCAGGATCAACAGTTAGTTGATGATGTGCCTAAAAAAGATGTCAAAGAGGAGGAACTAGATCATCATGATGTAGGAGTTAATGTTCATGAAGATGATATCCATGTGGATGATGACATTATCAAAACTGATATCAATGATGATGATGATGATATGACCAATCCTTACAATGTTGAATCTGGATTGGATGATACAGACAAAGAATTGGATGAAGAAGAAGATCAATGACATTGAAATGTATGAGTTATGTGATTGTATTATCTATTTGATATTAATTTATTGATAGAATTATATTTGACTTATGTGGTTACATAATTAATTTATGATGTTTTTAATTTTAATTATATTTGAATTATATTAGAATATGTTCAATTAACAAATGTAAAAAATAAAATGGATAAACCAAAAGATGAAAGCGTGAGACCACTACCTTGTTGGGTGTATGGAGTCTAATGAAGATCTATAAAAGTGTAATCTTTGATGGCAATAATTCAAAGTGTTTGGCACATAGATGTAGTTTATAACTTGTATAAATGTGCAAGTAAATGATTGACAAACTCTACTTGAGATAGAATGAAAATCCTAGTTATGTGATTCTTCTTATTGATCCAATTAATACTCTTCGGTTACTGTGATTGACTAGAAGGGTTTAATCTTTACTTGAAAGAACCAAATAATCACATCACACAAATACAACAAATGTGTATCGGTAAACTGAATATATTAATATGCTTGATATATCAATTTAAACAACAGAAAAGCATCAAAATGGAGACAACCAGATAATTGTATAATTCCACAAATAGTTGATACCAAGATTAAGCCACAAGTTCAAAAATATTCATTAACTTTATCAAAATTCGTACATGCATTTGAGAATTTTAAAGGAAAGTTTCATTGCAAACTATCTATTGTATCTTTCTCCTATCTGCCTATATTTGTTTTACATTATGAAATAGATATAAATATATCAAAATTGTGAAAGGTCGCATCCTTTGAGAAATGTATTTTGCTTAAGAACAATAACAAAATAGAAATTATGCTCTATTAAGCCATAAATAGACGTTTGACAGATAATCTCGGTAAGTTGGCCACTTGTGTGTATCAGCATCCTCCAGTGCATTCCTTATGGCTATTTACATTTTGATCATCTTCTCATTCTGTTCACAAGCCCTGTCCATTGTTAAATCATTTCATGTGGCTGTCTCCAGAATTGTTTGCATCATCATCTTGCATTCCTTCATCCATCCTGTGGTAGTAGACATTGTTTTACTCCTCTTCGGTTAAGTAATTGTCCACCCATCTCTGATACTCTTCATCCATTGGCCATCCAAAATTCACCACCTCATTCACCTTAGTATTGTAAGGTGTGTACTTCACTACAACCTAATTGACTTCCCTTTCAAAAAACTCTAAGAATGTGTTGGTGTTAATTATCTTATCCATACTATTTACCAGCAAATCATAATTTGAATCATCACAAATCGATTTGATTTGTGCATTGATAACTTCTTCTGCCCCATCCTGCCACTGTTGCAATGCCTTAACATTTCCTTGTGCATCAATAATGTCTGGAAAAAATGTATTATTCAAGTCATCAAAGCTCTTTATCAGTTCCCTAATTCTTCTACTCAAATGATCAAGTAGGGCCTAGAATCTGTTCAATGATTTTACAAATATTTGAGTAGACTTCAATGATTGGGGCCTATTGACCATATCAAACCTAGAAGCTTTGTACATAATATCCAAATTATTGGCCCTGGGGATCCATTTCTCAGCCAAAGGAAAAACTATTTCCCGATCCGTATTGATATTTTTTATTCCATCCAAAAATAAAGAATACAAAGAATGTACAGATGGTAATTTACCATGAACCTTTTCATTAAGATGCCTCAAAACTGTGTCAACCACCTCACTTTGTTTGAAAATTGCATCATCCTCACTTGCCTTTAAGGCAACCTACAATTCTGTGATCCTATTCAACATTTGCTTCTTGGTGGGATCCACTGAATATTCAACAACTTCTTCAACTGGCCTTGGTGTAGGACTGAGAGCAGGTGCCTGGATGGGGGATCCTAGAGTTGAAATAATTGGAGTAGTAGGGGGGACCGATCTTGCAGTAGAAGGCAATGCTCTGATACTAGGAGCACTGGAGGATTCTCCCACCTACCCATATTTCAACTTATCTACTTCAGATTGCAGCTCAACATTCCTTTGTTGCATCCTACTATATTCTGCAATTATCATATTGTATTTCTCCATTAGACTCTTCTTTTCAGCCTCTTCTCTCTCAGCTGTCTTTTGGGCCAATTTGGCCACATTTACTGTTAGGCTTGTAGCTTATGTTGTTGAAGTTTTAGAAGCTCTCTTGATGATTATCCCTCCCCTTAGGTTTGGGCTAATATCAGTTACATTTGGCTTTCTGCCTTGGGGTGCCAAAGCCCATATGGCTAGAGTTTCATGCTCCTCATTGAAGGCAGAGTCTTGCAGAGCTGCCTTAACCTCTTCTTCACTATTTTGTATAGGGTGCTTGGACTGTAAGACAACATTGAATGCAATCACATAAGCTATGTCCCATTCAGGAAAAAGTAATACACGAGCCTGAGTCACAAGTCTTCTTCCCTCCTCAGAAGTGATGCCTTTGAATTCTTCCATTAATTCAGCCTTGAACTCATCATCATTCTCTTGCTCAGACCTATCAGGTCTTGATTCTCTCCTACTCTTCCATTTGTTTTGGTACTCTTCTAGTTTCATCCTCCAAAATAGTTGCAAGAATACAAGAGTCTTTACAAATGCATCATCATCCAAGAATGTCTTGTAGGCCTCCATCCTGGCATCTTGTACACATTTTCGCTTACATCCATGTTAGAAAGCACCAATTGTGTTGATCTAGGAGGGGAAGGGATACCAACCTGCATGTCTTGGTCAGTCACAATTATCTCATCCATCAGAGTTTCCTGCATTTCCTCAACTCTCTGCCTCTTAGGGCTTGGCTCTGATGGTAACACTGCAGGATCACCTCTTGGTGGTGAATCTAGATCCACAATATTTATCCCTCCGGGTGCTCTGATCCTTGGACCCAGCTGTGATGATGCTTGCATGACTTGTTTTCTCTTCTTATCCCCTTCATCCTCATCATTGCTCACATTCCTCTTTCTCTTGTATAGAGGCCTGTCAACTGGTGGCTAATAAGCTCGCCTTGTTTCTTTAGGCCTCACATTCGGTCTTTCTATACCAAAATCTAATTCCAAACTAACCCTCTTGGTCATCAAGGTGCCCATGATATATATGAAATTAGCCATTAAGAAGTCTATTCTCTTGTGAAATGGAGTGAAATCCATTAATGGATCATATTTTGGATTCATTTTATGTATTATAGCCAACAACTTTTCATATGAAATCCATTTTTCTTCATTCAACTCCTGCCTATTCAAATCAAACTCATCTCTGATTAGGTCCTCAGAAAATTTGAATTCATGTGCAAATTTGCCACCTTTAATTCATTGTCTGAACAATACAAAGAATCCCTCAGGGTCATGATGTCTCCTAGGACCATTCCTCAAATTGAAGTCATCAAAAAACATTTTGAAGTGGACCCATTCTCCCTTGGAATAGACAAAATCATAAACAATAGTGTAGTTAGGGAACAAAGTCCCTTTTCCTTTCTTTGTTAGGTTGTCCTCATGAATACAACCTAGTTGCCACATAACTTCGGTAAACCCCATCCTTGATGGTACATTAAAGGGGAGGATATGAGGGGTTCCCTGGAAATCATACACCCTCAAGACAGTGCTTACAGGGTACAAGATGATATCACCCCAATTGTGACATACTTTTAAATTAGGCTTCCTCACCTTTGGTAAGAGGAAGTCATGAAAATCTTCCTGGACTCTTGGCACATTTACCACCAATTGAGCCCTGAGTCTGGAGGCAAAGAAATTATCAAATTGCACAAAGTTGGCACCTCCCTTGTTGTAAGACATGTCTGTACTCCACACCTATACTAGTAACCTTTCTCCATTCACCTCCTACCTCAACTCCATTTTTTCTGAGAAGAAAACAACATTTTTGTATAGGAACATATGCATCAATAGGGAGTACCAAAAAAAAGAAGTGCCAGTATCCCCTACATGCAGCTTCATCAAACCCTCATGCATCTTCTCTGACAGGAATGATGCAAAGTCATATACCATAGAGAAGTTGGGATGTTGAATCTGGGCTCCCATAAACATGTATGCAATCAGCTTCACAGTATTAGGGTTGAACCCTAAAATCTGGCACAATGAATAAAATGTTGCCAGGAAGTGACTGGAAAAACAACTCAGGTTGAAAGGCTCCTGGTCATTTGGGTTGATAAGAATTGTTGAACTACCCGCCCTGGCCAGGTGAGGAGGAAGCAACCTCAATCTAAAAAGAGGCTTTAACCTTTTGTACTCCTCCTTCATCTCCTCAAAATCTATTTGGACTAAGAAAGGGCTATACTCAGTCAAATCAAAAATCTGTCGAATCTCATTTGCATTTATGCTTAGCAGAATTCCACCATCATTATCCCTTATGACCCTTGTCACAGGATCATACTGTGCTGCCACTGCTCTAAGCAAGTCAACATCAGGGAACACATTTGGCACTGTTAGTTTCCCCATGTCGTATTTCTAGGCATTACAGAAGGGGTGAGGTAAGTTTCGTTGTCCATACCACAGCCTAAACATTTCAAGACTAGTCATAGGAATCCTGACAGCCACAATGTTATAATTTTTGCACAGTAGACCTTCACCTAGGGTCTTTCCATTCATTAAAACCAAACCACTCTTCCTATCATTTGTTGACAATGAGAGTTGATCTAGGAAGTCATCATACAAATTCCTCTTCAAATAATCAACATGGCTAGAGTGTTGCTTCGGTGGTGCCATCTTAAACAACTAGGGCTTCCTTTAAAAAATTAAATCCTTGAAGAAACTAGGGGTACCCAGATTACAAAAATACAACACAACTGTGCAATTCCAATAATTCAAACAAACCAGTAACCCTACGACAATAATTAACAAAACCCTTTGACAAGCACAATACAACCCTTCTCAAAGACATAGTCAAATTAACCCAATAGTTTAGAAAATAACTCATGGGATTTTGCGCCTTGCAGAGAACCAAACTTCACGGTGATCACTCGAAAAAAATTATCTCTAGCTCTGAACTGCTTGGAAAATACTTGAATGCTTTTGTGATGAAGATAGAAAAAGAGCAGATACTTTATGTCAATTGAATTGAGCTAGTAGACGTCTCGTCTACCATTAAAGCTCATTTGCATGCCACGCCAATGGCTCCAATCGCATTTGATGCAAATTTAAACTTCAACCATCGATCTTTTATTTTTGTCAGATCATCGAACGACCATTTTCAAAAGGGCTGACAAAATCTCTATGTCAGCATCAAGGGCCCACCACAGAAGGAAATGCCAAAGGAATACACATGGCACCCACCCATGATATCATGATCACTAAACATCCTACATCTATGGATCACGTGATGATGGGCAACCATTGATTCCTACCATCAGCGATCGTGTTCACTCACAACAGTTAGCAGCACCAAACATAACCATCAAGAAACATTTTACCAAGATTATAACATCACCGTCGATCTCAAGCACGTGCATCTCGCAGCTGTTTTAGTAGCCCATTTTATAACGTATTTAAGTCTGACACAAATATTAAATGCTTTATTAATCCCTTTTCGGCATCGATAGCTTGGGACATGTGGTGCTCGCCCATGATATCGCAATCACCAAACAACTAGTGGTGATTTGATCGTGAGATCGCGGGGAGCAGTCAAGATCAATCGTAGGAAGATTGATAGTCATTAAAAACACATCAGTCAGTAGCACGAAACATAACCATCGAGCAACTTTTTACCAAGATTATAACATCACCGTCGATCTCGAGCACGTGCATCTCGCAGCTATTTTAGTAACCCACTTTCTAACGTATTTAAGTCCTACACAAATATTAAACGCTTTATTAATCCCTTTTTGGCATCAACAGCTTGGGACACGTGGTGCTCGCCCATGATATCGCAATCACCAAACAACCAATGGTGATGTCATCGCAAGATCGCGGGGAGCGGTCAGGATCAATCGTAGGAAGATCGACGGTCATTAAAAGCACCCCCTGCAAAATAAATCAACTATTAAAAGGGAGAAGGGGACATCACCTAGGACAATGACAAACGATGGCTCAAAGTTGTTCTTAAAGGATGGGGCATGGACCAACCCAGACTTAGGAAATAATAAAGTTAGGTGAAATAACCTTTTTGCATGTGCAGATTGCGCGACCGTTAGATGAAGTGATTTCAATCTTGATCGTTGCTCACAGACCTCGCAAGGTTTCTGCTAATGTCATAAATATGGTACGAGGCATGCGAGATGCTACCATCTGTCACATTTGATGGTGGGGACCAGTTTTACTTGCTGATCGATGATGAAGGCTGATGTCGACAGCTGTTTTTGTACCAACGCATCATGGTTGTTCCTCACTGACCTCGCGCAATTAAAACTATAGTTTCAATAATGTTGCGAGGTGTGTGATTTGGTGATGTGTGGACTCTGATGCTATGCGCTGATAACAAAGGTGGGGGGCCCATTTTCATGCTTATGTGGTGCTCGATATGTGAATATCCTGTTCGTTTGGTGACTGGAGGGAGAACGTGGCATTTTCAAACTATTTTGACTAAATTTGAGCCGTTCTCCTGGCCAACATTGTGATTGATCAACGACTCGTATTTAAAAATAAACTGGTATTGTACTATAGCCATTTTATCTCACGAGAGTGAATAGTAATGGCCGATTTCGACTCTCCCTGCATAATTAAATGCTAAAATTTGTGAATACTATTTTCATGTTGTATCTCTACATTGAGGAAGAATTGTTTGGTATCGAGTGAAGCAAGTTGTGGTTACGATTTCTCAATTTCGCTACCCTGGATGTTTTGCGATTGAAACCGTAAGTAGCACGTATGCCATTTCTCGTAAATTTATAAGATTTTATGGTTGCTTGCTAGGCAATTTGTGATTGTTTCCTATTTTTGTTCTTAAATAATTGATTGAATAGATTCATTTTTAGAGCTTGTCTAGATAATTGCTAGCGATTTTTGAATATTGAAGAATTTTCTATTAAGGCTAAAGGAGACAATTGTAATTATTTTCTATCTAAAAATAAGTAAACCCTAGTTTGAATTATCATTAGTCAATTATAAATGGCACCCAAGGCTCGAAGTTCTGGTTCTGAAACCACTACCAGGTCTTTATCCCAAGATATTATTGATTTGTTACAACCCTCTACTAGCAAGAAGCAGGAGGGAAAGGTTTTGTTCTATGGGCCTCAAATCTTGGAAGGATTGATAGACAAGAATTGTGTAATTCAAGATGCCAAGTTACCATACATCGGGTGGTAGTTGTTCTCCAATTGGTTTGGGAACAGGAATTTGTCGGTTCCTTTGTGTAACCCCTAGAGGTTAGACCTAGGTAAATTGGTGGTTCCTAATGTTTATATGGATGTGAAATCTTTTAAAGGACATTGCTGCTAGATATGACCCTGTGGCCTGAATTGTCAAAACACATGCTAGTGTGCAGATGATTAAGATAACCAAATAAGAAATTGCAGAGATTTTCAAATTGCACGAATGGAGTCAGGATATGGTTCTTGTTGACTTGGAGGTTTTTAGACAAGAATATAGAAATACTAGGGGTTTTTTCAGAACATCCTTTTTAATACCTCATTTGATAGTCTCAAGAAGAGGAAAAAATCAGAAGAAGGTAGTAATTGGCAAGAATGAGCCTGAACCTTTTCCTGTGGACTATTTCTCCAGTTATTTCAAGAAGATTGTTTGTGCTTTATGTCAAGTTCTGGGAGTCGGCTTAAAGAAAACCTTGCCTACCAATATTATGTATATGGTAGTAAATCTCCAACACCTAGGTTTTAATGTAATATATGATTTTTCCACTTATTTGGCAAAGAAGATGCACATGGGTTTGGTATCCCTAAAGGAGGGGAAATATTGGGTTGGATTCAAATGGTATTCCTTGTTAATCCACATGTTTCTGTATAGGTGTCAAGCTGTGTTCGAAAAAGATATGGAATTAAAGAAGAAGGAAGGAAACATTGAAATGCCTGTCCAATATTGGACTAGGATTCTTGACATGCATGATCATAAGTTTGATTATGTAACTTTCCATAATGTCTTTGGATCTAAATTAAGGGAGGCTCTAGTTCGTGACACCCCAAGGATCCCAAAATAAATTCATGACTTCTTGAGGCTGATGGAGAGAAGGCCTGAATTAAACATAATGCACAATTGGGGAGACATTATCCCCTATCATAATACCATAGTTTTCAGGGTTTTTGGCTCTAATGTCAATCCAAAAGTTCTGCCAAGGGAGGTGCCCCTTAAAATTGGATTTTTGGAAATTATGAGGCAATTGGGGGGCGCTCAGGAACTACACTTGTCAGTTGAACAAAAGAAAGGTTCTTTCTTCCCTAAATATACAACATTTGCCGATTTTGTTATGGAAAATGGAGGATGGAAGGAGTTGCATAAATTACTTGGGGCTTATAGGCTAAGGACTATGCACCCCAAGAATCATGATCTTGAGGGTTTTATCTCTCAAATGAAGGAAAAACATCGGATAGGAGATTTTTTCCACAACTTCTACTTTCCTGAGGACATCATCAAGAATATTTTTGATTTGGAATTACAAGATGAGAGAAAGGCACTATGCATTGCCTACTCTAAAATGGTAAAAAGTAAGCAGGAGAAAATACCTAGTTTCAATCCCATACCTAATGCTAAAGATGAGTTTAGCAGGGAAATGTATGCTATTGATAATTTTGAGAGCTTGGTTGGGGTTTTGAAAGATGAAAGGGTTGTGGAAGAAAGGGGAAAATCACAAACCATCGAAGAGTAACCTGAGGTAAAGGAAGAGGAGAGGCCTACTTATCAGCCCCAAAAGAAGATAAGGGTTTTTTCTAGAAGAAAAGGAACTAGGGCTGAAGATGTTGCTAAAAATATTGCACCATCTTCTTCAAGGAAGTCAATACCAAATGTTGTTGATTTGGATTCTCCTCCAAGTTTTTTAGAATAGGCTTGTCCACCATCACCAAAGAGGTAGAGGGTTGAAAGAGTAAAGATTATTGATTGTGATGGTGATGAGGATGATGAAATTATTGTCATTCTGGATGAAATGCATCTTGAGATGCCATTGGACCAAATTGAAATTGCAATAGGTTCAAGTACAGTTTCTTTGAGGTTAGGAAAATATTAAATCAAAGGAATAACAAGCAATGATGACTTGAGAATAGAAGCCTGCAAAGAGTTCATGATGGGTGACTCTTTTATTCAAAATAGTGATTTTAAAGATTTTATGTGGAGAGAACATACTGCATTATATGCTGTGAAGGTGGCACATGAGAGAAATCTGCATTCAGAGCTCCCAGAGAAGGTAATTCAAGCTAAGGTTAGGGAAAAAATGAGAGACAAATTCAAAACAATAACACCAGAGTAGGGCTGAGAATTGGTACAAAAAAGTGGAGTATGTTACTCCCTAAATGGGATATCACTAATGTTGTGGTGTTTGACACAATAAGAAGGGCTAATAAGCTAGTTCTTGCTACTAAAGAGGAGGCTACATTGGCACTCAAGGGATCAACTTTTAGTGAGGAATGGGATGCATTGGCAATTTGGTCCCTATCCACTGGCTCTAAAAAGCCAATTGTTGCAGAACCTTCTGACTTTATTGGTCACTTGGTTGTGAGGAGAGTTGCTGACACCCCAACATTGGAAGCTGCTGATATGGTCATGAATGTTGCCAAATTCACCATAACAACTATTGAAGATCTGACCAAGGACTAGGATACTCTGAGAGGCCAATATAATGACATTATTATTGAATATAATAAGAGTCAACAAAAGGTAGCAGAGTTAGAAATTGAATTGGCTTTATTGAGGCAACAAATGGATACCATGAGATCTCAAAAGCAAGCTAGTTCTAGCCACACTATTCTGACCCACCAGTAGAGCAGTCTCAACCTCCTGCACAAGCACAGTCTTTGGCTATTGTTCCATATAATATGGGACAAATGCCTATCACTATTGAGAGGGCTACTAGCCTTGGAGGGGGACTTTCTAGGGAGAAACTGATTCATCAGGTTGAAGAATATAAGGAGATGGTAAAGAAAATCTGGGATGCAGTAGGGAGAAGCAATGCATTGATAGTGGACATTATTTTCAAACATTTAAATAGAAGGGTCTAGAGTAAGCTAAATAGTGTTCATGCAAATTATGTCGTAATGTTGCAAGCACTAAAAATGTTTCCAAGGGATAAAGAATTGGCCATCCCATTGCTAAACAAATGGAGACCTAGAATGGAGAAGTTCAAATTCATGGCAGTAGGAGCAAAACAACATGGTGATAAATATCCTACTGTTATTGCAACATATCAATTGGTCAAGGGAATTGTTGAGCAGAAGTTTCAGGGATTTTCTGCCCCAATGGAATCTAAGATTAAATTGCTGAAAGATGTGTATGATGGAAAGGACCTGAACCCATTGCCTCATATTTTTCATAGTCAGGATGAAGTCAAACCCCTGTAGGTTTGGAAGGAGCAAATTAACAATATAATGATGTCTCAAACACATGAGATATGCAAAAATGCTGACATTAGTATGTTAGAGAATACATTGGAAAAGTTGTATTTTGTTATAAGTTTCTTAGAGAACTTTGATAAAAAGGCCACATTGATAATGGTAAAGTATGCTCCCTATAGAAACAAGGTTGATTAGGTTGTGGCTTTCTAGTGGCCTTCTGAGGAGGAGTTTGAATTATGGAAAAAGGTGTTCATTGATGAACTGGAATTATGAGTATTATAGTCGAGAATTGCAACTTGGTCATGTATAATATAGGTGTGGCCTTAGATATTATATTCTAAAATTGCATTCTCCTTTTGACTCAAAGTATAGGGTGCTGAGGTGGAGTTAATACTATAATGGCTAATCATGCCTTCTATGTATGGGGAGCAGCCTTTGGAGCGATGTTTTCTTTCCTCCTTATCAACTAATGATGATCTTTGTCTTATTCTCTCCACTCGCATAATAGAATTGTAACTAAATCAGGAGTTAGCGGTCCAATTACAAATGGACATGTGTACTCTTCAACCTGAAGCTTGTTGGCTCCCTTGTTTTATAAAAGGGAATTCTGGGCCGAGAGAGTGGTCGGTTGAAATATCCAAAATATGAGAAATAAGAGTCTAGTAATATAGAGAGTATGAATTGTAAGTCCAGGTTTTAAAGAGTTTTAAGTAAGATTGGAGAACTTTGTTAATCATGGGGTTTTTGAGCATGTTTGTATCAAACTCGTGAATATTTGGAATTTATTTTCTCTCCTATTGTGTTATGTTACATGGATTATTAATGAAATATCAATCAAAGATGATTTTCATTTGTTCTTTACTGTGAATTATGTTTAACTACAACTCTAGTTCAAAGGATCAATTAAATGCTTCAGTTAACCAATAAATTCATGCAATATAACAAATAGGATTCATAAAGGTGTAATAAACTCAGGTGTAGATATATGGGTTGTAATGCAATTCATAATAGATCATAAGTGTTCAAAATGAAATTTACCCTGTAGTTCAGTTTTCTCTTTTGACTCCGTGCGTTGGGATATGGCACTGGAATTCTGATTACATTTTATTCTTGTACGTTTTGTGTTATGGCATCAGGATATTTTATTCAGACATTTCCTATCAGTTTACTTTATGTGAAGTTTGTGACTCTCTGTTAAATGGACATGAGTTTTTTTTAAGGAATAGCCAATTTCTCGAAGGATTTCATCCTTTAAAATTAATTGGGGATCTATCTGTTGCTTACTTGTGTGCAAATGAATTGTTTAAATTTTGTATGTTAAGAGCACATGTTAGGGAATACCCTCTTGGATTTTACAGAGTCCGAAGTGTAGGAGAATTAGCCTTATTGCTATTCTCGTTAAGTTGGCCATAGTGTTCCTAGTCTTTTATTATTGAATGTGGTGAGTACATAGGAGCTTCTAGGAAACATGTGTGGGTTGTAGTAAAAAAATGCCAACAGGTTCAATTGATAACATGATCTATTGAGTAATTACAAAGAATTCATAATTTCAAATTCTAGATTTTGACAACATGATCTATTGACAAGTAGGAAGTATTTTTCACATTGTGTCAAATTTTGATATTGTTATTAGGATTCAATTATGCAGTTTTATAAGTCAAACTCATTGACCCATGTTTCATGAGCAGTGTTTCACAAGAACCCATCTCTAATGATAATGAATGTTCCACTTAGCACTCATTGCATCTAAATTATTCTCAAAGCGATGAAGCACTAGGCCTTCCTAGGAGGTCACCCATCCCAATATGACATGATCCATGATTTTATTAATAATTGATCATTTTGGATTTTGACAAACTTGACACACAAATGACAATTTGACAATGAACTTAATGTATCACAATTAAGTTTCAAATTGAGTAATACAATAGAAACTAAAACAAATTGAGAGATTGTTATGAGGGTAGTGATGCAACTTTTCTAATTAGAGTGTATTCCATGAGATTACAATTCTTTGAGATATTTTGTCAAATAGTTCACAAGATTTTTCTATCCTCCCACATTTTACATAGATTTGAAAATGGAGTCTACAATCACAATATTTGAGAAAATTCATCTTCATATTATGCTTTGATGGATGTCCATACCTTGTTCTAAATCTCCCATATTAAGGAAATCAACAAGGATTTTGGTGAAGGTTGTGAAATTTGTCTATGCATCTATCAATTGCATTTGATTGAAAGTTTCTAAAACCTTTTAAAAAAATCCATTATGTATATTCTACAGTCATTATAGTCCACAATTTCACATTTTTTTGGTTTTGCATCTACCAATTGTATTTTCTTGAATTTTCCTACCGAATTTTCAATGTAGATCCATTTTATGTATATCTTACAATCTATTGGTGTTTTTTCCCACATAGGATTTTCAATTCTCTAAGAGGCAGCCAACCTCCATTATAAAGAACTGCAAAGGCTAGTGGCCAACTAACAAGAGTCAGTCAAAGACCTACATCTCCTACACTTTTGGCTCTGTGAAACCAAGGTGGGTAAACCCAAGTGTGTTCATAAGAATGTTTCATGATTGGTAAGAAAACTTCTTCTTATAGATGCAGTCCCGACTAACACTAACAAATAGTCATTACCCTGGTTGTGGAAAAACCAAAGAATAATAATAGATATCCCAAAGCAAGGAGACTAAAAAATATCATAAGATCTATATCCCAAAAAGAGATAGCAGTTAATATTTGTTAAAATGTTCGAGTATTGAATCACCGTGCTTAGAGTCATAGTCCTATACCTAAAAGGAATTTACCAATACTATCCAATGCCTCATCCATTGGGTGGGGGTCATATAAAATGTAGTTAAGATGAAAATGAACTTATCACCATAGTGCTTTGGTAGCATGAGATTTGTCAGTATATTAAAATAATACTCCTTAGTGAATCCTGAGCATATAACCATAAACATGCAATTTGTGTTCAAGCATTTGATTAACTCGTTAAGTTAAAGCAAGAGAACAAATTACACTTTCAACTACACCATTAAAAATGAATGAACAAACCCTTGTTAAATCCATTCATAATCCATGGCCCATACACAGGAGAGCAAAATATCTTAATTTTTTTAGATTTCTTTCGATATTAGTAATTACAAAAGCATAGTATACTTAATTCATACTATTCCCAACCCAACATGATTTCCTACATAATACCTTCAAAATCCTACATTACCACTAATTGTACCTATTCTAAGCCTTCAGACCCAAAAAAAACAACCCTTAACAATGAGCCATCAAATCTCCTTTATAGGATAGGAGAGAAACAAAGCAATAGGCTACATTGTTCATTCCAAAATTGAATTTCATTTAGAATGAAATTCAAATTCACATTCCTCATCATTAGAAAAAAACATAATCAGTTCAAGGAATCAAAATAGTTATACCATTGTAACCAACTAGAGCTAAAGATAAAAGAGCGTGGCAGGCATGCGTACGTCCACATCAACACACCACCCAAAAGTAACACACCTAGCAACTACAACTACTTGCAAGACACACTGCCCCAGTAGAGGCGACCACTCCTGGTCCTCACTTCAGTTAGAAGCGAGACCAACTTCCTTTTATCCGCTTTAACACATGATCTAGTAACATGGCACGATGCCATCGTAGTTATTGGGGCAACTGTGATGGGCTCTTCATTGACCCCCAACAGCTCGGTCATGGATGCCAAGTAATGTTGGTAGTCCGAGTCAGTTTCAGACCCATCACCATCAGAACTAAAAGATAGCACTAGTGGGGACTTGGAGCTCCTCGACCCTTCTTTAAGCATCATGGACAACCTCAGGCTTGCTAAGGGCAGGTTGTACCCCGTCAGGCTACAAATTTCTAACCCCAAGTCTTGTACTTCTGCGCATAGCTGAATGGTCCATTGCAAATAACACCTCACAAAATACAGGATAGGATCGACCACCTACAAATAAGACAACTGAAAATGTGATGATAATACCAGATAACACAATGAGCATTTATAGAGTTAATTGGTGTGAGAATATTAATTGCTCGAATGCAGCATGAGCATTCGAGCATTTTAGTGGCTGATGTAGCCACCACAAATTATTCCTGGCTTGTGAAGGCATGGCGTACAACCCAGCATTGCATTTATCAGGAGAACATTGTTCGTACACAGGAAAATCAGGCGAGGATCCACTGAAAAAACCCACGCCATTAATGAGAATAACTTACAGAGAGCAAGAACTCCCAATGCGGATGAACAGGAACCCAACAAAAATCAAACCGTTAATACAGATCGAACATGGCAAGTCGGATGACTTAGATTGATTCAACAATTGTTTGAAAATCCACATCAACGCCCTAGGAGAATCGTGCCCAATCACAGCCCAAGAAAAAAAGAGGTTGCAACTAGACAATAGGTCCCACCTAGCCCTGTTGCTTCAAGAACTAGGCCACGTGTCACCTCTTCACAGACCTCGCAGTACCCTCAGGGGCCTTTAATCTGATCGTGCAAGATCTGCAAGGAAGGATTATCATTGATCTCCCTCATTAATACCCCACGGGTAGAAAACACCCAGCTTAAACCCCAAAACCCTAGCCTCCATCGATGTAAATTTTAAGTCCCACCATAATCCTTGTACGGTCCACATGATTTTTTTATCCTTTGTTGAAGAAACTATTACAATATATTTCTTATTTATGTACTTATTTTCCATACATGTTTATAAAAGTTTGAAATTATTAATAATATTAATTTTGGCAAGACATTAAAAGAGTGTTGATTGTAAAAAATATGCATCCTAATGTGAAAATGCAAACAATGGAAGCAATAACTATAACACATAAATTTTTATGTAGTATCCAATTCAAAGAATCATGTTACCCTCTACCTTGAATTTTTTATTGTAAAAAGCTAAGGAAATGCTATAAATAAGATAATAAGTTGACTATTAGCATATACCAATTTTCATAGAGATGTAGATTGTTGGATGTTGTGGTTGTGTTGCTCATGATATGTGGTTGTTATTGATGTCAACACTATTAGCATTAATGTCTTAAAGGTTGTATATGTCGAGGATATTGAGAAAATTAGAATAAATATGTTGCAAATAGTCTATGAAGTTGTGGAGATCAGAGTGGTGGAAATTTTTGTACGTTGGTATTCTAAAGTCGTGTATTAAAGGGTTTGTTGCTGAGCCTATCTAGTATATCCTCTGGAAGTTTCAGAGGTGTGCATCAAGATTGGAGCGAGTTATGAGTTTTTGTGTTCCTCTAGTTATTTTGTTGCTATAGTTGGGGTTTCTGAAAGAAGAGAATGTAATTCTGGTGAATTGAATTGTTGTGTATGCTCTTGAGATGTTCATTGATGTTTCTTGATCTCATACTCTATCATTGTGGTACGTCCACGTTGATCAGCGTGCTCGTGATCAAATATTTTTCCTTTGCATGTTCGAGTTTTCATGTTCTTGGTTGACATGATGGTGGTAGCATGTTGTAGATCCTTGTGGATTAATTTTTGAATGCTTGGCATGTTCGAGGATGTTGATTTAGGTCTTCATTGCGCATTGAGATTTGTTCATGAATTGGGCTGATAGTTTGTATTCATCTATTATTTATATTTGGTCGACAGAGTTGTTAATGTAAATTCATGAAGTGGATATATAAGAGTGATTATTTTATTCATTTAGAGAGAATGTATGTGAAGTGTATGCGAGAAATGTGTGAATAAAGATTAGATCATTCGAATGCAGAGCAGAGTGTGAAGAAGTTTAAGCAAAGTATGAAGAAGTATTTATGTGCCTAACTAAAACTGTCATTAGGCTTTTGAAGAAGCTAATTTCTCAGTTCAACCTCACTAGATGGATTTAATTTGATTATCTTATGTAAGGCAGTGAGCCTTCCCTTTGAGTAGTGAGCTCTAGGAAGTGTTATTTAATGCATGTACATTCCTTATTCATTTCTTTTATACTTTTAACAGGGTATAAATTATGGATTAACCTCCACCATGGTTTTCCCCCTAACGGGGTTTGTACACAAAAATCTTGGTGTTATGTGTGTTTCTGATGTTTTGTTGATTCTTGCTTTCACTATTAATTATTAGATCTAAGATTAAAGGTTAATAAGGTTAAATAAGTTTCAATTTTGTAACAACTAATTCACCCCCCCTCTCAGTTGTCTATCCTTGTTTTCCAACATAGATATCTTCCATTTCAAAACACACAAAACAATATTCAGTAGATAATCAACCATCTTTCATTTGTATAGTGATTATTTTATCCCTATAGGAAACAAGTAGAGTATATAAAGAAAACTAACAAAACCACAACTACCCCTATTTTGTAGTTTGGTGTGCATTCCTTCCTCTCCCTAATCTTCTCTAATCATTTTGAAGAGACCAAGTGTTGTAACTAAACTATGGTTCATTCTATGTGCATGTAATTTTGATCTTGATAGAGAAAATTAAAAAATATTAATCTACCCTTTTCAAAACACAAACAACACTCAGATTTAGTATAAGAGTCAACCAATCATAAGGAAAACATAATATGAAGATGAATTTTCTCAAATCTTGTGGTTGTAGATGCCCTTTTGAAATCTATGCAAAATGTGGGAGGATAGACAAAGCTCATGAAATATTTGACACAATGCCTCGAATAATTTTAATCTCATGGAATACACTCTAATTAGAAAAGTCTCATCACTGCCCTCATAACAATCTATCAATTTGTTTTAGTGTATATTGTGTTATACCCAATTTGGGACATGGGGTATAACAAAATAGACACTAAAATAAATTGAGAGATTACAATTCTTTGAGACATTTTGTCAAATAGTTCACAAGCTTTTTCTATCCTTCCACATTCTGTATAAATTTTAAAAGGGCATCTACAACCACAACATTTGAAAAAATTCATCTTCATATTATGCTTTGATGGATGTTTATACCTTGTTCCAAATCTCCCATATTAAGGAAACCAATAAGGATTTTGGTGAAGGTTGTGGAATTATTCTTTGCATCTACCAATTGGATTTAGTGTTCGAGCTAGTGTTAGGCTTAGAGTTAGGGTTAGGGTTAGGAAAAATAATCTTAGGATTAGGGTTATATTTAGTGTTTTGGTTATGGTTGGGATTAGATATGAAATTAGGGTTAGGGTTTAGGATTACAATTAGGGATTATAATAATAGGGTTATATTTAGAATTAAGTTTTAGTGTTATTGTTATGATTAAGGGTTGTTTTTATATTTGGCTTAGAGTTGGGGTTAGGATTAGGGCCAGGGATAGGGCTAGGGTTAGGTTTATGGATAGGTTTAGGGTTATTAGAGTGAATGTAACTAATTAATAAAAGAAAAAATATTTAGGGTTAGGTAATTAGGGTTAGGGTTGGGGTTAGAGTTTTGGTTGTGGTTAGGGTTATAAAGATAGGATAAAGGTGAGGGTTAGGGTCAAGGTTAAGGTTTCAAGAAAAAGGGTTAGGTTATGATTAGGGTTAGGGCTAGGTTTAAGATTTGGATTATAGTTTAGGGTGTAGCATTTGTCTTTAGTTGGGGTTACAATTAGGGTTAAGGTTAGGGTGTAAGTTAAGGTTAGTGTTAGGGTTAGATTGGAATTAGGATCATGGTTTAGGGTTTAGGGTTAGAGTTATGTTTATGTTTAGGGTTGTGATAAAAAGGATTTGGGTTATGGTTAAGATTATGGTTTTGATAAATAATGTTAGGGTTAAAGTTATGGACAGGGTTACATTAATGAGAAAATGATGGTTTACTTTCCAAGTAAGGGTTAGGATTAGGTTTATTGTCAGGGCTAGGGTTAAGGTCAAGGTATGAGTCAATCTTATGATTAGGGTCAAGGTTATGGTTAGATTAGGGATATGATGTTAGGTTTCAATAAAAGGTCTAAATTTAAGATTAAGCCATAGTTGGCTATAATGAACATGAGAAAAAATGGATCTAATTTCCTTTTGTGGGAAAATAATCAACTACGACTTAAACTTAAATTTAGAGATTACCCTAAACTCTAACCGTAACCATAAACCTAATCCCAAACCTAACCCTAAAGAAAACACATAACCTAACCCTAATTGTAGTGTTTGAGGCTAGGCTCAAACACTATATAACCTAACCCTATATAACCTAGCACTAGAAAAAAATTCTTCTCCTAAACAATCTCCTCTACTTTTATTCATGCCCACTGGATTTGCAACATTCAACATTGGTGCTTCAACCATTCATTCAAAGCTAAGAATTCCAATAAGAGATTTCAATGAACTAGAAGGGACAAGACTTACAACTTTCCAAGAAGAAATATCACATGTTAGATACATATTGATAGATGAAATGAGTTTCTTTGGGAAGAGATTGCTTGAAAACATAGATTCCAAGCTTCGACAAGCATTCCCAAAAAATAGTAACCAAAGTTTTGGAGGTGAGTTTTGGATTGAAATTGCTAACTTTGATAACTTTACATTACAATATTTTTTATTCAATTCTATTATATTTCCTTCTATACAGATTCATACTTATCAATTTAATTAAATATTTTATATTCAGGCATATCTACATGATTTTAGTTGGAGACTTGGTACAATTACCTCAAGTAAATGACATGGCTCCATATGAAAGTAAAAGGTGAGAAAAGCTACTATGGGAAGAATTCAAAATGGTCATTACATTAAGTTGTGTTTTTCGACAAGATGGACAAAACAAAGAACAACAAATATTTTGTCAAATTCTATCAAACATTAAGGATGTGAATCCCACAATCAATGATTGGATGTTGCTTATGTCAAGAACAAATGCAAGAACCAATGCTTCAGAGAACGAAGAATTTGAAAGCAGTGTTCATTTGTAATATAATTAATGATTTAACAATATTATAATTATTATTAATCTAATACAATATTAATATTATTAATAATATACCAATAATATTAATAATCTAATATAAGTACTATTAATCTATAGATTATATATAATCTTAATATATCAAATATATCATTATAATTCATATAATGTAATATAATGTTGTTATATAATATATTAATATTATAACATTACTATTAATCTAATAATAATATAATCTTAATATATTAAATATTATATTATAATATAATATAAAATTAATAAATAATAATATAACATAAATAAATAAAATAATCATAATACATAATATATCTCAATTAATATTGACATGTGTTTGTTGCCTACAACGCTGCCGCTTAAACTAGCTTATATACCTTATATATAATCTATATAATATACGCCGAGATTTATCATTTTCGAGGCGTATTTTTCTTTGATTTTTTCTTTTTTTGAATCTTAAGGAGAGTTGGGACAGCAAGGTTCTAATGTCACAGCCAAGTTACCTGGGGTAGTGTGGGCATAGTAGCATGGAGGATAAAGAAGTGTCGAGTCATGCCAAGTCATGGGGAGTTAAGGTAGGTTGCAAGGGTAAGGCAACTCTACAAGGTGAGTTGGACTCATCAAGATGTTTGCCAGCCTAGGAAGAGTCTACAAATCAAGGGAAGGTCCCTATGGGTTATTACTGGTGATGAGAAGTTAGAAATGGGGGAGTCAGCTCAGAGTACGATGTCATCCTACTGATGTCTAGTATTTGGACTAATAACTTATATAGGGAGGTATGGTTTTTCAAGGAAAGGAGCACCATAGGGATGCAACCGGGTTGCACCAAGAGTCCATAGTCGAACACCAAATGGAAAGGGTGTTCTAGTACTCTTCCTTCTAGGAGTGAAAAACAAGTAGCTCCCGCCTGGAGTCCTATAGTGGCTCACCTATTCATCATAGTCTTAGGAGAGAGGAAGTCACGTTCCACCCTGGCTATGAAGTGAGGGGTTTTGTGGTGAACCCAATGTCCTAAAACCTGTGAATGCAGTAACAGGGCCAACATGGGTTAGTTCCTAGACATTTCTTCGAGGGAACTAGATGTTGGAATGATTTTTTAATGACTGTCGATCATCCATCAGTCGATTTTGATTGTTCCCCGCAATCCCGTGATGACCTCACCACTAAGTTTCAACTGATTACGATATCACGGGCGAGCGCCATGTGTCTCATCTGATGGTACTGAAGGAATAATCAAAGTGCTTGAATATTTATGTCGAGTTTTAATACATTATATGGCAGGTTACTAAAGCAGCTGCGAGATGCACGTGCTCAAAATCGACTATGATGTTATAATCTTGATGAAAAGTTGCTTGACGGTTATGTTCAGTGTTGGTGACTACTATGAATGAACATGATTACCAATGGTGGAGATCAATGGTTGCCCGCCCTTGCGTGATACAAAGATGCAAGGTGTTTATTGATTGCGATATCATGGGCGAGTTCCATGTGTCTTTCCTTGGTGATGCATAATATGGTGGGCCCTTAGTGCTAAGATGGAGATGACATCAACCTTTTGAAGGTAGTCGTTTGATAACTTCTCAAACACAAGAATATGTGATTTTGGCCCTATTAGGAGAAGAAAAAAGAACAATGGAAAAGATTTAAAATTTGATTCTCAACATGAGAATGTATTATACTCATGAGGTAATAATAATTAAAAAATAAAAATGAATGTTAATATTGTAAGAAAAAGGATCAAATAGTCTCGACTTGTATAACTCGAGCCAATGATGTTAGCTTAGACTATATATATTTGTTTGTTTCAATCAACATGTTTTGTTGTGAGGAATGTAAAACTTAATGGAGGGTGTTGGAATATTAAGATTAACATTAATAAATTCACCTTACTAACTTTTTTATTTTTGTTATTAAATAATTAGTTATATTCTTATAAGATAGTAGTTCAAATGGGAAGGTATATTTGAAAGGCTTTGTAAAAGCCATATTGTAATATATTCCCAAATGAACTGTATGATATAATTATTATTTTGAGTGTGTTTGTGTGCAGATATAAGTTCTCTTGACTTTTCCAATATATTTTGTATGCTCTATTAGCCACGACTTCATGATTAATTTTCCATTTTCGACACTACTTCTTACTAACTTTGCAAATGGTAGTTTACTTCTACTTAAAACTTTTGGTAATTTCATTAATCTCTTGCTACCTCTGGTGTTGAATTGGACTAGTTATGTCATCTAGGATTTGTTCCTCATTTTTTTTTACTTTTTTCAAAAAAAAATTATGATGGTTATACTTGTATTACCATGAATGGACATAAATTTGAGGATTTTGGGTGTTTTCATTCAATTTTTCATGTTTTCCCCTTAGCTCCTACTTTATGTGTGTTTTTTATGGAAGCCTTTGGATATCTTTTGGCTAATAGTATTTCATGGAACCTTATTAAAGGTGCTACTTTTCGTAACTCTATAGCCCAACTATTCAATGGTCATTTTTCTAATGATCCTTTCTCACTCTCTTGGAGGACAAACGTGACATTATTTAGGATATTCAATGCCTAGATATTTTCTGGAAAGCTTTAAGGTCAAATATATAGTGGCATAAAACTCAATGTTATAGGAAATCATTCTTATCCAAGTCTAATTGGTTCAATTCCTATGGATAGAAGGGAGTTGATCATAAGGAAGTGTTGAGATTCCTAAGCATCTCTTTTACCTTTTAAGTTTATCCTTCCTCTTTAAGGAAACATATCATTTCTAGAGTTGAGAAAAATTATCATATTAAATTATGAAGCCCCTTTCTTTGGCAGGGAGATTCCATGTGTGTTCAAAAATTCTTGTTGCACACATTTCCATTACTCATGTTGCTAAGAACCTTGCAAATCCTCATATTTGAAGATTGAAAAAATCCAAAGGTATATTTTATGGCCTCCCTTTAACCAAGCAAAATGGTTTCACAAAGTATCATAGGAGTTTTATTATTTACCTCATGACTATAATAGACTTGTATTACTTTATATTCACTACTCTAAATGGCACCATAATAGGTTTTGCTTGCTTTATATTCACTACTCTAAATGGCGCCATAATTTTAAATTTAATTAACATACTCTAAAACCTAACTAAACCAGGTTGTAGTTCATCAAATTGGATAAGTGAAAGGTCAATATGAGTGTTGAGGAAGAGTTTGGAGTGAAAACAAGGTCAATACCAGTGCCAACGAAGAGTTTGGAGCTAAAACAAGGTCAATACCAACGCTGAGGATGAGGTTGAGGGCACTCAAGGAAAATCGACGACCAAGGGACAATGAGTACTGTAAGTTAGCCACCCCCATTCTCTTTAACCTACAATTTTCATGCCTAGTTTCCAAAGATCTTCTCGTACATTGGTCCCTCCATTCTCATAAAATGGTATAAGATAAGACAGATAAAATAAAATAGCTTAGTCTTTCACATTTTTATAGTGATTACTAGAGGCACATAGACCAATTCTTCATAATAGAAGAATTTGATGATACTTTTCCAATGATGGCATTATGAGAAAACCTTAGGTTAAATGAATAATTCCTAGCTAAGTTCTTGAAATCATGTCCAATCGTATAAGAGAAGACCGCTGCTATGTGTACCTGGATAACATCGAGAAAGGCTCTTTGGGCTCTTTCGTCAATCTACGTATTGTTAAATTTTAACACCTAAAAGTGAGAATGAAGAATCTTTCCTAGGATGGTGGCCAATTATGCTTCTCAACACCTAGATTACAAAATCCTTGTCAATATCATTTCCATCACAATAAAACCTATTGCTTGAGATATAGTCATAGAGGTAAACAAATTGGCTTTCTTGATAGTAGATACATTCTAGGCAATTCAATCCTTGCATCAGAGACTGGTTAATGGGCCCAACAAACTACTCATGATGGCTTACTATTAAGTTAAAAGTTTGACAAGGCATATGATTGCATCAAATGTCCTTTCATTTATAAAAGGCTCAAATGGATTTATTTTCAACCCTAAATTATTATCACACATTTAAAATTACAAAATAACAGTTAATGAAGAACCTTCATTTGAAGGTGATGTCATCATGACCTTTGAATGAAGAACCTTCATTAAAAAATGATGCCATGTCAAGACTTTCAAATGAAGGTATTTTTTATTTTAAATATTTCATGTCCAAAATGCTTTATAAAAGGAACCTTGGCATGAAGGACCTTCAAATGAAGACCTTAATTCAAAGGTCCTTCATTAGAAGATCCTTCATATGAAGGTTCCTTTAATGCCATCCCTTTATAGCTCTTAGAGTTGTTAGAGATATTTTTGTTTCTAAGTAGAGATTGGACCATCAAACAATGTCACCATGACTCTACTAAGATATCCATCAAATTGATAAACCCCGATTTAACAACCACAAATTCACAAGAAAATTGCCCCTATCAACCCTAGGGCATCAATTCAATGCCAAGTTTCTTGCTTTAAAAGACCCCTAAATGCAATGAACCTCTATCATACCATGATGCACACCAATCCACCAAGTTACAGTTCCAAGATAGTGGGTGGATTGGTGGATGTCATTTCTATTTAGCCCTCAAACCCTTACATAGGTGAAATAGGGCAGTCCCTATAAATCTAGTAAAGACATGCCACTCCAGTCATCAAAATTATTTACCAGTTCCTTAATCTTCCTACTCAAATCATCAGGTAAGGCTTGAAAACCTTGCAATGATTTTACAAAAACTTGAGTAGGCCTTAATGATTAGGGCCTGTTGTCTGCATCGAATCTATATGCCTTATACAAAACATCTAGGTCATTGGCCCTAGGGATCCACTTCTCAACTAAAGGAAAAACTAATTCCTGATCCCTACTAATATTTTTTATTGAATCTAAGAATAAAGAATATAAATAATAAACTAATGGTAATCTACCATCAACTCCCTAATTCAAATTCCTAAAAACTGTGTCTACAACTTCATTTTGCATTTTAGACTAGGGGATTTTCACTTTCTTTTAGAGTTGATTGTAGCTCTCTAATCTTATTAAGCATTTTCTTTTTGGTGGGATCTACAAAGTACTCAACATTCTCTTCAACTGGCTCTAATGAAGGACTAGGAGCAGGAGTCTAGATGGGGGACCTAGGAGTAGAAACAATTGGAGAAGTTGGAGGTACTGATCTCTATGTAGAAGGTATGGCCAAGGTACCAAGAGCACTAGAAGACTCCCCCACATGTGTGTACTTGAACCTGTCTAGCTCAATTTGCAGCTCAACATTCATTGTTGCATTCTACTATACTCTCCAATAATGGTGTTATACTTCTCCATCAAACTTTTCTTCTCAGCTTCTTCTCTTTTAGTTGTCTTTTGGGCCAATTTGGCCACATTTACAGTCAAGTTTGTAGCTTATGTAGTTGAAGTTTCAGAAGATCTTTTGATTATTAACCCTCCCCTTAGGTTTGGGCTAATATTAGTAACATAGGGCACAGGCCAAACTAAACTTAGGAAGTAATAAAGTTAGGCAAAATATTTAACTCAATTTATAAAAAGGGGTTCGGCCTAGATGAAACAATGAGACATAAGTCATTTTAATACCCACTCCAAAAAGGTAACGACCCAATATATCTCACCCAAGGTTTTACATGGAACATAAGGATTTTTATGAAAGCCAAGGTAAAACCCACCCTTAGGTTCCTCCCAAACAATGTAACAAGCCAAGACAAGGGCAAAACATTAATGGAATTCAAAGAACAAGATTTGAAACTCCATCAAATCCACCATGATGCACACCAATCTACCGAGTTACAATTCCAAGATAGTGGGTGGATTGGTGGATGTCATTTCTATTTAGCCCTCAAACCCTTACACAGGCACAACAAGGCAATCCATGTATTTGATTGTTTAATCCCACAAAATAGTGATTGAGAACTTCAAAACAAATGAAAATGAAAGGGAACACACATATTTATCTACACCAATGATCTTAGAGCATTTCAAGCTTGTATGGAGCCATACAACACAAAAGAACTTCAGAAAAATTGTAAAAACACAGAAAATTGCTTCAAATACATGGTATCTGATATGAAATTTTGGTATCAACTCCTCCAACAATTGCAATGGGATGGGAATACAATATTATAGAAGTAGGATTAAAAATGCATCTTTTGAAGCATCAAACCAATATGCAAAGATTAAAGAAAGTGCTAACTTCTTAAACTGAAAAAGTTTCTTTTAGCTTTAAGTTTGTTGGGTAGCCAATTCTTTTAAGTTATCAAATCCTACCATCATACATAATCAAAATGTTGTTGTTTCCAATGACGATGAGCACTAACTTTCACTATTTGAAGATGTTGAAACCTTGTCATAGAGAATTAGAACATTGATGCGACCACTCATCCTACCTTAAAACATACCAAAAGTCTCCTAGCAATTAGACATAGGAAGATTTAAGATGACTTAACGATTTTTTATTGCCACAGCATAAAGTTATGACTTTACCAGGCCTGGTACACACTCCCTCCTCATTAACCACTTAGACATATAGAAATTAAATGTAAATTTGCTGCTATTTTTAGTCATGTAGGTGTCCAATAAACCAATTGGTGGTGTTTCCCTTCAAGTTTATTTACTTGAATGAAGAGAAAAATTCCTTTGATTACAATTAGAGAATACATTTGACACCTTGGTTGTGTAACTAGTGGACCATAGTCACATTTAACACTTGTTACAAAGTTTGGGAGTTAAAACATTAAGTAGATTTGATTTGTGATGGACACATTTGGACGGCAGTAACAATAACTTGCAATCTATCAAGACTTGATTACCTTATAACTTGTCAAATTCTAGTGATGAAATGATAGATTAATCATAATGTCACCTTCGGATCACATCACCATGAAAGAACTTCATCCAACATCCTTATGAGTGCAGGTACCACCAAATAGGTATTTGTTAGATTTGTCTTCCTCGAGCGAGGGAAATTCAGGAAGAGAAGAGGAAAGCGGACATGTAGTAGGTCTAAAACAAGGAGATCAACTAGAGGTCAAAATATTAGAAGAAAATTTCATAAACGCATGGAATTTTTTCTTGCTGAAGGGGGGTCATGTTCTTATGATGATGAGAGCATAGGTGACATCGAGGTGCCCTTGAGTTACAAACATCTACGGAAACAATGAGTACCCAAGGAACTTCTTCCAATAAACACTGATCTTTGTGTCAATGAGGGGATATATCGTATATCACCATCATCATTATATGGTTTGGGCCTATTTTGCATGGATGACATAAAGGTCTGTTATGACAAAGCTACTGACTTGATGGAGTATGTTGGACCCTGTTACAATTACAAAGATTGGATGCAACTGGTTCGATATACACGAAGTATGTGTAGGTATGCACTATCAATAAATTATATACAACTAAAAGATAAGGTTCAAAATAAAGGAGTGGCTAGGTACATTGATAGGAGGCCAAAAGCATCAGGGAATATTGCAGGGTTTATAAATAGTACACGACCTGGGTCAACAAATAAGCAGCCCAATTGTATATTCAAGGCGCAAGAGGGAAACCATGTGTAGACACCGAAAATTGGTCTAGGCCTGCGAGTACACATTCGACATAATTTTCTATAGTCCATGGTCATAATTAAATAATGTCAATTATTTAATTAACCTTTCTAACACATATTTCCTCTATTAATTAAATATCTCTTTTTAATTAATTCATTAATTCATCATTAATCTTTATTCAACTTGATTAATTAAATAAATCATATTTATTTAATTATGTCGCTAACTTATTATATCATCTTTCAATTAAATAATTTATTATTTAATTACCCCTTTTATCATATTTCAACTATAATTAAATATCTTTATTTAATTATTCATTTAACACCCTTTTCAATTATAATTAAATATTTATTATTTAATTATTCAATTCCACCCTTTTCGAAAGTCAAATTAAATAAATTACTTTATTTATTTAATTAAATCTTCTATGCTCAAATGTTGAATTAAATTAACATTTAATTCATTTATGTCATATTCCTCTATCAATCAATTATCTAAATCATTCACTCACCTTCTGATTCGAGATCTATTTTTAGTTCTCCGGTTATCTCTGAATTCAACACCAGTTTATCTCTACAAGAAGACTCTTGTCACAACTAGTCATTTAACTAGTTCTAACTCATATGCATGTATGCGTTTATTAATTAAATATCTTTATTTAATTAATTAACTCAAGTTTGCATTCGAATGCATTATTCTTCAACTTCTAACTTTGTCTTTTGCATAAAAAGTCTATTTCTTTTATTTTTGAAGATGAAAATTGGAACTCATGTTTAAAATTAGTCTTTATCCTATAGTTGAACTCATGTTCTAACTCATGTTCTATCTGTCACATAACTCATCGCATGACATTCATCAATCTCATCCATCGATCTCTCTTTCAATCTGAGCCGATCGTTTGAAAACACAAAATCTATAAAATGACCTGTCATAATCATTATTCCTCCTCCCTCCCGAAATCATACACTTTTGAGAAGAGAATTTTTTTTTGATATTTTGCTGAGACACTCGATGAAGTTATGCTTGCATTCAAACACACAAATATTTGAGGGCAAGAATAACAATACAACAAGATGGAGAAGGGCAATTGAGATAAATCGAGGAAGTATTTGCATATTCGGTGAGATCATTCTAGTTTTATTAGTTTAGATTAATCATGATTACTTATTGTTCTTTTTTGTTTTATTTAGATTAGAATTGATGTTTAATCTTGTGTAGCTTTAGCATCCACAATTCCGAAAAATCTGAGTTACATTTGGTGAACCTGACATATTCGACCATAAATTTTGAAATACTACATATTTTTTTACGAAAATTTGTTTACAAGTAGAAGACATTATCAAGAGCTTTCACAAATAAAATCAGATTTTTTTGTGATGTTGTGAATATTTTATAATTTTTTTGTTATTTTTCATAAATTTTCAATTTTGAGAGAAATTTGTCGAATTGTTTGGATATGTTTACATTTCTGGAAAGATATTTAAATTTGAATAGGGGTATGTTCTTTAGGTTTTAAATTTGGATACATTTTTTTTATTCAAACAATAGATCTTTGAAAATCATGGTTTTATAGATGTTTGCTTGAATCTCACAAACGGTTGTAGATCTATTCACAATTTTTTTTATGAAGATTTAGAATTATGTCAGGCACCTTCAATGAAAAAATCAGATTTTTTGGATCTGTTTTCAATTTTTAATAATTTTTTTATGATTTTTTCATAAAAAATAATTTCAGGTGCAAAACAGATAATCTTTCAGATTTATTTACATTTTTGGAAAGCTCTTGAAATTTAAGTATGGGTCTATTCTCTGTAGTTTTATTTTTACTATCAAAAATATTTTCAAAAATCAGATTTGTCTTGACTAGCTATTAGGGTTTTGACTTTGTTTGGTTTGTGCATGTGTAGAAAAAAAAAAAAAAAAACTTCAAAGCACACATTGGATCAAGTGGACAAAAACAACTTGGAGCTAAATAAAGTCTAAAGGAATAACATAGTGTTTGCAGGACGAAGCTTTGAAGACAATTAATACCCAAGACAATTTTTCTGTAGGACGAAAGCTGAAGACTATGAACTACTGATAAATTGCATGCAGGACCTAATGCCTTTGTGTTAATTTATTTAAATAAGCTTTTGTTTGGTAGATAGATAACAATCGTGTGGGATTAAAATGGATTTTTTGTTTGATAGATAGAAAATTGTCATTTGGAATAAAAAGAACCACTGTCTTCTTTGTTTAGTGCTTTGCACATATCTGTAAACCCTTACGATTCAGTACACCGAAGTATCCTCTCCCCTTGCACAGTCATGCGATCCTGGGTGTAAGAGAAACGGTTGCTGACTCTAGAACTTGGGCCTGTTTTGGTGGAAAAAAGTTCTCACCCCAAGATGACTCAGACCGGTAGCACGCTAAAGCCAAGCGACTTCCAACCGATATATAAAAGTGGATTCTTGGGGAAAGCCCAAGAATCACGCACACTATTCTGACGAGATGGACAGAAATGGACTCTCGCCGATGTTGGATAGTGTCCCACGAATGGAATGCCCTTATTAAAAGTTTTGTTGTAGAGTTACCAAAATCCTATCTATTTGCTAGCGCAGCAGGTGTATAACCTGTGAAGCTGTCTTACAAATTTACGGTTCTTGTGTTGAGGTGACATGTATGCCATGGGAGTTTCATGGGTATAGTAGCTTGGCTTCCCCATATAAGTGAGTGCCATGGAGGGGAGCCAGTGGGGTCAAGCTACTAGTCATCCGCCTTGAATGTGCGTAGCTGGAGAAATCCAAGTAAGAATTCAGCAAATACTATCCTAAAAGCCGAGGTTGTACATGTTTTCGAGTCTTAACAGTCCTTACATCACAAAAATGAAAGATACATTGATTGTTGTGTTTTCTCTTTGTTGTATTCATCAAAATCTTGATCAAACAAACAAAGTCAGTCAAACAACTTTCGGGAAAATTTCATTTTTAAAAAACAGAGTCGCATTTGCCAGTTTAATCGCCGCATGTGTCATAGTGAGTCACATTTGATAGGGGAAATGCCGCATCTGTCTGTCAAAATAGTCATTTTACACAGTCTGCATAAAATGAGTCACAACTGTTACATTATGAGTCGCATGTGTGCATGCAAACCGCAACTGTTAGGTGAACCACAATTGCTTATCAATAGAAAAATTTCAAAAAAAACTATGAGCCGAGTCTGAAATACCTTTGTCACTATTTTCTTTAGGTTTTTAGGATCAACCTTGGATTAGAAACTGGTTAAATTTGCTCAAAAAATCCTTGCATAATTAGGCATCATATACATCTTAGTTTACCATCATTAGGAGTCATATACGTCTTAGCTACCATCATTACGTGTCATATACGTCTTGGTCACAGTAAACGTTTTGGTCATAATCATCCTAATTTGCATGCATATAGGTACTCCCTAGGAAATTGCATATCACGGTTCGATAACTTTCCTTGTCTTTGGAAAATTCACATTTTCATACTGTCCTTGTCATACGTTTAGGTTCCATCATCGGGAACAAACTTTTGCATGTATTTACTCCATTAGGTGGTAGGTTATACCCGTCTTAGACTCATTTGTCGCTATTTAGTCAACTTAGAGTTTAGCATATTGTCCATCCAGTCATACGTCATCTTAGATTTTTAGCAACGTCCTTATTGTCAAAAAAATCCAAAAACATAGACATAGGTCATATTAGTTTTAGACATAGTCTGCATTACCCATTTTGAGAAAAAAATTTCATGGTCGAAACAAGGTCCAAAAAGAAACACAAAGCAATGACAGACCCCAATGAATTCATCAATCCTTTTGGAAACCAACCGTCAGGAAGCAAACATCCACACAAGCCTTTACTTGAAAAATATGTCACTAGGGACACACATGGGCAAATTTACATAGAAGACGTAGATGCAGCAGTCCAAGATCCTGAGTTTGCAACCTTCATGGATGAGTGTTTGCTAAACGATCCACAATGCCACTTAGCAAAATTTCTAGTAGAAGGTGCCACTCTACCTCCAGGATTTGATGTCCATTCTTTGACAACTAAGTCAACTCAACCAACACAAACTGTGACATCTATTGTTTCTATTCCTCAAATAACCACAACAATACCAACAGGTATACCAACACAAACATCGTCAATTGTAAACTCAACTCCTTTTAACATAACACAAGGTTTACAATTCATTGCGGGAGCAACTTCCTCCAACCCCTTTGGCACCAACACGACTGGTAAGAGAACCAAGGTTGGCAGAAATATTCCTATTCCAAACTAGACAATTCAGATAGGAAGCATTCCTATACCGAATCAAACAATTCAGATAGGGAATATCCCTATCTCGAATCAGAATATTTTGACAGGATATATCCCCTCGCCCAATCATAACCCATCAGAAAATATGGCGTATCAGAACATCTACATTGATCCAAATAACATGAACACCATGTCCTTAACACAAGTCGACATCCTTCAAAACCAAATGCAGACTCTACAACAAAAGATGGACGACATGTCTATGTCAGGCAAACGAACTATATCAGCACAAGACCTATGTCCATGCCCATTTGACAAAGCACTCTATATGACACCTTTCCCCCATGGATACATTATACCAAATTTGCCTAAGTATAATGGGAGAAAGAATCCTATAGAACATATTAGAGAATTTTCAATGGCATGCATGGATATATCATATGACCCCACTTACTTGATGCACCTATTTCCACGAACCCTTATAGGGATAGCATTGGAATGGTTTTCCAAATTGCCATACGGTATACAATCCTGGGTGGAATTGGCTGAAAAGTTTGTTGAACATTTTGCCTTTAACATAGACAACGAAGTAACCATAGCAACCTTGTGCCACACGACACAAGAAGATGGCGAGACATTTATCACTTTCTTCCAGAGATGGAGGAGTCTAGCTAGCCGCTATCCCATCGAAATACCTGAAAAACAAAAGGTCACTATCTTCCTCAAAAACATCAACCCCAAACTGAGAGTTGACTTACGGGTACACTGTTGCACTTCATTCATTGACTTGGTACAAAAGGGGATCATCCTTGAAAAATGCCTTATTGACAAAGGTGAAATCAAAGTACTAGGCAAGAGCCCGATTGTCCAACAACAAAATGTGTCGAATGATAGAAACAAATTCTAGTCTAGGAACAAGAATGTCACAAATGACGACATAGTTGATGCTAAGCACATACATACTGGACTGGTTATCACACTTAGAGGATACAATCAACAAGCAGACATGACAAATAGTCCTGATCAAATGGCTAACTATGTCCAGAACTCACAACAAAGACCTCAACAACAGAGATTTCCAACGCGGGAATTTACACCTTTAAGGCAACCAATTGAGGTAGTCATCAAAGAATTGGTCAAACATAATCTTATCAAACCATTGGAACCAAGAGAGTATGATCCTGGAAAATTCAAACCTTCATGGTGGGTCGATGATGCTTTCTGTGACTATCATCGAATGAAAGGGCACAACCTCCAATAATGTCGCCAATTAAAGAACATCATACAAGACTTTGTTGAAAACGGAACTATAGAGGTTGGTGGGCAGAAAAACACTAAGAACAGTGATCATAAAGTCTTCATGGACCCCTTACATGACCACACGAAAGGAAAAGCCTCCAGTTCGGGACCCCAGAATCATCCATCAGCCAACTATAACAATACCAAGTATGACTATGGTAAAGGAAAGATCATAAACCACCTTCTAGCCACAAACGAGAATGTCAATACTTTCTCCATCAAGAAGAATCCAAAATGTAATATAACCACACGCAGAACTAAGATTACTATTCCCGGTCCTTCTTCTGAGCCATCTATGCAAAGTTCCAAGTTCAAGTACAACCTCCTCGATCAATTGAGTAAAACCCCCGCACAAATATCTATCTTGGAATTGTTGACCTTATCACCTCAGCATCGGTCCATTTTTGACAAAGCTCTACAGAATACAATTGTTCCTACAGATTTAGATGTCAATCGTTTCGAAGAGATGGTGGGATATTTGACCAACTCGCATCATGCTACATTTTCACAACAAGACTACTCAACTGAAAAGTTAGATCACAATGACCCCTTACATCTTGAAGTCTTAGTCCATCAAAACAAAGTCTGACGAGTCTTGGTAGATGGAGGAGTAGGTTTGAACCTATGTACCTTAAAGTTGGTTAAGGCATTGGGATTCTCGGAAGACTGTGTAGATACCTCTAAGAGTATAGTCATCAAGGGTTATGATGATGAGGAAAGATCATCCAAAGGAGTTTTCACACTCCTTATTCGAATTGGCCCAGCAATCATGAACACCAGCTTCCAAGTCTTGGATCTCACCCTTCCATACAATTTGTTGTTAGGTAGACCTTGGATACATGCAATGAAATTGGTACCTTCAACATACCACCAGTGTCTCAAATTCCCCTATAATGGCACAGAGATCACCATTGATGGTGATCCAGATCCTTTCCAGTATTGCACAAGCCTAAGGGATCTTCCACACCGACAAGTGTCTGTTAATCAACAAGCTTCATCATCCACTCTATCCCAATACGTTGACCCGTCATGTCTCACCAAGTCCATTTCATTCAAACCACCAACATCCACTCCAAAACTCGAGATCCAAGACAAGGGCTATGGTGAATATAATATAAAGGCATCATATTGTGTTACTGAAGTGATTCCACCTAAGGCATATGGCTTACCTATGGTAGATAGAAGACAGTCAATGGTCACATTTCATGTTCCCCCTACAATGACATTGACAAAATGGGGAGAGTTAAGTGAACAGATTGTGGATCAAGCTGATTCCTGGTTGTATCAAGAAGAACATGAATACCCCTCCCCGTCTATTCAAATAGCCAAGGACCAATATGGAAAAGGATTTAAGATAATGCAAAATGAAGGCTATGATGGGCATAGTGGGTTAGGACTGTATCAAAATGGAAGGACAGAACCAATTACTGTCTACCCACGACCGAAGTATCTAGGTCTAGGGTGTGAACCACTTAGAATTGGATTTCCTGGTACCTCATCAACATTTCAAGAGGAAGTGAATGATTACCCATACATCGATACATCTCATGAACCACTTCTCCTAGTTTGTGACCAACCCCGAGTTTACGACAACCCCCAAGTTTTCGATACATTTCCAGTTTATGACAAACCTCCAATCTATGATGAATCCCCTTACTCAAGCGATGGTGAATGGGAGTCTCTCTCATCTACTAGTACCATGAACATAGATGCATTATTTGGAGAGTTGGACCTCAATGTCAAGCCTGTATCAAAACAGTCTAGTCCTCGTCCTAAGAAACACTTGTCTAAAGAAGAATGGCAAAAGAACTATTATTGGGAAACCCTTGATCGTGCATCTTGGGCACCTGATAAGCCATCTTCTGATGAATTTTCCCTCACCATTGTCCCACAATAGAATATACCTATCCCTAGGAAGAAAAACAAGAAGGAGTTAGTCCAAAACTTCTACGACCATGTCAACCAGTCCATATTCACCTTGTCAGCAGTTACCCGTATAAACTTCGATGATGACATGCCCCTTGTATATCCCGAACTTATCGACTGGGATCAACAAGGTACACCTATTATAGATACATTCAAGAATGATGAAGCAATTGCTGAGTTCATGGGACTTAGAGAAGGTATACCTAGAGGGGATCATAAGGCAGGTTTTACCATAGACTTGGACGATAAAGCATATTTTGGGGAGTCTATTTACACCTCTAGTTGCAAAAATGAACATGAAAATGAAAATAAAAATAAAAATGATGAGTCCCTAGGTGAAAACTGAAAGGCGCCTTTGGACCAAGAAAAAGTCAAAATAAAGGACATATCCGAGGGTGAAAACCTCTCTAAGGCACTCGAGGATAGAGGTTTAAATATTCTCCCCATTGCACAAGAAAAGTCACCCATGCCAGTGGAAGAAGCTGTTGCAGTCAACATAGGTATAGAAGAAAATCCTCGAATAGTATATTTTGCAGCTTCTTTGACAAAAACAGAACAACATGAATTCAAGGACTTCTTCAAAAAGAGACAAGTAAATTTTGCATGGTCGTATGCTAACATGCCTGGGCTGGATCCAGACCTGATATTGCATCATTTACCACTCCAGCCAGGTATCAAACCAGTCAAACATAAACTAAGGAAGATGCATCCACAAATTGCTTTATTGGTCAAGGTAGAACTTAAGAAACTGTTGGACGTGGGATTCATAAGGACAATAGACTATGCGGATTGGATATCAAATCTGGTACCAGTGACTAAGCCAACTGGAGGCATTCGAATTTGCACCGACTTTAGAGACATCAACAAGGCATGTCCTAAAGATGACTTCCCGTTGCCAAATATCGACATGATAGTCGACCTTACTGCAGGGTATGAGATGCTATCCCTTATGGATGGTTTCTCTGGATATAACCAGATAAAGATAGCACCTAAAGATCAACATAAGACAGCTTTCACGTGTCCTTGGGGCACATATTGTTGGAATGTTATTCCGTTTGGCCTTAAGAACGCAAGAGCCACTTACCAACGAGCAATGACTACGATTTTTCATGATTTTGTACATACATTCATGGAAGATTATGTCGATGATATAATAGCCAAGTCAGAAACAAGGGAAGATCATTTGAAAGTGTTAGACAAGATATTCTAGAGGTTAGAAAACTACAATGTCAGGCTAAATTCAAAGAAGTGTGTCTTTGGAGTGAAATCAAGGAAGCTGTTAGGGTATATCATCTCTCACAGAGGCATTGAAATAGATCTAGAGAAGGTATGAGCAATCATAGAAATGCCTCCTCCAACTAGCATTGGTCAACTCAGAACCCTCCAGGGGAGATTACAGTCCATTAGGCGTTTCATAGTACAATTGGCGAATAAAATACATCCATTTCAGCATTTACTCAAGAAAGGAGTGCCATTTGTGTGGACACCTAAATGTCAAGAGGCCTTCCAACAAATCAATGACTATTTGCTTACTCCACCAGTCCTAATGCCACCTACAGAGGGGAAACCATTAATACTTTACATCTCAGCAACTCAGTCAGCATTAAGGGCTCTTCTCGCACAACAAGATGATCAAGGTCACGAGATAGCGGTTTATTATATCAGTCAAACCTTAGTGGGCTATGAATTGAATTACAGCAACATAGAACGTGCCTATCTTGTGGTAGTCTTTGCTACCCAAAAACTTAGGCACTATATGCTCAATCAACAAACCATGTTGATTGTAAATATTGATCCACTTAAATAACCCCTAAGTAAAGCAGCTTTAATAGGTTGATTGGCTAAATGGGTTATGATACTTAGTGAGTATGACATTCAGTATGTCAAAAGGAAGGCAATAAAAGGACAGGTCATTGTAGATCATCCATTAGTAGCAGATTTTCCAGATGAATTTCTCTTCAACCTTGAGGTTAAAACTGAGTGGAAACTGTACTTTGATGGATCACATACAAATCGTGGTTTAGGGGCTGGTATCTTATTTGTCACACCTCAATTGTATACCATTCCTAAATCATTCAGGATTGCATTTCCTTGTACAAACAATATAGCAAAATATGAAGCCTTAGTAACAGGTTTAAAAATGGCAGTTCAATGGAACATTAAGAGCCTACATGTCTTTGGTGACTTGCAACTGGTAATCTGATAGGTGAATGATGATTACAAGACTAAGGATGAGAAGCTTACACCTTACAAGAGAATGGCTGATAGTTTCAAATAGTATTTCAATGACATAATTTTTCAACAAATACCATGTATCCAGAATAGAGCTGCAGATGCAGTGGCAACCATGGGCTCTTTGTTTTATATCCCAAGTAATGTGCCTAAGTTCGAGTTTTTGGTTGAACAACTTTTGATCCCCGCTCATGATGTCCCTGATACTGCGATAGTGTGTACCATTGTTGGTCCTACGTCTCCTTGGTATAAAGACATATTCGATTACCTCACTGACCAAACCCTACCTCAAGATTTGTCCAATAACCAACATCGAACCTTCATCCGAAAGTCAGCTAAGTACACCATCATCGGAGAAACACTGTCTACATGCACACACTTTTATTAGTCCAAGAATCAAAACAAGTCATGCAATAACAAGGCAAAATGTCTCAACAGTCATCAAATCAATATCAAACACATTGTCAAAGCCATCAACCCATGTCTTACACAAGATATGTCTTTCTTGTCAAGATCCGTCATCAAATTGTCATAGTCTCATGTGGCTTGTCACTTCAACATCATCAGAATCCAATGTCTTATACGACACATGTCTTACTGAAACCAAGCTTTGTCATGCCTTATACAGAAGTCACCAAGTCGAAACCAGACTCAACGCCTTATGCGGTATATGTCATTCTCTCACATTACGCTATGTCAAACATCAACATCAAACAATCCCACAAGATCAAGTTTTGGCGAATACATTTATTTGGCTTTATGACTTTATATCTTATTTTGTCTTATCTTTTTATCGATTTGTGCAATATCCTATTACTAGCTTTCTCAAGGATGTCCCTTGAAGGATTTAGAGAAGCAACAATGTCTTAGGATTCTTTTTCTTTGGCTGTTGTCTGTCAACTGTCTTTTTAACATTGGTTTTTGAGTCATTTACTAGTTTCCTCAAGGATGTCCTATCAAGGATTTAGAGGAGCAATGACATCTCATGACCTATCTTTTATTTGTCTGTTGTCTGTTGTTTGCCTTGACCAAACGACTGGGGCATCTTGTCCTTAGTCTGAGTTAAGACACTCCTTGTCTACGACTATCTGTTTTTCATAGATGGATGAATTTGTACACTATGGTCTATCTCATATCATAGTGTGTACTATCCATCTGTGTCATGTCCCACCCAATGATGATAACAAACAAGTATAGAATATTTGGCAATATATCAAAGATTATGTCTTTTTCTCAATCAATCAACCTTTATTATTTCTTACTAGCATTCTGAAATCATCCATGCTAACATTTCTTCTTTTCTGCATCTTCACCACCATTATCTATCCATTTCGAGAGCACACTCATGTTCTTCAAACCTGCCTATCCTCTCGAGGGGGCATACCACTACCTCCTCGTCATTCTCCCTTTCACTGGGGCATACCCTAACTTGTTTCATGCAGGGGCACGATCGGGGCATATTTTCTTTGACACAATGTCGTAACAACATTGTATCAAAGAGGGGCAAACTGTAGACACCAAAAATTGGTCTAGGCCTGCAAGTACACATTCGACATAATTTTCTATAGTCCATGGTCATGATTAAATAATGTCAATTATTTAATTAACCTTTCTAACACATATTTCCTCTATTAATTAAATATCTCTTTTTAATTAATTCATTAATTCATCATTAATCTTTATTCAACTTGATTAATTAGATAAATCATATTTATTTAATTATGTCGCTAACTTATTATATCATCTTTCAATTAAATAATTTATTATTTAATTACCCCTTTTATCATATTTCAACTATAATTAAATATCTTTATTTAATTATTCATTTAACACCCTTTTCAACTATAATTAAATATTTATTATTTAATTATTCAATTCCACCCTTTTCGAAAGTCAAATTAAATAAATTACTTTATTTATTTAATTAAATCTTCTATGCTCAAATGTTGAATTAAATTAACATTTAATTCATTTATGTCACATTCCTCTATCAATCAATTATCTAAATCATTCACTCACCTTCTGACTCGAGATCTATTTTTAGTTCTCTAGTTATCTCTGAATTCAACACCAGTTTATCTCTACGAGAAGAATCTCTGTCACAACTAGTCATTTAACTAGTTCTAACTCATATGCATGTATGCGTTTATTAATTAAATATCTTTATTTAATTAATTAACTCAAGTTTGCATTCGAATGCATTATTCTTCAACTTCTAACTTTGTCTTTTGCATAAAAAGTCTATTTCTTTTATTTTTGAAGATAAAGATTGGAACTCATGTTCTAAAATTAGTCTTTATCCTATAGTTGAACTCACGTTCTAACTCATGTTCTATCTGTCACATAACTCATCGCATGGCATTCATCAATTTCATCCGTCGATCTCTCTTTCAATCTAAGCCGATCGTTTGAAAACACAAAATCTATAAAATGGCCTGTCATAATCATTATTCCTCCTCCCTCCCGAAATCATACACTTTTGAGAAGAGAACCAATCTTCGATATTTTTCTGAGACACTCGACGAAGTTATGCTTGCATTCAAACACACAAATATCTAAGGGCAAGAATAACAATACAGCAAGATGGAGAAGGGCAATTGAGATAAATCGAGGAATTATTTGCATATTCGGTGAGATCATTCTAGTTTTATTAGTTTAGATTAATCATGCTTACTTATCATTCTTTGTTTTTTTATTTAGATTAGAATTGATGTTTAATCTTGTGCAGCTTTAGCATCCACAATTCCGAAAAATCTGAGTTACACCATGTATTTGTATGTGCGATAAAATCAATAACTGCAGGGGAAGAGTTACTAATCGATTACAATTTGAATCACTTAGATACAAACACAATTACTATGGGGGTGATATGTACTATATGCCATTTTACCCAACCTCCAATCAATGAGTCCAATATACTATTTTATTATTATTATTATTTTTGTAAGTCTATTGGTTTCATTTCGGTAATGTTTTTTATATTTAATTTTTGTCACAGCGGGACATTGATCATATGAGGAAGGATCTGGCCTAGAGCATAGATCATGATCCATCTTCAGGCGCTTCTATCCAACAGGTTTACCTCATTGTTATTGTACAAATTAGATAGAAGCAAATTTTTTTATTATTATGTTTTTTTCATGAGTTTATTGGGTTAATTTCGATAATGTTTTTAATATTCTTGTTGCAGTTGGCTGATTGGGGAAAGGCACCAGCAGTATAGGAGAGCATCCATATGGAGGTGCAATCACTATTATGTGATGATGACATCGCATTTTCCACAAACCCTGTGGATATGATGAGGAAGGCCCAAAAAAAATGCAATGAAGAAATCCTTAAGTTGGTATTCATAGTGCCTCAAACAGATGAGATAAGAGAAAGGGTTAAAATATTGTCCGAGAGAGCACAAAACTTGCAAGTAAGCTATCATGAGATCTTTAATTATAACATAAGTTCATTCATGGTTTTATAGTTTGTACTCTTTTATGTCATGAATAAAAATATGTGTTGTTTTTACAGGATTATTTGCATCCTCATCATGTTGCTGGCCATGATCAAGGTACTGCAAGTGTTTCCCAAGAATTAGGGGCTAGTACAAGTGTCAATCTTGATCTTCCTACGCATACAACACATCATCCGACCCCATCATCCGTGCCTATAATGTCGACTAAAATTTTGGCAACACATACCATGCAGGCATTCGTTAGTGCACCGTTTGGCAGTGGACACATGCCACTACATGTGTCAGTACCTGTGGATACAGAGGCTGCTAGTACTGGTGATGTTTTAGTAGCATTTCCTGGATCTCCCCTTATTACTAGTACGGGAACATTTTTGGTCACATTTGTGGTGATCGAGGAATTCCTTACCATAAAGATAAAGAAGGTCCCAAGTACTTTAAAATGTTTTAATTATTATTATATATAATCTAATTGAAATTTACTTATTGATCCCTCTTTATAGACTAATGATCCCATGATCATTTTGCAGGAAATGATGTTTTTTTATAAAAATCTAAGTGATCTTACATTGGAGCTCTTTGGGCCCACCATACGTACACGGTAGAATGCCCAAAATCAAGATTTAAAAGATGAGCTCATTAACTGTTTAGTTGTGTTGTTCAGTGATAAAACATTCAACCAAACCAAGGTCCTTAAGAAATTTGGTACCTATCTAAAGTATGTGAGGGACCAATATAGGTCACATTTACAAAAGAACAGAAAGTATGAGCATCCCCCTATGATTTCAAAGAGGGAGTGGAAGGACTTGGTGTCGAATGGAAAGGAGAAAGCTGAAAAAAAAAAGGGAAAGACACCACCGGGCCAAGGAAGGTATGTGATACTATCAACAATTTAATTATATACTGATTACTCTTTCTTTTTACATAATCTAATGTATTTTAGTTTTTTCATAGGCTGCCCAACACATCGAAGGCAACAAAGGAAAGACTAGGAAAACATGGGCAACACAAACTTGGCTCTGGTGGTTATATGAAATTAGCCGCACGATTTGTAAGTATCAATAAATGAAATATTGAATCCAAATAATAAATTGCAAACAATTTTGGTTTTATCACACCATAGAAGTAAAATTCATGATCGCATGCAAAAATGCAGGGTTGTGATTTCAATAGAGTGCCCACAGAAGAGGACCTGAAGATTGCCTTCCACCAAGGCTATGGAGCTCTGACTGAATAGTTAAGAGTCTCGTCTGGGCAAACACAATCTTTTACTGCATCCAACACGCAGGTAAATAAACTCAATAAAGTTTATTTCAAATTGAATGCTTGTGCAATCTATTCAATATTAATTTTCACCATAAGAATGTGCCTATTTGTTTTATACAGATAAGAAATGATAATACTGCACATGACATTGGAATGCAGCTTGGTGAGGGTGGAGCACAACCTACCGATGAAGGCCATGGTATGCATCCCGGTACTGAATGTATTCATGTGCTATACAAAACGCAGTATGGATTAATACAATTAAACATCTTTAATTGTATTTGGTGTATTAATCAATGTAACCTTTTGTGTTTCAACTTTATAGCATGGAGAGCGTGATCAACATGTTGAGCATGATCAGGCTAGACAAGATCAGGAACATGGTGTGGCTCCATTAGGTAAAGAGGACCACTCTAATGTTCTTTTAAACATATTTAATTGCAATTGGTGTATTAATTAATGTAATCTTTCATGTTTCAACTCCAGATCAGGATTTAGAGGGTGTTCAGCATGTTGAGCATGAGGCTATAAGACAATATCAAGAACATGATGTGGCCCAATCAGGTAAAGAGCACCACTCTGATGTTCTTTTAATTAATGAAATACGTGTAACAATAATAATAGAACATATCAATTTAACATTTCTTTGCTATTGCAGCAAACCCCCCCTTGCAGCCGCATCCACGTTGTGAGTACACGACTAGGCATACATTAAGATCATGAGTAGAGCTCAAAACAACTCAAGGGGAGACAGATGATTTTGAAAATGATACTCCACTTCATCTTTTTTTAGCTACAAAAAAGAAACAAAAAAAAAAGTGATTGTAATCATATTATGACAGCCATATTTTTTATAATATGTAAAAACTGAAAAAATGAAATATGTTAATGAATAAATGTGAATATGTTAATGAATAAATGTTATATGTTAATGAATGAATGTTATATGTTAATGAATGAATGCTATATGTTATTAATACAGGATAAATGAATGAATGTTATATGTTATTAATGGATGAATGAATGATTAATGTTATATGATTGGGTATGGGGAATTGAGAGTGATGTGAGGGGGGGGGAGGGGCCAAATGAGTTTCCACCTTCACGTGGTTGGCCCTGTTAAGTAGAGAATAATAAACTATTCTCAAAACAAAGAGAAGCTCAATAAGGTAAGTAATGCACTTTTCAATATAAGAAATGCATCATTTGAAGCATCAAACCAATATGCAAAGATGAAAGAAAGTGCTAACTTTTCACTATGAACATTGTGTTGTGTGTGGATTTGGTATCAAAGCTCTATTTTTTTTAATTTTTTTAGTGGTCTCTAAAATTTGACTTTTGTGCATAATAGGTTAGTGGAAAATTTGACAACTCTGAATGGTTTAGAGGCTCGATTGAGATAGATACACAGATATTTGGATCTTGTTGTTGATGGGAGGTTTCCACTTAACCATGAAATTTTGTACCATCTGTAGGTATGCTAAAATATCTCTACTTACATTCATTCAACTTACTGTAGTATAATATCTGACAAAAATCTCCTTTTCATGATACTTAGATGGATTTCCATGCCTTGTTCCAAAGCACATGTTTTAAAATAGGAAAGAAGGATGCTGGCAAGGGTTAAGGAATTTGGCTTTACACCTGCCAATTGCATAGTTTACTTCATTCATACAACATATTGCCAATGCGTTTCACAATTGTTGGAATCATATCCTATAATTACAGAACTAGTAAAATTAAAATATGTAAGTTTCAAATATGGCATTACATATCTTTCTATGAATTTTTGAAAGAAAATATCAAAATGGAGAAGAATTAAAAAAATAATCTGCATAATTTCTAAGAGATCAGGGAATTTTTTCGCAGAGTTATCTTAAATATATTTAAGACAAAAGTAACTTATACAGATTGAAACAGAATATCGGTAGTCTAAAATCACCAGTCAACACATCTTAGTAGTATCTCAATTCAAGAGAACTAGGTCCACTATCCATTAGCCAGTAAAACAAATAAAATCAATTCATAAGATTATTCTGTTCTAATAGGGTTGACTGGTTGCTTGTTTCTTTTTGATTGTCAGGAAGTCATCAATATACACTTGGTTTTCCTGCCTTCTCTTGCCTCGTGGCCAGAGAGTTTCTGCAGAAGGCATTAAAGTAACCTTCAAGATTGACAATGGCAATGAGTACAAGGTAAGTATAACTTAATGCTAATTGGGTATGATTTTACTTGTTCAAGACCAATTTCGATTCATTTTCTGCTCACACTACTTTTATTTATATTTATGTTTTGCTAATATCCATTTTATTTTACATTCATATTCTTCTATACATATTGTGTTTACAATAATGTTTTCCTTAATTTAATCTAGGGGAGAGGACCCAGTACCTGAGCAAATTTCAATGTCACACTGTTAGGATTTACTGTGAAGCTAATCCAAAGTTTTTCATTGCTGCTCGAGGCCATATTGCAATGATTTCTCTAGGAAGCCCACATGATCCCCATTAGGTATCTTCTTTTTGTAGTCTCTAAATTTCTTAGAAGAAATCAACAACCAGTTTGTCTAAATGTGGTTCCTTGTTTACACATTAATATCTCTTTTGGCAACAATGGATCATAGTGGATTCATGGGGTCTTAAAGAGAAGGCTCTCAAACATGGAGATCAAGAGTGGGACTAGGTAAAACCATTCATAATCATGCTCATATTGTTTTATTGACTGTCTAAGAGCTAAGCATTCAGGATAACATTCTGTATTTTTCTATTGAATTTCCAAAGTGAGAATAATTTTGGGTTTGCAATCCTATTTTTTAGTACATTAGCTAAGTATCCAAGATGCACTGTAGGTACTTTTTCTCACCAAATTGCTCATTTTCCACAAATTTAGATTCTACTTTGTAGTTTAATATTCACTAGTTTTATTTTTTCTTTTTTAGCAAAATTAGAATCCAGTTCGTAGGTTGTGCTTGCTATCCATGATAGTCCCCTTGATCTCATGACTCATCATAGGTTTTATATTTTTCTCCAATTGTTGATCAACATCAAATGTGGCCATCATAATATCATCCATAGCCTCTATATTCTACTATTATTCATTGCTCATTTCTCATACATAGTAACCAAATAATGTAGGCCTAGAGCTTGGACTGTAGATGTATTCAAAAAATGATAAATCCCTACCTCTATAAGCCTAATTAAACACAACAACTGACATGTTGATTGATATTTTAAATAGTCATATGACTGTCCTTTTTCTACCTTGTAAACACTTACTCAATGCATACAATAATTTATTGAAATGCAAAGTTGAATGGCCTCTTAACTCTTGACACTAATGTCATTGCATTTGTCCAAACAGGGTTAATCATATTGTGATCTAAATTTTCATAATGAAGTCTTCCAATCTGTCCTTTAAATCTGAGCATTGATGACAATCCATCTTGTCTTTTACTACCCCTATTAAAGGCTCATGGTCTTGGCACATCAACTTTCTCTCTTTGATTGACCTATCCTTATGTCCTGTCATTATCCCTATGGATGCACTTTGGAGCCTCCTACTACTTTTATATATCGCCTAGAGTCACCCCGATAAGTATTTTGATCTATTTGTATCTTCATCGACAAGAGATCATGTATCGCTAGGATATTCTATAGTTTCCCCGATGATTATTCTTTCGATCTCAACTATGTCACCAAGATTCATGCTGATGTAATCTTATCGGCATCACATAGCGGGTCAAGTAGACATTCAGAACTTACTCCGATGGTATATGTCTTGCCGATATGCTTCCCTCATGCTTCATTGATGAGACAAGATGTGTATCTCGCCGATGAAACATCATCATTGAGACCAAAATCTAGTCCTCCCGATATATCTTCTTAGGCAATTTTGATTGCGGTAATAGTCTTGATCTTTCACCGACATGCCTACATTTCAACAAATAGTTTTTTTTTTTTTTAAAATTGCATTGTTCCGTCGAAATTGCGACGAACTGCAAAAAGCGTTTGATGAATCTGCAATGTATCCGATGAACTTTTTCTATAATGACTTGCCTATTTCGTCGTGAGTTCGATAAACTTAGGTTGTTAATCCGACGGTTTGGTAAAGGTATGCTTCCCATGCTCCAGGTGTTGTTCATCGTTAGAGCGATGAAACTGTCATCTTGGTTTTGACGAATGTATGTCGTTGCTCCGGCGCTTCAGCGAAGGTATGTCACTCGTGCTCTAGGTACTGTTCATCGCTAGACCGATGAAACTGTCGTCTCAGTTTCGATGAATATATGTCGCTGCTCCAATGCTTCAGCAAAGGTATGTCACTCGTGCTCTGGGTACTATTCATCGCTGAGACAGAGATAGGTCTGAATATTAAGTGTTTGAGATCAGATAGAGGTTGTGAATTCACTTCCCATGAGTTTAATTTGTTTTGTGAAGTGCATGGGATAAAAAGACAATTATCTACATTGCAGACCCCTTAGCAAAATGGATTTGTGGAAAGGAAGAACAGGCTAGGACTATGATGCTAGAAGGAAATGTTCCTCATATCTATTGGAGAGAAGTTATGAGTACTTTTTTTTATATCCTCAACCGAAATCAAAGGTGATACTGGTAAGACCCCTTTTGAGCTATGGTTTGGTCATAATCCTACTATTAGATATTTCAAAATCTTTGGGAGTAAATGCTATATTAGAAGAGACAAAGATATAGGAAATTTTGATGCTAGGAGCGATGAAGGAATCTTTCTTGGTTATTCTACTAAGAGTAAGGCCTATTGGTGCTACAATAAGAGATTGAGGAAAATGGTTAAAAGCACAAATCTTAAGATTGATGAAGACAATTCTAGACCATCTAGAACCTTTGGATATGATTTTGATGATCAAAATGACAGTACAGACAAATTTCAGACTTCAAATCAAGTTCAGATCATTCCGGTGAATCAAGAAGATCAAGAGGAAGGAGAAACTAGTGAAAGTGCAAAAGAGAGATCATAAGAACCTGAAGTTAAAGAACATCCTAAGACTCCAAGGTATGTGAGATTAAATCATTCAGAAAATTCGATTATAGGTGATAAGAACAAAGGTGTCCAAACTAGGAGAAGAATTGTTGAAGAATACTGTTTGATATCAAAGACTAAGCCAAGTAATGTAAATTAAGCATGCAAAGATGAACATTGGATTGAAGCAATGAAAGAATAACTATAGGAAATTGACAAGAATAATACATGGATTCTTGTTCCTAGACCTAAGGACAAAAATGTAATTGGAACTAAATCGGTGTTTTAGAATAAACTGAATGAGCAAGGTGAAGTTATCAAAAACAAAGCAAGACTGGTCTGTAAAAGATATTCTCAGATGGAGTGAATTGACTTTGAAGATAGTTTTTCCCATGTTGCTAGAACTAAAACTGTAAGACTGTTTCTTGCTTATGTTGCTTACAAAAACTACAAGGTTTATCAAATGGATGTCAAGTTAGCATTTCTAAATGGTAAAGTGGAAGAAGAGGTGTACATTGAGCAACCTGATGGATTTCAATTGACTGATCAAGGAGATATAGTTTTTCAATTGAAGAAAGAATTGTATGGACTCAAGCAAGCCCCTAGAGCTTGGTATGCTAGATTGGACAAGTATTTGTTGAAGCTTGGATTTAACAAAGGTATTGTTTATAGTAATCTATATTTCAAGATTGATGATGATAAAGATTTAATTATGGAAGTATTTGTTGATGATATCATTTTTAGAGGAGATGATGGTTTGTGCATGAAGTTTGTTGATGAGATGCAAAATGAGTTTGAGATGTCAATGATAGGAGAGATGAAATTATTTTTGGGATTGCAAATTACTCATATAGATAAAGGGATCTTTATATCTTAGTCCAAGTACGTGAAATAATTGCTAAAGAAATTTGGTATGGAAGATTCAAAGCCAGTCGATACACCCATGGCTATCAGATGTAATTTGACAACAAATGATGATTCTCCAAAGGAAAATCAGACTAGATACAGATCAATGATTGGTGGATTCCTTTATTTGACTCAAACTAGACCTGACATCATGAATGTTGTATGTATTGTTGCAAGATTTCAAGTTGATTGTAGGGAATCTTAGGTGACTATTGTGAAGAGAATTTTTTAGATACTTGAAGGGAACTGTTGATTTTGGCCTATGGTATCCTAAAGATTATGATATTACTCTGAGTGCCTTTATTGATGCTAATTGGGCAAGAGATGTGAATGATAGGAAAAGTACTAGTGGTGGTGCACTTTTCTTGGGAAAGAAGTTGATTTCATGGTTAATTAAAAATAAGAATGGCATTTCTATTTCTACTGTAGAGTCATAATACATTGCTTATGCTAACAATTGTACTCAGGTCTTGTGGATGAAGAAGATGTTGAAAGATATCAGAGTTATGTATGATGAGCCTATTGTTATATTATGTGATAATTCAAGTGCAATTAACATTTCTAAGAATTTGATGTTGCATTCAAAGACCAAGCGTATATCTATCAAGTTTCACTTTTTGAGAGAGAAGGTGAGTGAAAAGGAAGTCAGATTGGAGTATGTTCTTACTAAGGATTTGATTGCAAACATCTTTACCAAGCCATTTCCTAAGGATAATTTTGAGTATGTCAAAGGGAAGTTAGGGGTGATTACCCCTCCTAATGAAAACTAAGATGCATTGTCTTGCATCAGTCCATGTATTTCACAATCATATCTTGATTTAGGTTGATGTTGTGGTGGCTCCTACTCAAGGAGAGTAATCAGATAATTCAGATATGTGGTTCATAGCTTGTGTGTACCTTTTCCATTGATGTTAGAAGGGGAGAAGAGCAATGTGAAAAATGGGGAATTATCTAAGGAGAAAAGAGTCAGAACCTAAGGGGGAGTAAGTGTTGAAGTTAGTTGTGTTGAATGGTTCTTTTCACATCATGTGTTTTCATCAATTCCAAAGGGGGAGATTGGTGGATGTTGTGGTTGTTTTTATGATATGTGGTTGTCATTGATTTCAACACTATTATTAATAATGTCTTTAAGATTGTATATGTCAAGGATATTGAGAAAATTGTAATAAAATATGTTGTAGGTTGTCTGTGAAGTAGTAAAGATCAGTATGATGGAAAGTTTAGTATGTTGATAGTGAGAAGTTTTGGATTAAAGGGTTTTTTTCTAGGTATATCTAGTTTATCCACTAAAATTTTCAGAGGTGTGCATGAAGATTTGAGCAAGTTATGAGTTTCTATGCTCCAAAAGTTATACTATTACTGTAGTTGGTGTTTCTAGAAAAAGATAATGTGATTCTGGTAATCTGAGTTGTTGTGTATGCTCTTGTGGTGTCTTTGGATGTTTCTATATCATGCTCTATCTATGTTCCATGTCTGCATTGATCGTTGTGCTCACGATCGATGATTTTCTCTTGTGTGTTCATGTTTTTCATGTTCATTGCCGACAAGGTGTTTGTAGCATGTTGTGGATCTTCAAGGAATAATTTTTGAAGCTATTTTTTGTTTGAAGATATTATTTTGGGTCTCCACTATGTTTTGGATGGCCTTGGTAGATTCACATTAATAATATTTATTGTTTTGGGCCAACAATTTGTATTTATTCTATTATTTTGTTGAAGCTGACATGTAACGATGTAATTCCTTGTTGTGGATATATATAAGCGATTGTTTCTTCATTTGAATTAAAGTGGGTGAGCAAGCAAGTGTGAGTGCATGAATAATGTTCTAAATATTTTGAAGGTAGAGCAAAGTGTGAAGAAGAGTGAAGAAGTATTCATGTTCTTAATCGGAACTATAATCAGGAATTAACAGATGCTATTTTCTTAGTTCAAGATCTTTCAGATGGATTTAATTTGAATATTACTGTAAGATAGTGAGTCTTCCCTTGGGCAGTAAGCCTTTTTGTAATTGAGCAGTGAGCTCTAGGCAGTGTGACTGAATGCATGTGCATTCCCCATTTTTCCATACTTTTAATAGAGTAGAAACTTGTGGATTAACCTCCACCGTGTTTTTTCCCCTAATAGGGTTTTCAGGCAAAAATCTTGGTGTTATGTGTGTTTCTGATGTGTTGTTGATTTATGCTTTCATGGTTATTAATCAGATATGAGAATAAGGGTTTACAAATTTAATAAGTTTGAAATTTTGTGACAACTGATTCACCCCCTCTCTCATTTTTCTTCCCTTGTGTTGCCAACAATTGGTATCAGAGAAGGTTCCTTGGAATAATTTTAACAACTTGAGGTGATCTGGGATGGCGACATATAAGAAGGATAGTCTGATATTTTATGGAACGAATTATTGTTTATGGAAGACCCGAATGGAGTGTCATATGAGATGCATTGGTGAATCCTACTGGAGCATTACAAGTAATAGGTATGTTATCCCTCAAAATGGTCATACTCTTACTGCTAATATTAGGGATGTTGAATACAATATTAGGGCTAAGGCAACATTGTTGAGTGCTTTGACTGATTCTGAGATGACGAATGTTATGGATTTGAAGACTACTTATAAGATCTAGAAAAATTTGGAAACTTTATATGAAGGTGATGCTAATATAAAGATTGCTAATCTACAAAGTGTGAGGGAAATATGAATTTTTGAGAATGGGTGATGATAAGAATATTACTACTTTCATGCAAAGAGTGAATGAACTTGTGTGTGGTATCAAATGTGCTGGTGGACATTTGGATGAATTAGAGATTGTTGCTAAAGCACTTAGATCCTTGCTTGATGCATACAAAATCAAAGCTACAGCTATTGAAGAGCTCTGGACTGTGACAAATATAACCAGAGATATGTTGATTGGTAAACTTACTACTTTTGAGTTAAGTGAATTCGGTGATGCCTTTCCTAAGATAGAATCTGCATTCAAAGCTACTACTATCAGAAGAGATAAGAAGAGATATGATCTAGGTGAAATTTCTTCTAGAAAGGTATTCAAGTATGAGGAATAAATGAGATAGATTGAAGAAGAAGAGAGAGAGAACTAAATGATCTTGAATCACTTATTGTCAAAAGAGAAGCCAAAGGACAAGGTAAGTATAAAGGAAAGTTTCCTATTAAATGTTTTTCTTGCAATAAGATAGGTCATTTTGTATCAAGGTGTCCAAAAATAGTTCCTAATTCAAGACCTAACAAACCTAAATTTCAAAGGAATTGTTATTATACTATTGATGAGGGTGTGAAAGATGATGAATCTGATAAAGGGAATGTAAGTGAAGATGAGTTTGTGTTTATTGCTATCAAGGAGTAGGAGATCTATTAGAGCACATACGAGACCTATTGGTATTATGTATAGAGGTATAGAACAATGAGGCATATCTTATGAGGCTCTTTCCATGTAGCCTTATAGGTCATGCTATGGAGTGGTTCAACCATCTACAACCTGAAATCAAAACTTTTGACGATCTATCTAGAAAATTTATAATCCACTTCTCATTTAATGTAGAACAAGGTGTCACCATCACCAGTTTTTCCATGATCAAATAGAACCCAGGAGATTCCTTCACCTCCTACCTACAGAGATGGAGACACAAAGCGAGTCGATGCAAATGGCCCATTCCAGACAAGGAGTTGGTAGATATTTTCATCACAAATGTCCTGCCCAAAACAAACTACCAGCTCACTATGCTATGCCATGTAGAACTTGAAGAAAAAATCAAAAAGGGGATACATATTGAGAGAGCTCTCATAGCAAGAGGAACCTTAAAGACAAACAACTCAAATGATAGTCCCTCTAGTTCAAATGAGAAACTCAAAATATAGGCTAAAATCAAGACCATTACAAATGATGGAGTGGTAGATGCTAGAGCAGTATGGAACACACAAAACACAAATCACAATAAACCATAGGTGGCACAAACAAGTTATGATACCAAAAATGCACAAAGCAACCAAATTACCTATCCCAAGAACAATCAAGTTGTAAACCAATAGATAAATCAAGGAGGGTAACAGAGGCAATATGATCAACCTAGGAGACAATTCACTATGTTAGGTGAGTCACTTGAGTTAGTTATGTGCAAACTAGTACAACAAAACCTAATTAAAATAAATGACTGCCCAAATTATAAGGAACCTAGATTTAAGACACCATGGTACAATGAGAAGGACTTGTGTGATTTCCATATGATCAAAGGACATATGACTACCAATTGCATGTTCCTCAAACATATCATTCAAGACTTGATAGACAAAGTGGAAGTACACATTGATCATCATCCTAGAAACAAGGACCTATAAATATTCTCAAACCCGATCCCAAACCACGCTAAGAGGAATGATAAAGAAAAGGGACAAGAGTACTATAATGCTAATTACACATAAGGTGACACAGTTTTAGGAACCCTCTCACAAGTTTATTACAATGGGGAAAACGTAGTAATGATACGAGGAGGAGACACCAAGTGCAACGTAACTACCCATCGTGGAAGAGTTACAATACAAGGAGCACCTCCCAAACCCACAATCAAGTCACCAAGTGACTACAACATTGTGTAATAGTTAAAGAAGACACCTGCCCTCATCTCAATCTTAGAATTGTTAAAAATTTCACCCACACATAGGGAGATATTGGAAAAATATTCGGAAATGTCAGTCCCTAATGACCTCAATCCCAATCAGTTCTAAGCCATGGTTGGGAAAATAACTATGAGTAATCACTTAGTATTTTCAGAGAAATATTTACCACAAAGAACATTCAACAATCAAGCTCTATACATAGAGGTTGGTGTTCATAAGACCATGGTCAAAAGAGTATTGATAGATAATGTGCAAGTTTAAACATTTGTACCTTAAAATTCATAAAATAGCTAGGGTATTCTGATGAGTCAATTGACAAAGGAAAGAGTATGACCATAAGGGCTTATGATGACTTAGAGAGAAATTCTAAAGGCAAAATCAGGTTGTCGATGCAAATAGGACCAATAATAATAGAAATTACTTGTTAAGTATTGGATCTTGAGTTACCATACAACCTACTCCAGGGACACCCTTGGATCCACGTTTTCAAGCAGTCCCTTCCACTTTCCATCAATGCCTAAAGTTTCCCCATGAAGGAAAGGAAGTAACACTATATGTCGATCCTAAACCTTTCCATTTTTCATGTGAAGTTGGAGGAGAAATACAATAAAATCCAACATGTTCCTAGCAATGATAAATTATTCCATTCATTTTCTTATGTTTACCCTTACATGCTTCCATCAACCTCCACCAAGAACACATCGAGTGAGCAACCGAAAATAGAATCCAAGATTCAAGTACTCGACAAAGGCAATGGGAACTACCATTTTAACCAAGCATTCTGCATCAACATCCTTCCACCAATACCTAGAGTATATGGAGGTCCAAAAGAGATCAAGATAGTATAAATGATAGTCAAAACCACTATTTTTATTAAATGGGGAGACATGAAAGATGAGGAAAAATTTGAGGAAGACCTTTCATCTATGATCTACAAGAAGGACCAAAAAGAACCACAAAAGCCACAACCCATTTTAATTGATCCTAACACTAGAGGGTATCAATTAGTTAAACAAATGGGATACAATAGAACTGGTGGCCTTGGGCTACATAAACAAGGTTGATAAGAGCCTATCATAGTGGAATAGAGACAAAAGAATATGGGGCTAGGTTATAAACCAAAAGATGTGGTCATTCCAAAAACTAGACAAACCTCTTGGAAGAAATGAGAAACTCTTGCTAGTGTTAAGGCACTGGATATCTACCATGTCATGGACAACGAATTACCCATTGAATACTTATTTGAAAACTTTATAATTGAGAGGTTCCCTCTCCAGTACATGGAAACCATTACCAACATCTATTACCATTCTAAAATGAACTCTAATGAATACGAATGGCATTCTCTTTCCTTCATCACAGGATATGATTCCCATGGCTCTAGTAATGATGACCTAGATACCCAGTGGGAAAAAGACACCATAGCCATATTGACCCTTTCACCTACTTTTGTAAGCTTTGCAGACAAAGATCATATTCTTCCACTTTGTTACCCACAAATCATAGATTGGGATCAACAACAACATATACCTGTTTTGGGTCAATTCCAAAATGATGAGGCCATCACAGAGTTCATGGGACTTTGAGCAAGCATACCAATAGGAGATCAAAAAGGAAGGTTCATCATGGAACTAGAACAAGAGTCATACTTCAATGGAGAGATTGAATTTTCCAATCGCAAAAATGAAAGAAAAAACATAAAGATATGATTCCCTAGAGAAAACCACACTGTGGCTCTATCGGATCCAGAAAAGAGAAAAATAAAGGATGCATTCGAAGGTGAAAACCTCCTAGAGGAACCCGAGGATGGAGGATTCAATCTCCCCATATCAGAATATCAAGAAAGATCAACACTTCTTGTCAAAGAAACATAATCCATAAATGTTGGTACAACAGAGGACCCAAAGATAACATACCATGCAGCATCACTTGATCCTGAGGAGAAAGAAAATTTCACAACATTCATAAATGAGAGAAACGTAAAATTTTCATGGACCCATGTTGAAATGCCTAGACTAGATCTAACATTAGTGGTGCATCATCTAGCTGTCATCCCTGGAGCAAAGCTAATCAAACAAAAACTCAAAAAAATGAATCCCCAGATAGCCTTACTAGTAAAGGTAGAACTAAAGAAGCTACTAGATGTGGGTTTCATCAGACCCATCGACTATCCACAATGGATATCAAATCTAGTACTAGTGTCCAAACCCACTAGGGGCATAAGGATATATACAAACTTCAGAGACTTGAACAAGGTCTATCTAAAAGATGACTTTCCTTTACTAAGCATTGACATGATTATGGATATAACAATAGGGAATGAGATATTGTCCTTGATGGATGGTTTCTTGAGATACAACCATATAAATTTCTCTCCAAATGAATGACACAAAACAACATTCACTTGTGCTTGGGAAACTTTATGTTGGAATGTGATGCCTTTTGGTATGAAGAATGTAGGAGCAAATTATCAAAGAGCGATGATGACCATATTCCATGACATGCTACACACAATCATGGAGGACTATGTGGATGACATCCTAGCAAATTCAATCAAAAGGATAGATCACTTGAAAAACCTATCAAGGGTATTTAATCGATTGGAACAGTACAATCTAAGACTCAACCCTAAGAAATGTGTGTTCAGAGTAACCTATGGAAAGCTATTAGGGTAGATAGTGTCAAGAAGAGGGATATAGGTGGATATTTCCAAGGTAAAATCTATAATGGAGATTCCTCCACCAAAGACACTCAAATAGCTTAGGATAATACAAGGGAAGCTACAATCAATCAGGCGATTTATCGCACAACTGGCAGACAAATGCCACCCTTTCACTCATCTCCTACACAAGGACATCACCTTCAAGTGGGATGGGAGATGTGACCAAGAATTCCAAAAATTCAAGGAGTATCTACTTACTCCTTTTGTACTCATACCACCAATTCTAGAAAAGGAGATGATACTTTATGTGTCAACCACACAAGCAACATTAGGAGCTCTCCTGGCATAACTAGATGATAAAAATAAAGAAAGGGTAGTCTAATATATCAAAAGAACAGTGGTGGGATATGAAATGAAATATTCACCCATTGAAAGAGCCTATTTCTTGGTCATGTTTTCAACACAAAATTTGAGACATTACATCTTAAACAGAAAAGTGAAACTAATGTCAAAGGTGGACCTACTCAAATATTTACTAGAAAAAGCAACCTTAATAGGTTGAATAGCCAAATGGGTGATGATCCTGAGTGAATTTTATATAGAGTACATGGATAGGAGATCTATAAAGGGATAATTCATAGTAGACCAACTAGTCAAAGCACCCATAGATGATCATAAACCTCTCAATGGATTTTCTAGATGAGAGTGTCTTGATGACAGAACAGATAGGTGGTGGACTCTATACTTTGACGGGTCCCATACTCAACATGGTTCAGGAGTAGGTATTTTATTTCTCACACCATAGGGAGATAGTAACCCAAGGCCTACAGGATTGCATTCCCCTACACAAACAACATCTCAGAGTATGAAGCTCTTATCATAGGGCTCAAAATGGTGATCAAATGGAGAATAAAAGAGTTGCATGTCTTTGGAGACTCCCAGCTAGTAATCAGATAGGTGGATGAGGAATACCAAAAAAAAGGATGGTGGATAGCTTCAAGGAGTATTTCATCAAAATAACCTTTGAACAGGTTCCTCGGATTAATAACAGAGCTGTTGATGCAATGGCCACCATAGGCTCACTACTTGATATTCCTCATAATGTACCTAAGTATGAATTCCTCGTGGAACAACTATTGGTGTCGACATTCAACATCCTAGAATCAGAAATGGTATGTGTTGTTGTTGGTCCTAAATCCCCATGGTACCAAGACAATTTTGACTATATTTAGAATGGTATCATACCACTTGACTTAAAAAAAAATCAAAATAAAACCTTCACCCGTAGAACCTTCCATTTTATAATCTTAGGAGAAACCCTATACTGGCATAGCCTAGATGGTATGTTACTTCGATGCCATAATGTAGAAGAAGCACAAACAACCTTACAAGAGTTCCACGAAGGTATTTGTGGATCCCACTCTAGCAGACCTAACTTAGTCCAAAAGCTACTCAGAGCAAGATACTATTGGCCTTCCATGGAGCAAGATTGCATTCAACATTCTAGAAGGCCTCAACAATGTCAACAACACAGTGATCTAGTTCATGCACCAGCACAAGATTTGAGACCCATCACAACACCATGGTATTTTTCATAATGGGGATTAGACTTGGTAGGTAAGATATCACCTACTTCATTCAATGGGCATAAATTCATTATCACCGCAACAAAATACTTCACAAAATGGATGGAGGAAATTCCATTGACCTATATCACTGGCAAACAGATATCAAAATTCATTTTGAATTATCTCATTTGTAGGTATGGAATATCGTAGACAATTGTAATAGACAATGGTAGCCCATTAAAAAATCAGGATGTCCAAGAACATTGTTCCAAATTCTCTATCCAACATAGATTTTATATGCCTACTATCCTCAAGGAAATGGTCATGCAAAGGCATACAATAAAATAATCATGAAAATATTGAAAAATATTGTCAATGATGTTGGTCATGATTGGCATTTCCAGCTAAACCCATCCTTATGGTCTTATCGAACCAACATCCACACACTTAGTGGTACCACACCTTTTTCCTTGGTCTACGAATCAAAATTTGTATTACCTATCAAGGTTAAAATCCCCTCATTACGAGTCTCACTAAAAGGCATGGTCAACAATGAAGAAAATAGGATATCCAGATTGAATGAATTAGAGCTCCTAGATGAAAGGAATTTGAGAGTGTTAAACCATCTGCAGGTTTATCAGATTCAGCTCAAATGAAGCTATGAAAAGAGAATCAAAGATAGAAACTTTCAAGTTGGTGACTTAGTCCTCAAGGAGAATCGAAAGATATAATTAAATCAAGATGGAAAGGGAAAATTTGATTCTAACTGGTTAGGCCCATTCATCATAACAACAAGTTATGGCTTTGGGGAATATCAGTTGGCTACTCCTGAAGGAGAACCTCTAGTCGAACAACTGAACAACACCCACCTCAAGAAGTTCTATACATGAAACATGTCAAAATACCCCAAGAAAAAGGGTAAAAACCCAAAACAAATGGAAAAAAGAGAAAAAAATAATAATACAAAAAAATCAAAAAGCAAGAAAAATAGTAAAGAGAAATAAAATGTTCTTTGAGTGAAAACCACTTTGTCGCACTCCTATAACATGTACCATAGTGAAAACTTGGTAAACAGGTGTTATGTATGAATAGAACATGCATTATTATCTATCAACACTTTTTAATAGCATCCACCCATCCATTTCATGAATCATTTGTCCAACCATGGATTGTCACTAATTAAGATAAGTGGTTTTATTGGGGGAAACTCCTCGAAGATATTCATGGATTAGATCTTGCGGCATTTAATCATGGTCAGAAAATAATAAAAATTCAAAAACACCAGAAAACAACAAAAGTCAAAAACACTAGAAAACAACAAAATCAAAAACATATGGAAAACATCAAAACAAAACAAACACCGTTGGATTATTCCTTCACTCAAATAGTATAAGATATCAACATTTTCTTGAACCTCACATCTAGTTCAAGTGAATTTCCCACAACATATCCTCTAGACACAAAAATGGGATATCAATCCATGCTATCAATGTTGTTTACCCAAAAAAAATTCATGCTTTGCGTCAAATGGTCAAACTATGTGGTCTCTACGTGTACAACATAGGCAAGTATTTTTAGCCCCTAAGACCCTAGGTTAGTCCCCTTAGGTTTCCAACATGCTTTATTTCAACTTAGTCAAAAAATAAAATCCCAAAAACATATACAATATACAAAATCCAAAAACATTCACAAAACAGAAAAGGTCAAACCAAGCAAACTACGAGCCTCTACGTGTACAACATAGGAAAGGCTTATCTTTGATGAGCCCCCAAGGCCCTAGGTTAGTCTCCTGAAAACAAAAACAAAAAAACATCATAAAACTTAGAAAAAAAAAGGCCCCTTTCCATCATCAACATCCACAATAAATTTTTCAACCATAATAAACCTAATCACCCTTTAAAAAAACAAACAAAAAAACAAAGCAAACATCAACAACTAGAACTTTTGAGCAAAAAAAATCACATAAGAGTTGAATATAAATAGATGAAAACAATGCCAAAGTATCAACTACCTATCTTTTTAAACAAGTCCCAACAACATCCTGAGATATTCCTTAACAAATTCGTTCCTATGATAGACATGATCAACAAAGGATAATAGCCCCACCCTAAAAAAATATGGAAAGTGATACTGCAACTTTTTTTTTATCTTTTTGTGGTCTTACTTTTTGTGATTTATTTTATTGGCTCATTCCTAAGATATCTCAAGGATTTCCATAAGGATTTAGAGAGGAAGGAATGGGGGCAATTGAGTATCATTTCAATTTTTTGTTTGTAAGACATTTTTATAATATAACCATGGTGAATACTTTCTTTATTGAGTATGGAAGTTGTATTAAAATAGTTCGTGAAGCAGTTACATATTAGGTATTCTATACCTCTTTGTGTGACTAGTCCAAAATGTTTTTCATGCAACCCCCCTATACTTTAAACAAAGTTTATGTATGTCTAGTATGAACAAAGATACTCTTTTTTTGTAGAGTCAAAGTCCATGCAATAGATACAAAGTCACCTTGGTAATCCATACCTTGGTGCATCGTATTTATTTGTTACATCAAACAAGTTATTTTATTTTGCCTAATTTTTCTTATGTTGCAAGTACTGATCTATATTGTATTAGGCTATCATTTTGAGTAGTTATTATCATCTTATCATGTATTTGGAAATCATTATAATATTAATTTAGTAGTACTAATAAACTTCCTAATTTTAATTATTTTGTATCAAAATCCTATTGAATAAGTGGTTGAGTTTTCTTTACTCTCTTGTTACTCAGTTAAAAGTGGAAGTGGTTGGATATTCCGCTAAGTAATTTACTTTTATTTACTTTCTTGTAGACCATTGAAAAGTGGACATGGCTAGTTTTTCCAGCAAGTATTTTTCTCTTCTCTATTGGTTGGCTTGCTACTAATAGCTCCATTTGTACTTCTAGAATTGATATTTTATTTAGATCCCCTTATAGGTCATATGCTCTCACCTTACCCACTATGGGATCTAGGTGATCAGAAAGTGATGGGTTGCTTCTAGTTTTCTTATCATTATATTGGTCTAACACTAACGGGTGCAAGTTGTGCTTTATTTTGGGAAAAAACTAAAGGGCTATTTTATAGTGTTATCAAAGTTGGCCATCCTACCATCCTATGCTTCATCGATTCAATTGAAATAATTTCTCTATGAGTGATAAAGAAACTAGGTACTACAATAGAGAGAAAAAGAGACAATAGTTTCAGACCCTATCAGTCCCTGTCAATGATACATTTTTAGAAGTTCTCAAAAACCAAGATAGCAATTGAGAACATGGCAAAAAAGGGGAAGGGACCAACTTGAGAAGAAAGTGTTGATGCTAGAGATGAGAGGAATTTTGATACCATTATGGACATGATATCCCAATTTCTAACCAAAATAAATCAAAACAGGACACCCCTTCTGCAGAACCAAAATAGTAAAATAAGTGCCTCTAATGTGAATCCAAATGGCAGAATTATTGGTCAACATGTTGAAGTGTTGAGAGCATCAACCCCTAGACCTCTTCTACCTACCTTTAATCAAAGAGAGGAACCACTTGTTGAACCTGAAGTAATAATACCTGATGAATTATGGAGTAGCTACATGGAATATGCTTCCCTTCCTATAGAGATCCATGAGATTCTATCTTTGGACCAATACATTAATCAACAGAAGAAGAGAGGAGATATAAGGTATGAGAATCATGCTCCTATTCCTCCAAAGTATTTCTAGAAAGCCCTTAGGAAGGTTACCTTTTCCCATTTTGATGGAAGTGATAAGTGTTTGACTAGATTATGGGTCTAGAAGCTTGATAACTACCTCTTATTGAGGCCAATGCTAGAACAATATTCCATCAAGTTTGCTACATTGCATTTGATTGGGGTTTCCCATGAGTGGTGGTATCATGGTTTGGTCACTCTTGGCCATAACCTCATTGTTACATATGAAGAGTTTACCAACAAACTCATTGGGATATTTGACACCAAGGATCCTAAGGTAAAATTATGTGAGCTTGCACAGTTGAAGCAACATGGCTCACTTGACTCATATATTTCATATTTTTAGAGGCTTTTCATGATGGTGCCTAATATCACTGAAAGGAGGCTTGTAGTTCTATTTTCAGAGGGACTAATCAAACCATTGAACGCGTGGATGAAGGCTTTCAATCCACCAACACTTGTTGAAGAAATTAGGAAATCTATAAGTATGGAGTCCCAAGCCTTTTACACACAATAGGGATAAGAAGAATTTTCACAAGGATTCAAATCAAATTAAGAAGTTTACTTCTTGAATGGATGATGACCTCTATAATGAGCTTAGAAATAAGAAAATATTCTTTACTTGTAAGGAACCATGGGCCCTTCTTTGAAAGAGGCCATTCTCATCACATGGAGGTGTATTCTGTTGATGAATCAACATTTGAATTTTTAGAAAAATAGCTGGATATGGAGGAAAGAGATGAAGAAGAGGCTTTAGAAAGGTGGAGAAGACTAAGAAAGTGGGGGTGCATCTTCCCAACTTTCTAGATTTCAAAAGAATGAGTCTTTCAGAGTTCATGGAGTGCTTGGAGGGTAGCGAGTTGTTGCTCTAATTGATACACGAGAAACACATAACTTCATTGATGAAGGTGTAGTTGCAAAGAGAGGCCTTAAGATGGAGGAATTTGAAGGATTCAAAGTCATGATTGATGATGAATTTACTATCACTTGCACTCATAAAATTTCTAATATATCTATTTAGCTAGGTAACTATAAAGTTAAAGATGAATTCTATGTTGTGAGCATTGGTGATACTGATACAGTTCTTGGTATTTGGTGGCTGCAATCTCTTGGAGAGATCACTTTGAATCTACAAACTATGGATTTGAAGTTCACATTAGATGGGAAGAAGGTGGTTTTGAGAGGGATTTCAAATAGAGGCCCTCATATTATGTCTTTCAATGGGATGGAAAGGTTGATTTTTCATGACCAGGTTGAGTGGGTAGTGGATTGTTTGATCAGTACATCTGATCCAACAAAGGATAAGAGGCATTACCACCCTAATGTGCAGTCCTTGATCATAAAATGGAGTAAAGTGTTTAGTAGTATACCTCTTGGGAGACCTAATGAAAGGGGATTGAGCATGTTAGTGACCTTGAGGAAGGTTTCAAACTTGTCATAACTACTCGACACTGATATCCAAAGAGTTAGAAAGATGAGATAGAGAAGGCCATCAAAGAACTCTTAGATATGGGTCACAAACACCCAAGCAAGAGTCCTTTCACTATTTCAATGGTTTTGGTAAAGAAGGATGGAACTATGCACATGTGCATAGACTATTGGGCCTTAAATTAGAAGACAATCAAAAATTGATATCCTATTCCAAGGATTGATGAGCTCATTGATGAGCTAAATGGAGTTGTCTACTTCTCTAAGATAGATCTCAGATCAGGCTACCATCATATCAGAATGAGAGAATTAGATATTGATAAGATTTCCTTCAAATGCCACTTTGGGCATTTTGAGTTTCTAGTCATGCCCTTTGGGTTGACTAATGCTCCCACAACCTTGGAGTCTTGTATGAACAAGATATTTTAGAAATAGTTGAGGAAGTTTTTGTGTATTTTCTTTGATGAAATCCTCAACTACATTAAATCATGGGAAGAACATCTTAAGCACATGGAGGAAGTTCTTAGCATCTTGGAGTAAAAATCATCATTTTCTAAGTAGTCTAAATGTGAATTTGGAATGATTGAGCTTCTCTACCTGGGCATGTGATTAGCTCTAAGGGGGTTAGTGTTGATAAGGAAAAAATTAAGGCTATCTTGGATTGGCCTCCTCTTAAGAACCTCTCTTATTTGAAGGGTTTTTTGAGAATTTGTGGTTTTTATAAGAGGTTTGTGAGGGGATATTCTTAGATGACTTCCCCTCTCACAAACCTAACCAAAAAGGGGGAATTTGTATGGTCTGAAAAAAGCACAAGTTTCCTTTGATTGATTCAAATAGCTTATGAGTCCATGTCTTGTTTTAGCCATACCTGACTTCTCCAAGCTATTTGAGTTGCAGTTTGATGCTTCTAGAGAAGGTGTTGGTTCTATCCTAATACAATGAAATCATCCTATTGTCTTCAAGAGTAGAAAATAGAGGGTTGTAGAGAGAACATACTCTATCTATGACAAAGAGATGCTTGCTATCATGCACACCTTGACCAAATTTAGATAGTATTTGGTGGGAGGAAAATTCATTGTGAAGACTGATCACAATATTATCAAACACTTCATGCATCAGAAGGATCTTAAGGAAAGACAATAGAAATGGGTAAGTAAGCTCCAAGTTTACGATTTTGGCATCGACTATTTCAAAGGGAAGAATAACATTGTGGTCGATGCCTTGTCAAGGAGACCACATTTGAGCTCTTTGATTGAGATCATTGCTGATTGGAAGGCACAAATTATTGTAGAGTACGTCAAGAATGAGTTTTCTACTAGTATAGTTGATGGAACTTTACATGATGAGGGGTACAATTTAGTTGATGATTTGATACATTACAATGGTATGATCTTCTTGGTACTTGAATTTAAGCTCAAAATAAAGATTTTACAATCATTTCATGACATTCCTTTAGCTGGTCATCAAGGGTATTTCAATACATATAGGTATATTCATGAGAGGTTTTCATAGAAAGGGCTCAAGGATGAAGTCCTTTTCCATGTTAACGAGTGTCCAATCTACCAAGAGAATAAGAATAAGCATACATTTCTAGTTGATTTGTTGCCCTTGCCTATTCCCAATTAAAATGGGAAAGTATCTCAATGGACGTCATCTCTAGGTTGTTTAAGGTGTAAGGGATAGATTGCATCTATATTATTGTTGATATATTGATGAATTTTTCTCACCTTTTTTCTATTACCAACTCATTTACAATAGCTCAAGTTGCTGATTTGTTCTTTAAAGAGGTATTAAGATTGCATGGGATACCCAAGAACATTGTAAGTTATAGGGAGAACAAGTTCCTAAGTACTTTTTGATAGGAGGTTTTTAGATTTAGTGGTACAGTGCTCACTCCAAGAAATAGTTATCACCCATAGACAAATGGGAAAATAGAGATTGTGAACAAGTGGTTGGAGGGCTATCTCAAGAATTATGTTTCAAGACAACATAAGGCTTGGGTGAGATGGCTTCATTTGGGAGAATATTACTAGAACTCTTCATACCACATGTCCATCAAAATGTCTCCCTTCATGGATTTTTATGGGTATGAGGCTCCTAGCTTCATTGATTTTCTTTTTGGTGATAGTCTACAGTCCCTCAAGTGAGGGATATGTTGCAAAAGAGTCAAGATATTTTAAATTCTTTGAAGGACAATCTTCATCATGCCTAGAATCAACAAAAGTTGTATGTTGATCAACAATGAATAAAGAACACATTTGAGGTTGGGGACATGGTTTACATGAGACTTCAACCTTATAGACTATCCACTCTCAAGAAGATTGGAGCAAAGAAACTTAAGCCAGGTTTATGTAGACCTTTCAGGATCACCAAGAGAGTTGGGGAGGTGGCTTATAAGTTGGAGCTACCAGAGAGTAGCAAGGTGCATAATGTCTTCCCTATGTCATGCCTCAAGAAGGCGCTTGGGCATAATGTTGTTTCTTCTTCAGATTTTGCTCCATTGGATGAGGAGGGATGGTTGGTTTTGGTGCCAGATACAGACATTGATTTCAGAGAGTGCTCTTTGAGGAGGACTATCAAAGAGTATTTGATGAAATGGAAGAATTTACCAGTTAAGGATGCTACTTGGGAGGATGAGTAGATTTTGTAACATCTAGACTTGTAATTGCTTGAGGACAAGAAATCTTGGGGAGGGAGGACTATAATGTCCCCTTCTCAACACTATTCCTTTTTGATAAATTTAGCCTATCTCGGGGGATCATAGGCTAGTTGGAGGTAGTATTAGGGTTTTGTTTTTTCTTGGAGGTATCTTTCTAGTTTTTCAGGAGTTGGTTGTAGGAGTTTTCTAGTATGTTTTATAGGTATTTTTGGGTTTTTAGATAGCTTTGCTTGGCTATCACATGCATTTTCATTGGTGACTATTTCTGGACTTACTATTTTTACTAAGTTATGATGACTATCTAGAATGTTCTCAAATGGTGTTTGGAGTCACTTACTATATTTTGCAGTATGCTATTTTTAGCAGTATGATTTTGTTAGTAAATGTTATTTTTTCACTATGGTTTGGTAGCAGTTCAACACTTAGTTACTATTTCTAGAGGTGTGGTAGTGTAGTTTTGGTAGTGGATTCTCTAGCATTCTTAGAGTTTGGAAAAGGAAAGGTTAATAAATTAAGCTATGTTATATTTTAATATTGATTTTTTTGGACCCCCACACCTAGGCAACATGACTTAAGTTGCTTTAAAATTGTGGACTCATGAATTGGATGCCAAAAGTGGAAATATTTTCAAATATAAATGATAATTTGATTCTTAATAAAATGGATGCCTAGTTTGACAAGTCAAAAGATTTAAATGAATATTATATTTTTCAAAAGAATGTGGCATCCCTTTTTGAAGGGAAATTGGGTTTAAAATTCTAGGTCTTGGGCTTATAAATAAGCCTCTCTCCCTCTCCTTTTGGTTATGCAATTTTATTATAATGAAGTACTATTGAATTCATTTCATACTCGAGCTTTGAGGATGATACCCCTCCAAGATTTCTTCAGTTTCGAGTTTACAAGACAAATCCTAGTTGAATAGTGGATGCTTAGTCATTCAAAGGTCATAGTAAATCATTCATTGGTTTTCAAGCTTTTAGTTTTTGTGGTTTTGATGTTTTTCTAATATTTTGGTATGGGTGTGAGTTATTTTTTTATTTGGTGATCATTTTGGAGTGATTTTACTAGTTTTTGAGTTGTTGGTTTATGTATGGATGATGCATGTTTTTTCTTGCATTTATCTAAGGAGGCGAGATAATTTTGTGGGTATTACTCCTATGCCTCTTCCATACTTGGGCAACACATCTTATTTATTTTGGTGAGTTTTGAAGTTTCTTATGAATTTTGAAACAAGTTCGACCTTCCTAGGGAGGTCATACCACTTCTAGAGGTGACTTGGAATCTATGCTTAGGTGTTGGTGTTAGTTTTGAGGTGTCTAGTTGTTGGATTTTGGATGCCTAGGCCTGCTTGGTCATTTTCCATTAATTTTTGGTCATTCTAGCAAGTAGTTTGGGAGATATGATATTTTGATGAGGTATTGGTCGGTGTATCAAGTTCACTGTTCAAAAAAATAACTATTGTCACTTTACATCAGACCTAATATATTCATGGAACTTGATTGTTTTATGTTGCCTAATTGTCCTTATGTTGCAATGACTAATCTATATTGTATTAGGATATAATTTTGAGTAGTTCTTATCATCTTATCATGTATTTGGAAATCATCGTAATGTTGATTTAGTAGTACTAATCAACTTCCTACTTTTAGTTATTTTGTATTACACTCTCGCTGAATAAGTGGTTGTGTTTTCTTTACTTTCTTGTTGCCCACTGAAAAGTGGAAGTGGCTAGCTATGTCTCCAAGTAATTTATTTTGCTTTACTTTCCAATAGCCCACTAAAAAGTGGAAGTGGTTGGCTTTGTCATAAAGTATTTTACTTTTCTTTATTGGCTAGCTTGTCACCAATAGCTCATTTGTACTTCTAGCATTGATATTGTATTTAGATCCCCTTACTCCATATGATACCACCTTTCCCACTTCGAGATCTAGATGATCATAAACTAAGGGTTGCTTCCAAAAAATTTATCATTATATTGGGCTTACACTAATGGGTGCAAGTTGTTCTTTATTTTAGGAAAAAACTAAGGGGGTATTTTACATATTGCAAGAAATCACATGACCTTTTATAACTAATGTAAAAAAATGGATTGATATTATAGTAAATTCATGATACAATGGTTCAAAAAGGGTAATAAAAAGGTGGAATTTATAGCTAACCTTCATTTCATAGTTGGATGATCAATAACCTCCTCTTCAAGATAAAATTTTACATGGAAAATAAATTAAAAATGGTAAAAAACACATATCATGCTTCAAAAAAAAATTGTCTACTTAAATAAATGCCCTTTTGTTTTGATAATTTTTTAATTAATAAAATCTAAAATTTATTACATTGCTATCAAACATGGTATTTAATGAATATTTATATCACAATTAGACTGGAAAACTAGTGGACATATATCATATATCATTGTTGAACATATAGAATACTGAGAGGGGGGGTGAATCAATATTCTATAAAACCATTGACATATAATCCATCTAAGAATCATCATATACCTAACTAAATTATCAAAAGAAAAAATGGAATCAAGAAACAACATCATCACACATGAACACTAGAGTTTTTATGTGGAAAACACAAAATGGGACAAACCATGGTGAGGATTATCTCACAATATAATATATTCAGATATATAATATTACATGGCTCATTGCCAGGACTCGCTGTCCTTCAAAGGCTCACATCCTGAATATAAAAAGGAGATGCCTCACCACCAAGATACAAAATCTATGGCTCACTGCCAAAGAATGAATTGATGGAATACACCTTCTATGTGTAGGGTTCAATTCCAATGAATATTTTAATAAGAAACACTACATTCATAGTAGTCACTTAACAATTATGCTCTGTCTTTATAAAACTCAACTGATAAATTGTTTAGGCCCACTTACATATTTCACAACCTTCTTCACGCATTCATCTTCGATTACATCTCTTTTCTTCTTCACACACACTCAAACTTTTTCTCTACTTCTTCCTTCTTCAAAAGATCTTATATATACAAGTATATCTCATTCATCAATTAGGTTGACCTAATTAGATTGAAACAAAACCAAGAAAAGCTCTTGTTGACACCTTATAAGATTAATTTTTTTTTATCCAAGTAGTGCATGATATCAAGTTGGCATAGATCTATAGAAAACATTCAAAAAGTATATTTAACCTTCTCAGTGCATATCATGTAATAGGTTGGCCAGAGTTGAGACCTAAACACAAAAATTATAAACCAATGCACACTTCTCAAAGGAAACACCTTCTAGATCTGATTTTGTTTAGGTTTTTCATCATATTTACATTAGAGAAACTACCATTAGAACCACAATACAAAAATATTCTTCATATGAAAATGTGGAGTCTCTCACACTGACACACTGAATAGAAGAACAACTGCAATGTACAGAGATAAGCTTTGTCAATGATAACTTCTTGTTCTCAACGCAAAACTTCTCAGGATCTTGGATATAGCTATCTGTAAGATTCATAATGATAATATCAAGAGCATAGAGTTGTATCACTTCTTGTGTAAAATATCGGACTCAAAAACCAATATATTGGTTCTTTAGAAAAGAACACTTTCGATAGAGAATAGCTTATGATAAACCAAAATAAACTTCTCATACTATTGTCACCATGTTGACATCATGCTGACATCAATGAAAACCTCTTAATTTCCAACAATATTTATTTTTATTGGGATTTATTCTTGTGATTTATCAAACATTATCTATGCAATAACGTTATACTTTCTTATATAGTCAATGATAGTCTCACATAGTGTGGGTAAACAGAAAATACATGATAGTCTCAACTAGATATTGGAAGGGAATGCCATCTTCATAACACAAAGAATAAATCTACAATGACAGTAGGTTAGGGAGACTCATGTCATGACCATGTAAATAAAACCAAAACACGACTAAAATATAGTTTTTATTTTTAATAAGTAACCTAGGATAATCACCTCAGAGCCACAAAAATATAGAATTTAGCCAAATAATTGGTACTATTGATTTTACTAAGACTACCATTAAATAAATTATCCATCCATACATTATCAAATTAACCACACTAGAGCCCTAAATAATAAAAATCAATTTGCAATAACGAATCAACCAAAACCATGCATGAATAAATAGACCCAAGGAAACCACCTCCAAAAACTAGCAAAATCAAAATTGAACCAATATGCATATATTGTTGATACAAACTAGATAGTACCATACAAAATGAATTTAACCAAAATGAATCCCTAATAAAATAAGTTAAAATGGTTTCAACTAGATATAAGCTCCATACAAAATGAAAGTATAGGTGTGGAGGTAAATTACTATAACCTTCCAACCCCATTAATATTATACACTATTATATTCATATTAAGTACATATTATATAAAATTGGTAAGGAAAATTACCATAACCTCAAAAATCCCTCATAAATTCTTACATTATTTACAAATATTAGACTTGGGAGGAAAATATTCTTCTACTTACAATTATCCTTGGTACAACACTCAAAAATGTAGGAATATAATCAATGAGAAGATTTACCGTGAGTTCTTTGGAAATTATATCATTGGATGGTTGCATATGTACTTGATGATATTTAATGGTGTGAAGGTTATCTAAAGAGAAATTAAAATATGTATTACCTTAGTGTTGCACATCTTCTATATTGCTATGAAAAAATAATGATCTTATTGCTATTGACAACATGGAAGCAAAGCTAAGTGATTGTAATATAAAATACATTATGTATGGCTATTACATGGCCAAAATATTTTTAAAAAAAATATCCATAGCCTCATGAACACCCACACATATTTGGACCCATCAACCTTTTTGAAAACCTCCTAAATCAAAGAACCTAAATTCTTAATTTTGGATTTTTAATTTCCTTTTCTATGAAGGAAACAAATTCATTAATCATCACTTATATAAAGATTCTAGATTGGTTCTTATTCCATTTCCTATAATATATATCATCTTCCATTTATTTTAACAATATAATTTAACACACATTTTTTACCATGTTGAATCCCCAAAGTGGAATCCATACTCTATCAGTGAGTAGACCAAACACAAGCAACAAAGTGAAACCTAAAAGAATCTAAAATAGAAATCATGATCACATAACCCAAAAATAATATCATCACCACCTTAGGTAATAAATTGAGGTAATCAATATAAGGTACCAAGTCTCAAATGTTGTTCAAAATAATGATTGTATCTTCTTTCATTCTAACTTACAACCCATTATTGGGTGATTAGGCTTGTGAATCCTTATCAATGAGAGAATTTATAAATCCTTATTTATGAGATCCTTTACCTCTCATGTGAATCCTTCCCTCTAATGTTTCTAGGAGTAATATTTTTTCTCAATTTTCTCTACAAATTGGTTGGAATCCCAATCAATTACTAAGTTATTGTCTCTCCTAATATGACTAAAAGTGATATTTCAAAGGAATTAGAACAATATTGGTCTCTACAATACTATAATAGAGCATCAAATTTTTTTTCTCACCATCATGCATGCACAAAATTATAATTTTGGACTCTCCTTTATTGTGTACTTTCTTCCTTCCATACATCATAGCAAATTTCATTCCCTAATATGTCACACCAGTTTTTTTCCATATTACTAGACTCTATACCAAAATCAAAGACATGAATGGAGAGAATATAACCCCCCTCATTTATAAAGATACAACCTCCCTAGTTACCTTTGTGTTTTCCTTGAAAACACTATCAAATTTACTTTCATCTACCTAGCTTCAAGAGGTAACAAACTAATAGGATTTTTAGGAGGGTGAAACATAGTAAAATATACACCAAACCATATAAATCTCAACTAGTAATAACCCATGTAAAATTGAGAATTTTGATGTACCAATCATTTTTTCTCTAACAATCCCTGAATTCCTAAAGAGAAGACTCAATTTTATCCTATATATACTTCATGGGAGATTCATTGTCCTAAAAAATCCTCATATTCCTCTTGATCTAAAATTTCCCGATGAGACTAGGGAAATAATCATATTGAAAGGAAATATGCATCCACCCAAGATAATTTCTACATAACACAAATACAAAAATCTATGAAAACAAGTATTTATAATCTATATGTAAAAGAATAGACAACATACCATCAAATATGATACAATACATACCCTAGGAAAACCCTTAAGAGGGAGAAACCTAGCCTCCAAAATAATCCACCACACATGTATTATTCAGCAATAAACATTACATGACATCTTTAGAGTCCTCCATGAACACCTTTGAATCATCAATCCCTCTACAAGAAATCCCTGTGAACAAACATGTAACTACACATCCCATTCCATGCTTCAACCCTCACAAATTCCAACAAGGGACTCTCTCAACCCCTTAGCCAAAATAGCCAACAAGCCAACCAACCAACCTTAGACAACTACCATGTGTTTTCTTTTATAGAAATAATATCACAGAAAACCCCTAAGTACTATTACATAAAACCATGTGTAATGCCATGAGATTACAAAACCATTAAGCCCCACATTTAATTCTTGGTACTAAGTTTTCTAAACATTAAATATTTTTCCCATAGGCAACCCCACATTAAATATTTAATTTGTTACATACAACACATAAAGTGGCCCCAAAAATTATAGACCCATGTGATGCAGATATCCCTAGATTCCCTAGGTGCACCACATAATAAATAAATAAATATTACATTATAATATTATGCAAGGTGGAAAACACACCTTTTCCTAACACACATATCCTCTTTATTTATATACTCTTCATGGAAATATTTTAGCTTTTAAGAAGTGTGAGATGTTAGTTATATGGTCCCAAAAAATATTCCATTGACCCAAAAGCTAACCATAATTGAGAGGAAATATTTGTAATATAATAAAATCATGTCATTAGTTTCCCCATCCATCCTACATAATATAGATAAACTGGACCCATGCTTCCCCAAATTTTAGAGTTGATCCTGAGTAAGCACCCTTCTACTAGCTATAATCCATAGAAAGGAATTGGCTTTGGGTAGTCTCTTACCCAATCAAAATACCTTCTAGGGAAGTCACCAAATATTTTGAGATAATATGTAATGTGATTAGAGGATTATTTCGTAGTCACCTTCCCATTCATGCCTTTATCCCAAACTAAAGAATCTACCTACTTATTAAAGAGGATGAGTCATATATCCAATAATAAATCCAACTAAGAATATAACTCCATTTCTTTTGGAAAGGGGGGTTAAGCTTGATCCAATTCTTTCTTTTCTAAAAAGAAATAATACAATTCTTCACTTTTTCACCTATATTTTCCTCAAAGTAGGGCTCTAGTATCCTTAGGGATGCCTTATCTCACTTCATCCTATGTTTTGTAAGGTGATTCTTTAAAAATAAATCAGGAAATTCAAAAGGCTAGACCCTATGGTAAAAGATATTTCTTGCATAAATAAATCCTACACCCTAAAAAATAGATATTTTTCTAAAAGAATATAACTCCAAATTATATCCTTCCCCACATAAATATTCAAAAAATATTCATACTCAATTCCCTCTTCATCCATTTTTAGCCTCTAAACCTTAAGCCTCCATCCTTATTAAGATTATAGGTATTGTCCTAATTGAACAAATACTTCAGTTGAAGATCCATCATTCCTCTCCATAGGAATATGCTTTGAGAATATTCAATAACCTTGGAAATCCTACTTGGAGTATTGAAAACGGGTATTGTATATATATGAATGACTACCAATGATACTTTAATCAAAGTAACCCTAATATCCATAGAGAGCCACCTCCCCTTCCAAGTCGATACCTTGTTCTAAATACTTTCCACCATGGATTTATACTCCGAATCTAAGGAACATTTTTTAACCAATGAAATTCCAATATAATCACTCAAAATATTGTATCTAAGAAAATTGAAAACTGCCTGAATGTCAAGGACATCTATGCTACTCTCACTAAGAAACAATGTCCTATATCTTTTAGGATAATTTTTTTAGTGCATAACCAACTCATATTTTGTTAGAATCCTCTTAATATTTCTAGTATTAATGATCAAGGCTTCCTAAAAAATCAATATTTCAGATAAAAAATAAAGAAGAGTCACATTCCCACCTTGAATAGAAACTTGGAGACCTTTAAATTTTCCACAGCTAAGTTCATCTTTGATTTTTTCCTAGAACCTCTACAAAAATTTAGGAACAAGAATAAGGAGAGGGGATCTCATTTCCTAATACCTCACTTGGCCTTGAAGAATCTGAAGGAATTCCCATTTATCAACATAAAAAAATTATGTAAATATATACAAATCCAAACCCACTTATACTAGGCCTCGTAAAAACAAAGATTCTCATGGCTTGTAAAATAAAATCTCATGAAACCATACGCATTCCTTATTCATGTCTATTTTCAATAACATACCTTCATTCTTTTTTTCTCAATAAAGTTGATTGTGTCGTTTGTAATGATGATCTCATCTAGGACGTGTCTACCTTTAAGGAATGTGCTTTATTCTTTGTAAAGTGATGCAGAAGGGGCATGAATTCAACTCAATGAACCAATAGATCATTTATCAAGAAACCTACTAGATATAATGTGTTACATTTAATTATGTCAAACCAAAGAATCATATTCTTCTCTGAAGGTAATTTTAATGTATGTATAGTTGATAATTTTTGAGTTTTCCTAGAGGTTGTGCATAAAAAACTTGATTGAAAGTAAATTTTATCTTATAAAACTTAGTTATTGGCAGTTTCTATAAGTAGGTAATTATGTTAGAATAGTGGAAAAATACTTTTCAACTATGCTCTATGTAGACACCTTAAATTGACCACTTGCATTTGGTCAATTTTACCCCATCATTTCATTTAATATCCTCATATCCATGTTAATTAAATAATATTATAATTATTTGATTAAAATTGGGAATTTTCCTAAGTCCTCTAAAGTCCACAGGTAATTAATTAATTAATTGATTATATAACTTTTTATCCCCCTTTCTCTTTAAATTAAATAAATACTCCTATTTATTTAATTTAATCACCTTTGTCCCTTTGCTCTCCCCTTATCACATAATCCATCATTATTTATTAATCCCTAATCCTAATCCTAATTCATCCACTAATTATGTGCACACACTTAACCTTGATTGAGAGGTGTCACATCCTCCAACTTTCCCCACTTGCCTCATTGAAATAATTTCTTCATTAATCTTAAACTCCACCTAATCCACTCCTTAATCATTTTCACATTCCTAATCTCTTAATTAGGAGAGGGATAAATCTCTTTTCTATTTATTGCATTCTACATTGTCCACTTAGCCTTAAAGGATTTCCATTTTTGGAGAAGCAACCCCACATGGATCCCCTCTCCAAATTACATCTAAGGAATTTTAAGTTCCTTTTATTCCCCTCCACATCACCATCTTGGAAGGTGAGACAAGAAAGACCTTTATGAGGAAGATCTTCCCCATCTTCCTCTCAAGCCTTCAAATTGTGGCAAGTGTCACTATCCTATGCCTTGAGAGGTCAACTCTCCTCCATTTCCTACCATGATGCCACTTGGCATCACCTCGTGAGTTGAGATGTCTCAACTCTTCTCAACCGTTGATCTCCCAACTTATAATTCTAGCCATCCATCCCATTCTCCCTCTCATAAAAGACTAAATAGTAAGCCATGTTTTTGTTGGCATATGGATTTCAGTACTGTCATTGATGGAAACCTAAGTCATTGACCTAGTCCATAGTTTAGTATTGGTCCATAGTGGTAGACAGAGTAAAGAGCTAGCTAGTACCAGAAGTAAGAATGAAGAACAGGGTATCCGGTTAAAGTTAAATCTTTCAATCTGTATACTTCACCGGATTATTATTTTTGGTTGTGGATCATAGAGAAAGGTATTTTGATGTTTGTACTACCTTATCCAAGAACTATCTGGGTGTGCATTCACTATTTTACAAAATGGGAATGCACTTGCATTCAGGCTCATTGCCTAGAGCTCAATGCTCAAAATAGGAAGGCTCACTGCCTTACAAAATGTTCAGATTAAATCTATCTAAAGGATTGAACTAAAGTAATAGCATCTAATCATGCTTGGTTATAGTTTCGGTTCAACTCATAGATTAGATTCTAGACCCTCTGTCTAATTCTACACTTCGCTCTGCTCTGCTCTACAATTTGCATCACAAATCCATACATAAGTAAATTTGCACCACTATCCTTCTGAATTTTTTACCACACACTAACATACTTCGCATAAAATACATTGTCTATCAAAATGAAATAACCGATCTCCTATATATATATATTTGCAACCAAAGATTTCATCATCCATATGCCGACTTTAACTAAACATAGAATACTTTTCAACGGTCGGCTAAATCCACAACTAATTCTTAATGCGCACCACCCATAGTCACCATAGCATAATAAGGACCCAAGTAAACACATTTGAGCACAATTTTTTTTAAGAAAATACTCCTTAAACATCCACAATGGGTATATTTACCAAGTTGACATTCTAGCACTGATAACCAAAAAATCAATACATTAGATCTCCTAGATCATACACCAGTGAATGTGCACCTAGATAGTTCTTGGATAAGGTATTAAAAACATCAAAATACCTTTCTCTATGATCCACAACCAAAAACGATAATCCGGTGAAGTATACAAATCGACAAATGTAACTTTAACCGGATACACTATTCTTCACTCTTACTTCTGGTACTAGCTAGCTCTTTACTCTGTTTGCCAGTATGGACCAATACTAAACTATGGACAAGGTCAATGACTTAGGTTTCCATCAATGACAACACTGAAATCCATATTCTTACAATCTCTCCCTTTGGCATTGATGGCAACACTTAGTGAAAAATAAAAAATGACTAAGTGTCAAAACCAATATGAGTACACTGCCAAACAACATAGCTCCCCCTGAGATTGATGAGGCATTTTTCACTGCACTCTCTCCCCCTTTGACATCAATGAAAAATATGTATTGAATCTCCCCCTTTGACATATAGCCAAAACTTCAAAACTGATTCAAAATTTTGAAAAAGAACAACTGCTACTTGAGTTAGAAGATTATCTTGTGATTTTCTTTCATCTCCGGGAGGAATTTATTCCAAGCTTCTATTGCAATCCCAATGATTATGATCATGTTGTTATTCTTATATGTCTTGTTAATAATCTTGAAGAGGGATTATGGAATTGAGATCACATCCTCTAATTTCTCTCCTTTCCTCAAAATCTCAATTAACTGCTCCAATCTACATTCAGTTAAGTCCTTTACTTTCTAAAAAGTGTCTAAAAGCTAGTTTTTAGTGAATTGAACTTTTGCATGCTCAGATTATAACTCTTGAATCCTTTTCTTGATTCTATCATCTTGATCCTGATACATATCAAAACTTTGTCCAATCCCATTTAACTCTGTTTCAATTTGTCCCATTTTTTCTTTGTATTTTCCAACTGCATGAGGCCAACAGATGCAATAGTTATAGATGTTATTTTTTGCACTTATGAATTGCCTTAGTTCATTCATTTTCCTTTTCAACTTGGTAAGAGATATTCTATACTGCTTCTTTAGATGTAAGATTATTTCTTCTTCTTCTTTGTTTTGAGACTCAAAGTCCATGGTTTCCTTGATGCATTCAATCATTTCTTTTGGAAAAATATCTAGCAAACTCTCCAACTTGATTTGGTTGTGCACAACATGAGCACACAGTACACTCAAAATCAGATCTTGATCATATGAGGTTCTGATAGACCATAACTTAGCAATTTTCTGCATTCCACTTCCCTCATGAACAAGCTGTAATAGTTTTTATTTTGTTAAGTCATCTTCTTCTTCACTTGCTTCTGTCATTTCCTTTTCAAGTGTTTTGGTTTGGATGATTCTAGTTCTTTTCCTTGGGTTTCCTCAGTTTCCTTATCGGATTCCTCATCTAGTATATCCACAATCTCTTGTTCTTTTCATTTTCCCTCAATTTTTTAGAAACTTGCATGTCGGAGGAGTATAGGCAATAATTTCTTTTTCTCTTTTCTTCTTTCTCTCCATCTCACCGGAAGAGGAACAAACTTCAAGTGCCCTTACCAGAAGAGAAATACTAACTGATCCAAACTTTCCTAGCAAACTCTTAAAGAAAATTCTGAATTCTTGATCACATTTTGCCAAACTCTTAGAGTGTGTATAGATTTTTTTGCACACTGGTTCATTTTTTCTCCACATCACATTGTTGTTCATCTGTAAGAAATTCAGAAAATAGATTACTAGACATACAACCAGAGTACCAAACCTGAAAGGATAATTGTCTCCTTTGTTAATTACGTGTTATCCATTAGTTGATCCTTTAGCAGTCCGCACAAATCAAAGTCCTGACCTTCCATTATCATTTTGTGAGAGATGTAAACTGCACTAGTCGAGGTTCCTCCTTCTATGTTTCTAAAAAAGATTTTATAGCATACTCAAATTATGGATTCACCTCCACTGTGGTTTTTCCACGTAAAAATCCTTGTGTTATGGTGTTGTGGATAATTAATTTGTGTGTTTGCATCTTTACTTTGGTCTAATGTTGAAATGGTTTAAATATAAAATTAATAAAGTTTAGAATTGTAGAACATTGATTCACCCCCCCCTTTCAGTGTTCCCTTGAGTCCAATAGTTTTATCAATCCACAATCTTTGAGAAAATTGATGTCCTTATGCTACCAATTTTTTTTTAAGTACACATCAAATCTGACCACATTGAGGCAATCGACACACTAAGATCTTTGACATACTGGGGTTTCCACTAAATGTCTATTAGGTTTGAGCTTTTAGGCCCTAATCTTGAGTGTTTCTTGATATTTATATTTTTTTAGGTTTTCTTTGTATTTCCTTGCACTTTGAATACATTTTTCACTACACACATTCTGGCACATCTAGTGGGACTCACATCATGGGTCTACTAACATTATTTTCCAGTTTTCATGAGATTTATGTTCTTAGGTTCTTGCATAGAGGCATATACACTCTAGGTAGGCAGATCCATTCTACAAATGGGTGGCTTCATCCCCATAGAGGCAGCTCCACTTCAATTTTCTAGTGACTAGATATCCCTTGTGAAGAATAGACAGATTCATGACTATAGAGGGGGATCTACTACATAGGTGGATACACCTAGTACAAGGGTGGTCTTGCATGACTGAATACACTCTTTAAAGGTGTATGTGTTACACAAGAAATTTTTCATAGGCAGATTTATAGATCCTAAAAGGTGGATACACACTCTACAAAGGTGAATCCATTTGCACATAGGAAACTCCACTGATAGGTGAATTTTTCACCCACATAGGCAGATCTCCTAATAGGTGACTCTGCTTTGCATATGGGTTGAATTATTGGTAACTAGTAGTTGTTAATTTTATCTCTAGTTTTTCAAATTCTATACATTTGGTAGTAACCTGCTAACTCATTTTTGTTCCTATGATCATTCTAACATCTATCAATTTCCTTTCATTATCCAAGACCGATGTAATATACTACTAATGGTTTCTTGTGGGGCATCTGTCAAAGACATTGTGTTTTATCACTAATTTAGGCAGATTTGAATTTTTTTCTTAAAGGGTCAATTTCCTCTCTTTTTGTGTTTAAGGTCCCTTTTCGATGTATTCTCTCCCCTTGCACCATTTGGTGATCTTGGGGATCAAAAATCACAAGTCAACCTAAGTCCATTTGTTGTGTCACATCAGAGTGATAGTTTTGTGTGTATGCTCTCTCCTTGCACTATGTGTGAGCCTAGAGATCAAAAACACCTATCATATCATTCCCTTTAGGAGTCCCACTTGAGGATTTCATCCCCCTAAGGGATGACCTCAACCACAAGGAATGGTGGGGTATATAAAGTGGGGAGAAGAAATTTGTACCCCAATCTAGTTGTCTTATGTTTAGTGTAGCTCTAATACTTGGGAGATTCCAAGCTAGGAGTACAAGGCTAGTCCAAATGGTTTGAATGACATTCTCAACTCATGCTTGTGATATAATAGTGTTCATGGATGTGCCTCATGTACCCTCTTGGTATTTAGAGGATGCACTAGAGATCTTGTATCATCCTATTAGAGAGCCTATATTAGCCTACTAGAGAGCATGTATCAACCTACTAGAGAGCCTATATTAGCCTACTACAAAGCCTGTATCATCCTATCTTCAGAACTTTCAGTTATTTCCTATTGTAGTGTAGGGTACAACATCATTCCCAAAGCTACTCACCATGTATCTCCCTAAGAAGAGGTAGAAGCTCTTTGGGAAAGGTCTCAAGACCTCCAAATAAAGAGAGAAGATGAGCCCTTGTGCCACTGGATCTCTATCTATTGACTCTTTCTCAAGAGGTGCCTCATGCCAATCTTGAGATATTAACCTCATGATTGGTGGGACTACAAAAGGTTATCACTCCCAATTGATTAATCTAGGTTTGTGTAATATGGTGCATTGTAATGTGGATACTAGTGTGTATCTTTAGCCTATCTTGTTCGTGTCCACTTATTTCTTTTGAGTTATCCTTTGTTATCAGGCAATTATTCCTAGATAAGCAATCCTAATTTGTACTTGGGTAGATACATTCCTACATAGGAAGATCTGCTCTATTCACGAGTGATTGCACTCCTCTAGTCTCATTGGTATCCCTTAGGTGGATACACTATGTTCATAATCAAATCCATTGTCCAACCTTGTAATCCTAGATAGGAAGATCTTCTCTATTAATGAGTGGTCATGTTTTTGTAGGAAAATTCATTTACACATATGCAGCTCTATTGATAGTTGATCCTACATTAAATAATAATTTGTGCTCTATTCATGAGTGATTCCATTTTGTAAAATTAGTCAACCATCCTTCTTGGGTGGCTTGACCTATGGATAGGAAGATACACTCTTGGGTAGATACATCTTATTCTTGGGTTGATACATAGGCAACCCTACTTAGGTGGATTCACTCTATTGATAAGAGATTGTGTTCTTAGGTAGATACGTTTCTAGATAGGTGGATCCACAATATTCTTGTGTGGATATATTCTCCATATAAATTTTTGAGAGAAAATACTCTTGACTAAACCAACCCCATAATCAAAACATTTTTAACATCCTCCAATTGTCTATATTGATCATTTTCTTCACACCTCTCAAATAAAAAATCATTGCATCATCACTCTATCCATATAAGAACATCTATAAATGTATTTAATTGATATCCCCATCATTGTACATCAAGATATAGCCTCCTAAAACTCATTTGAGAACTCTAAAACTGTAATCTTACCAGTTATCATCCTCATCATCATGATTTCTTAGGAATGTAGTCTATCCTAAGTTAGCAATCCTCCTTAGAAAAATAAACTCACCTAAAGTGAGAGGTTAGTTTGTATCGAGAATCATCCATGCTTGAGAACTTTGCCTATCTCAAGTGTAATTTGACCATCACCATCCTGTGTTCTTGAGAGATTTTCCTATCTCCTGTAGAAAACCAATGATCATCCACTCAAGCTCTCAAATATAAGTGGAGTGCTAAATCAATAATCTAATCAATCATCTAATCAATCATCTAATCAATCATCTAATCAATCATTCAATCATCTAATAAACATCCAATCAATCATTTAATCAATCATCCTAATATTTAATCCTAGAAATTATCATCAACCTTTAACCTAATAATCCCCCATGTCTTTCATGCCCATCACCACATGATTGTAACTCAAGAATCTCATGGAATAACATCAGTTTCATCAATTACCTTATTTCGTTCACATACCTAGTAGCAAAAATATACAACAAACTACCATGAAAGGGGGACCTTTGAATCCACATTATCCTCATAACCTTATTTCTATCAAAGAGGAAATGGTTTCCCAACCTGAACTCACTCCTAACCTTGAGGAGAAGTATAGTAACCAAACCAATGTTTTCATGACTGACCATCTTATCAACAAACATTCTAAGGCCATCCTTATAAAATTGCTTATGTAGGGTACTAAGCCTCCACCTAGGTTTGATATGACATAGTATTTGGGTACAATCAGACCATCAACCCCTTAGGTTCCACAAGATTCTCCTAAGAACATTTGGAGCATGCCTAAATTCAAGAATGATGTAGTGATACAAGTTCCTCCTCCCTTTTGGATTCTTACAATAGGGTCCAAATCGAGCCTTAGTCCTATTCATGGAACTGATCCCACATCATCTGTACAACTCCATATTTTTGTCCCTAATAACATCTAAGATATTACATTACAAGAATCAATTCATCCCCCACATCAAGGGAATATGATAGCTCTCATGACCAATTCCCTTGCATCGACACCTTACCATGTTTCTCTTGTACTAATTAAATTGGTCAACCTCTTATGCTACCACACCATCTTCACCTCATGTTCCACGTCTTGTAAATAAACCCCCTCAGTCACATCCTAATAATCCATCATAATCCAATCATAATCATTTCTTTCAATCCTATCCTATCCATCCACCTCAATCTTATCCTAATCCTATACCTATATATTTCTCTCCACAGTACCATCAATATCCTAAATCAATACCTACAGTTGAACCTTTAGTATAATAGGTTCCATATCATTACTAACCCCCCACAACTCCATGTCATACCCAATTTTTGTATACCTCACAGGATCATACTTATCAATCCTCTCCACCTCAACCACCTCAACACCCTTCCTACCAATCTCAACCACTTCAAAAACAATACACAAATCCTCCAACATCTCAAACCAACCCTATCCAATATCACCCACACTCCTACTCCTCTTGACCTCCTCAACAACCACCAAACACATCATTCAACTATCAATCATATCCACCATAGGGTAAAAGAACAATAGTGTGTCACACTTTTGGCCAAATAAATAGTTTTTGAGCGAACTATTTTCGGTTAGAAGATATTCGACCGAGTGGATTTTGGCCAAAACTATGCAACACCAACATGGTGGTACCTTTTTTGGCCAAAGGGGTTTCAATTGAAAGTCACCCAGTCGAATACTTCTGGTCAAAAACATGCAAATATTGAGCGTATTTGGTATATATCACTTGAAAATATGAATTTCGAAACATGCTCGTCCGAAAAAGGCTTGGCCAAGCATGTCTAGTTGAGATCCTACTTGCCAGCCAACTCACATTTTTTCAGAATTTTCTGAAACATTTGACTTTGGTAGAGTATTTATCTAGTCAGAATGATTTTTCTTCAAAAAAGAAAAATACCCTTTTGTAGAGCTCAGAGTGGAGAATCCATATATATATAATTTTTAATATTTTAATTAGTTTTAATATATTTTATTTTTAAAATAATGCAAGTAGGTTGTTAAAATTAAAAAAGAGGATGATTAGAAATTTTAAAAAATAGTAAAACATATTGATTTTTTAAAAAACATATATGGGGCACAAGAGGAGAGAGTATTCTTCAAAAGGGTATAATTTCTTTTTTGAAAATGATAAAAAAAATAGACAATAGTTGAAGACCCATGAAAACTATCAAATTCTAACAAGTTTTGACTTTAAAACATTATCACGAGAAAAATATACATCAAAATTTGATTTTTTTTCCATGCACAAGATATTGAAGTTAACTATTTGGAGAAAAAAAAATTAGGGAGAAATGCAATTTTTTTCAATTTGTTTCTTGATGGCCCGTGGAGTCACTTTTTTTTCTAAAATTTTCAGCATTCCAAAATCTATCCTTAAATTGATAAATAAATAATGAATTTTAAAAAAAAAATCTGAAAATCACAGGAATAAACTTCATCAAAAGTTCTACATTTCATTAGTTTACATCATTTTGAAATTCAAAACATAAAGACCACTTTTATGTGGTCGAAGTTTAGAAATTTTTTTGTTGTTGGTCGATTCCTTTATAAACTATGACACAGGTTTGTGCTTTTATGCCACAACCTCCCACACAATCTTATTGGAATTCTCCCCAATTCACTTCTCATACCAATCCCAACCATATCATCAACTTCCCACTAATCCTCTCCAACATCTGTCATATTCCAATCCTTCACAACAACCACCCTATCTCAACACACAACAATCATCATATACTTATCCACCTAATCAATCTTTTCATCTTTTTCCTCCATATAATTTATACACCAATCAATCTAATCCAAATCCAATGGATCCTCCTTCATTTTCAATGCCAAATAAAGAATGGGAGGTCATGAAAGTTGTCGTAAAGGACTTGTAAGAAGGAACCACCAAAAAATCCTTTAAATTCAAGGAGTTATGCCTGTACCCTTTTGATCACACAATTGCTAACACATCTTTTCCTAAACATTTTGAAATCCCAAAATTTGATAAATATAAAGGGAAAGTGATATGAGTGATCATGTTAAGGAATTCTATATGGCTTGTTAGGAAGTGGTATACAATGATAACTATCTCCTTCATTTGTTCTCTCATAGCTTGGGTGGACAAGCACTAGAGTGGTTCTTACACCTTCCCCTGGGCTGCATTTTTAATTTTGCAGATTTATTCTAGAATTTCATGGCACATTTATCTTATAACCTTGAACATGAGGTTGGAATGATGAATCTATGCACTAAAAAACAATGTCCTAGAGAAAATTTTGTAAACTATTTGCAAAGATGGTGGGCTCAAGCTAGTTGTCTTTCATGTCATTAACCCTAAAAATAATTGATGATTATTTCTGTTGAAAATATACATACAAAGATGATATTTCATTTGTGCATTCATTGTAATTCCACCTTTGATGAAATCATTGAGAAATGTGTCACCATTGAGAAGGCTCTTGTTGCTAATGGTTTGGTTAAAATCTATAAAAAAAATAATGATAAACACTCTAATGATAGGTCTTTCTTCGAGAAAAAAAACAAGAATGTCATATATGATGGTATGATTGATACCAAGCATGTTCAAGTGGATAATATGTCTCAAGCCTATTAGAATACACCCACCTTGACTACTACCAATACAATATCCATTCCTCAAAGAACACCCTGGCCTCCAAATCAAGGTAACACTAAACATACTTTCACTCATTTGGGATAACCCCTTCATGTGGTGTTTCGTAAGCTTTTGTAATCTATTCCAAGATAAAAAATTCACCTATATAGTTAGTCAACCTTTCGATGAAACTAAATGAAAGCCTATTGGTATAATAAAAAAATAAAAATGAGTAATGTGATTATCATAGGATTAAGGGATATTCCACTAATAAATGTATGAATCTCAATAATTATGTACAGGATCTCATTGATCAGGGAGACATTACCATTGAAGGGAATCAATCCACCTCATCTAATTCTCAACTACAAATATATAAAACACTTCTCTACATCACTCTCAAGGAGATAAGACATATAATGTTAATTTTGGTTCATGCAATTATAAAAATAATAATCAAAACAATTAGACCCATAATATTGATAATACCAAAGTCACTTTTAATTATGACAATCTGGTTGGTTGCATCATGTAAGTTGATCCATGTGTGTCCATAATTAGAGTGAAAGAAAAAGAACCAAAATATGTAGTCACTACCAAATGAGGTTGCATCACCATCCTTGGACCATCCAATGCATCCTAACAACCTTTTGCGAGTCCACAATATGATATTTTGCATCATCTTGGTAAAACTATTGCATAAATTTCCATCTTATAATTTTTAAAGTCCTCAACTATTCACCAAGAGATCCTCATAAAAGCATTGCAAGAAGCTTGTTTCCCTACTGACATTGATCACATGTAATTCCAAGCATTAGTAGGACACCTTTTATCCACCTATGAATTGGTTTGATCCAAAATGGCATTGCCACCAATTGATCCAACCCACAATCATCCCTTGCACATTGAGGTCCTTATTTCCAAAAACAAAATAAAGAGGGTCTTATTAGATAATGGTTCTTACCTTCACCTATGTACATTAAAATTCATCAAATACATGGGATACACTCAAGATGACTTAGATAATCAGGTGATTACTATCAAGGAATACGAGACTGCAAAACAAGATTCAATAGGAACAATTTGTCTACCTATTCAATTTAGCCCTACCTTGCAGTATACCACATGCCATGTCATTAATATTGACCTACCCTATAATTTTATCCTTAGTCACCCATGGATCCATTCCATGCAAGGCATTCCATCCACCTATCACCAATGCCTCAAATTCCCCCATAATGGTATTGAAGTCATTAACCATGTTGATCCACACCCTTTTGAGTGCTCTTGAGGATTCTTTTCCTCATTCTTGACATTATCTTGGGGTCGAAGCGGTGCCTTCCAACTTGAATTCATCTTCATCTTATGTTGATCCTAATACTTTTCTCATACCTTCTACTTCATCCACTACCCTCAAATCCACCTTCGTCAAGATCAAGATCATTGATAAGGGTTGTGGGTGTAAGGTAGGGGGACCAACCACACCAAGGCTCAAAGTCATAGATAGTTGAGAGCTGAGGGCTGCCCTATCTTATCTCAAGCTAAGAAGGTGTTTTAGGTCAAGGATAGAGAATAAAGAGAAATCCCAAGTGCTTCTGTCACTCTACTAATCCGAATACTAGAACGAGACTAGATGAGCCAATTTCTAGAATCCAAACTACACCTTAGATAGCTCTCTGCTCAAGGATAATAGTATGGATCAAGGACAATAGTGTGGAACGTTGGCATACCTCTAGGGTGTTGGTGTTAGTAAAGAGAAAAAGTGAAAAGTATAGTATGGAAAGCCAAAAAACCTATTGATAGCCTAGTAAATGAGATTTAATGAACTAAATAGAATAATGAAGTATGTTAAATGATTATCAAGATGAAAAAGGAGATAGAGAAAACAAAGGTGATAAGGGTCAACTCACTGAAAGTCTAGCTCACTAGCAAGCTCCACGCACACATACACCTACATAGCCAAGAGGGAAAAATGTTGGGGCTGTATAGGGGTTTTCCTCAATCCAACCCCTACTTCCGTGTTTCCACTTCCACAGATAACTAGGAAATCCATGCGATAGAAAATGTGATAAAATAAATAATGAAAAGAGACTAAACAATCACAAAAGAAATATGCTACGTAGATCAATAAGAAATATCACCTTCTCAATCGAGTTTCCCTCAGGCACATAGAGGAGGATGCAAACTTGGTAAGGTCTACACTACCGCAACAACGAAGAAGTCCCTTGGGACACTAAGTGACAACTCCAATGGTGGAAAAAGTGCAACAAGATGGATGGAATAGCTCAAGGAAAATGTTTTGTATTGCTAAGAGAATCAAGTTGAATGCTCAAGAGATCATAGAAGTTCAAGAATTTCTAAAGAGATGAAGTGAATGAGAAAGATAGGCATTTGAACATCAAAATGAGAGGGAAAGAGACATTTTCAGGCTGGCTGGTCAACATAGAGGCATTATGCTTCATGCCCAATGAAAAACGTAATGTCCCTATGGACTCTAGAGGTAGGAATCTATTAGGGATGGCAATGTGCCACACAAACATTTGAGTGCCATGCTCATGTCCTTGAAAAATATTCCCCTACTGAAACAAAATATAGGCACCAAGTGGAAGTGATGCAGATAGGTGATGTGAAATTTTTCATTTGGGTCTGATTTACTAAGGTGGAGGGATGTAAAAGGGGAATTTACCCAACAATCCTATACATCTTGCCCCCACTTTAGCGAGCATGAGTGTCAACAAATGTTTAACAAAGTAGATCAAAGAGTTTAGGAGTGTATACCTAAACCATTGAGGAAGCATACCACAATATAGTGAGATAAAAAGTGTAGGGCAAGTAAATAACTCCATAGGTACTCTCTCTTGAGGATATTTGAACAAAGGGCTCCATAGATCCTCAGAACTATGAAGTTGAACAAAGTATACCAAAGGCCTACAGACCAACGATGGATAAATACTGCAGGATGCAAGCACTTTATAGACCCTCGAACTTGCAAAGAAGGCACCCCCTAGGTACTCTCTCTTAAAGGAAGCCTAGTGTAAGGGGACTTTGTAGAGTGAAACTAGAAAGAAGCTTCACATGTGCACCTATAAAGCAAAGTGTTAATCCATAGAAAAAACATGCTAGATATCAAAAAGAAGCCACACATCCAGAAAAACAAGCAGACAGTCATGTAGACAGTCAAAAATTAGAAGAAGAGCTTTCAAAGGGGTCCACTCAAGGGATCCTTTTGAAAGATGTTCACTTCATCAAGGAATTTGAAAGGAAGAAAATGCCCCCTCGGGAGGGGAAGGTCAAGGCTTCTCCCACAAGAAAAGTTGCTCCCTTCTTGGAGGAAATTTCTTCAATTTATTTCTTTGTGAACCCATGACGAAGGAAACACATTCTTCTAGGATTCCTTGTTGAGAATGCGATTTTTGAAAAAATATTTGAAAATATTTTTGAGAAAAGATTCATTGGCCACTGAATGTGTTTTCTAAAAATCAAAGTTGATGTGATGGCCCCCACTTAGGATGGTGTGTGCTGAATGCAGAGGCATCTAACATCCTAAGGAGATAAAAGAAAGAATGAAAAAGTGATGTTGTGGCCCATGAGACATAACAAGATATCATTGTGGCAATTTTGTTGCACACGCAAGGGACAACACAAAAGCACAACAACATCACAAATCAAGAACGAAAGATAAGAGAGAAACAATGTAAAGAAAAACAACAACATCATGAACAAGGGACCCAAGGGCAATTTGATATTTTGGGGTTAGAGTTGCTTATAAATATATATAAGTATAATAATATTATATTAATAAATTTTCATCAACCCCCTACTATATCAAACCATATGAAGAATGCACAAGAAGGAAAAATAAAAATAAAAAATTGGATCAAAATGGAAGGGAAGCCTAAATTCCCCCAACACTTTGCATTGTCCCCTATTATCAAAAATCAATGCACATAACATAGGAAGAATGATGCCACAAATAGAGGAAGTTTTATGACACATAATAACTCCTGTATCCAAGCACCTACGAGGGTGACAAGGGTCATCTAGGAATACATAACACAAGCATGGGAAAACACAAACACACACAAAAATTCTACACTACCAATAAAAAAAAGGCACCCTCTAACACTCATCAACCAAGATTTCATCCACCTCCCAGTCTAGATCATTATACAAGGAAGGCAAACAAGCTTGCAAGGGTGGAATGTTAAGGGGGGCACCTTCCAACCCCCTCACAATAAGAGCTAAGGAAGAAGGCCCCATGAGGTCTTCCCCACTCTGTTCTAATAGAGTAAAGGTTAACAACTTCACAAAGATCATTGAAAGGGTTGGGACCTTGTCCAAAGAGTTAAAAATGCACTTAATAGGAGTACCATGTGTTGCCTCAATGAACAAGGGAGGTGGCATGCGATATTCACTACTAGGCTCATTGAGTTACTCAGGAGCAATGACGAACTCCAAGGATGTTGGAACTTCTCCCATCACTAGGATGACACACACTAATGCAGAACCACCTTTTGAAGAAGGTGGACTCATCTTTCACCTCCCATTACTATCAGCTCCATCCTTCATTTTTTGCTTTGTTGGAGGATGCAAGATCCCTAGAGGCAAAAGGCATGGAGGAGGAGAAAACCATGGTGTAAACCACTGAGGTCAAAATTTCCATGGGCTTAGAGAACAATGGGATGTCTATGAGGGATACCTAGAGAGGTGGCTCAACTAAAGGAGTAATAAAAACTTGCACCTTTTTTGAGTAAGGGTCAATTATGCTCGTAGAAGGAGCTGAAAGCAGCACCAAGGATGATGGAATTGAAGTAGAGGGGATGCGAGAGGAAGACATAGTAGAAGGTGCCAAAGTAGAAATGGTCGAATCCCCTTCCTTCCTCTGTAGGGTGGCCTACTCAGTGGCCAGAGCCTTTCAATGAAAATTGAACTCATGCATAAGGAGGTTCCTATGACTCTAGGAGCTAGAGGCCAGAAGCTGAGATGGAACAGAGGACTCCTTCTTGGCCATTAGAGTGTCCATCACGAACTTTTCCGATGGAGGGAGAGACTCAATGATGGGAGCAAGAGGGAGATATTGAGAAGAGATTAGAGTAATAGCAAGGGGATTTGGCTCTAGCACCTTAGCGACATGCCTCTTCCCATTCACTGCCTTGGGGGAAGGAGTGGTAGGAGGTCATCAAGGCCGAGACATAAAGGACTCCCCATGGGGACCCTTCCCCTTACCATATCGAATGGGCCTAGGAACTGTGGGTAAAATAGGAAGTTCACATGTTGGATGCTTAGGCTTTCGCTAAGTGGGCACCATAGGATTCTCTAGAAAGCACCTAGGAGAAGAATTTGATGATGCAACAATAGGGTGAGAGGAAGTGACAAATTGGACAACAGTAGAAGAAGAAGAAGAAGAGTGATGAGCACACCTCTCCTTTCACTTTTTCAGGATAAGGTGGTATCACTGTTAGCCTTTAGGCAAGCCCTATGTGAGATGGCATAGGGAGATGGAGGCTATCTCACTTTAGGTGTTAAGCACCCACTCTTGTACTTTACATAGGTCTAGTACAAGAGGTTTATCCTAAGAGGAAGTGAACCAATAGGTGCAGGCCAAAAGTGATCCAACGAATAACTACCACATGCAATCGAAGGTTTATAGTTGATGTTATGGATTACATGAACTATACCCTCATGGATGAACTTTAGAAACTTATGTACAATTGAGGGAACTAAATTCATAGTGGCCAACCAAGGGATACCCAGTTTCACCCTAAAAAGTTTAGACCCTGAGATTATGCCAAAGAGTAAATTCACTGATTTAGGTCTAACTAAAATAGACAAGGTGATGCAACCAAGGGGAGGTACATAATGTATGTTGTGTGTACGGATAGTACTTTTAGATGCATCATACCCATCTTTGTGCATGAAATTTATCAACATAATCTCCTCAGTTATGACACACCTGACACATGGGGTCAACAAGAACACCTATTATAGTGTTTCCATTGATTCATGTGGGGATGTATAAAGGATATGGATCTCCATTATAACCAATCGACAAGTCCTATGAGGTGAAATTTATATTAGGAGAACTACTTGTAGGCTGTGTGGATGGAATGGGAAGATGTAAAAAGGAGGCCATCGCATACACTAGATGAAACTTTCATAGAGCTCCCAGAGGTTTTGCAATTAGACAGTGATCCAATAAAAGGTTTCGTTCTGCAATGCCTATGAAACCTTCCAACTATGCCACTAGGGTTCACAGGTTGGGTTGCAAGGAGGAATGCCTCACAACACTCACACCCACAATCCTCCTAGTATATGAGGAAAGGGCCTTTCAGCATCACTAAATGGAACCAAAATGGTTCATGTTAGGTTCACCAAAATGTAAGGTAGGGGGACCAACCACACCAAGGCTCTAGGTCATAGAGAGTTGAGAGCAGAGGGCTTCACTATCTTACCTCAAGCTTAGAAGGTGTTTAGGTCAAGGATAGAGAATCAAGAGCACTCTCAAGTGCTTCTATTACACTATTGATCTAAATACTAGAACAGGACTAGACGAGCTAGTTTTTGGAATCTAGACTACACCTTAGACAAATCTCTACCTGAGGATGACAACACAGATCAAGGAAAATAACACGACGCACTGGCATCTGTATAGGGTGCTGCAATCTATATGGCCAAAAAGTGAAAAGTATAATATGGAAAGCCAAAAAACCTACTGAAAACCTAGTAAATGAGATTTAATTAACTAAATTGAATAATACAGTATGATAAATGATTATAAAGATAAAAAGAGAGATGGAGAAAACAAAGGTGACAACGATCAACTCACCGAAAGTCTAGCTTGCCAGCAAGCTCTACACACATGTACACATACACATAGACAATTGGGAAAAATGTTGGGGTTGTATAGGATTTTTCCTTAGTCAAAACCCCTCTTTGGTGTTTCCACCTCCATGGACATCTAGGAAAGCCACGAGATAGAAAATATGATAAAGAAAATAATGAAAATAAATCAAACAATCACAAAAGCACTATTCCACGTAAATCAACAAGCAATATCAGCTTCTCAATCAAGGTTCCCTCAATAATGTAGAGGAGGATGCAAACATGGTAAGGTCTACATTGTCACAACAGTGAAGAAGCAGTCCCTCGAGACACCAAGTCACAACTCTAATGGTGGAAAAAATGCAACAAGATGAATGGAATTTCTCAAGTAAAATGTTGTGTATTGCTAAGAGAATCAAGTTGAATACTCAAGAGATCATAGAAGTTCAAGAATTGCTAAAAATATGAAGTGAATGAGAAAGATAGGAATTTGAAGATCAAAATGAGAGGGAAAGAGCCATTTTCAAGCTCGTTGGTCGACACAGAGGTGTTACACTTCATGCCCAATGGAGAATGTAACATCCTCACAAACTCTAGAAATAGGAATCTATCAAGGACGACAGTGTGTTGTGTAGACGTCCACATGTAGCATTCATGTCCCCGACAAATATTCCCCTACTAACACAAAATATAGGCACCAAGTGGATGTGAGGCATATGGGTGATGTGGAATTTTGTATTCGGGTCTGATTTTCTAAGGTGGAGGGATGTAAAAGGAGAATTTACACAAGGGGTGCAATTTCACTCCTATATAGTGGGGAGTGTGAAATGAGCACCACTCTCAATATGGGCACCATGCCTCTCTCTCCACATACCTTTGGGAGGCATTCTACATCAAAAGAAACCACAAGTTCCAACAACCAAGAGTTTGGGATCTACCACTTTCCAATCTTTGGGTAGTTTGGAACAAGAATAAATTGAAGAAGACATTAATCATTGGGCATATCATGACGAACCTAAAATTTCTATACACTCTTGGAATATTTTCAAGAGACTTATCCTATCACCCATTAAATGGATCAAAAATTCAATTACCAAGGAAAATTATTGGGGGAAAATGAACAAGGTATACTCAAACTAATTGAGCTACCAGCTAATGCTAAACATCAAGAACTAGGTATAATTCTAGGAAAAATAAACCCTCACGTTACCTATTACTTCTAAAAATGTTACTTAAAATTTTGGTATTGCTGAATATAACACAAATGAGGTCATTAAATTCTCTTATGATGATTTGGATGTATCTTCCCTCTTCTACACTTCCATCTCCATCATTAACCTTCAACTTCATCATTCCAAATTTATTGATTGGGAAAAATGTGGATCCACACATATCAATGTGTTTCCAAATGATGACGCATTTATAAAATTAATGGGTTTATAAGAGGATCACCAATCAGGTTTTACCTATGAGCTTGACCAACGTGCCTACTTTGCAAAAGATGAATTCCTTAACCACAAAAGTAAAAGTCCAAAAACAATTCAAGGTTTCTTAGTGAATACCTCCCTGAGGCACTACTAGATAAATCAAAAGTAAAAGAAAGGTTATATCCTCTAATGAAAACCTCTTTGAGGTGTTAGATGAGGGGGAATTCATCTTCCTCTCATGGGTACTCATCCATCAGAAAGGTTCTCTATCTTGATTAAAGAGACTAAAGATATTAATTTGAGCACAACAACTGAACGAAAAATCATGTATATAGACAATTATTTATCAATAGAGGAGAATCAAAAATTATCTCATATTCTTAAAAATAGTTCAATCAATATTTTATGGTCCTATTTTAATATGTTTGGGCTCGATCCTAGCTTAGTAGTCCACCACTTATACATTCATCTCGATGTCAAGCCAGTTAAACATAAACTCCATAAGATGCATCCTCAAGATGTATTGTTAGTCAAAGTAGAGATTGAAAATCTAGTGGAAGATAACTTTATTTGGCTAATTGATTACTCTGACTAGATCTCTAGCATTGTCCATATTTCTAAGATGACTAGGGGCATTTGCATTTGCATTGAATTTATATATCTCAACAAATCTTGTCCAAAAGATGATTTTCCACTTCCCAACATTGACATCCTTATAGATTTAACAATGGATCATGTTATATTGTCCCTAATGTATGAATTTTCAGGTTATAATCAAAGATACATTATAGTGTAAGATCAACATAAAACATCTTTTACAACTCCATGTGGAACCTTCTACTATCAGGTCATGCCCTTTGGTTTGAATAATGTAGGTACCACTTATCAACATGCCATGATAGTTATCTTTCATGATCTCATCCACATCATCATGGAAGACTATGTGGATGATTTTCTTGGTAAGTCAAAGACTAGAGAAGAAAATCCTCCTATTCTAGAATGTATCTTAACTCACTTGGAACAATATCAATTGAGACTCAATCCAAAGAATTGTTCTTTTTGGTATCACCTAGGGAAAGTTATTGGGTTTCATTGTGTCTAGGTGAGGCATTGAGGTTGATCTAGCTAAGTTCAAAGCAATTATGGATATGACTCATCCTAAGATACTTAAATAGTTGAGGTTATTGCAAGGTAAATCTCAATCCATCAAATGGCTCATTGCTCAACTTGCTAATAAATGTAAACCTTTCAACCACTTGCTCTTCAAATATACTACATTCAAATGGGATGATCCATGCCAACAATTCTTTGGAAAAATCAAAGAGTATTTGGATAATCCACCCATCCTCATGCCTCCTATATCAAGTAAACCATTTTTGTTATATATTTTCTCCACTTCAGTGGCATTGGGGGCACTCCTTGCTCAACATGAAGAGAATGGGAAAGAATGAGCAATGTATTACATCAACCGTACACTTGTAAAATATGAACTTAATTACACACCCACAAAAAAGGCATGTTTAGAAGTGGTTTTTAGCTCTTATAAACTCATACATTACATAATTATCCATTCAATCAAACTCATTTACAAATTTAATCCTCTCAAGTATCTACTATCACACACATCTTTGACAGGTCAAATGGCCAAGTGGGTCATACTTCTTAATGAGTTTGATATTGAGTATGTTTATCGAAAGGAAATCAAAGTTCAAATCATTATGGATCAACTAGTAGATTCTCCTTTAGTGGATGCTTACCCATTGGTTACAAAGTTTATTGATGAGTTTGTATTCACTATCAAGGAGTAGGCATCATGGAAGTTATATTTTCATGGTTCATTCACTCAACATGGTTCAAGTGTGGGTTTCCTTTTTGTCACTCCTCAAGGTGAATTTATTCCTAAATCATTAAAATTGGCCTTCCCATGCATGAACAACATTGTAAATTATGAGGCTCTCATCATTGGTCTAAAGATAGTAGTCCAATGGAATATCAATCAGTTGCATGTCTATGGTGATTCCCAAATCATCATTAAACAAGTCAGATGAATTCCAAAATAAAGATGATAATATTCTTCCTTACAAATGCATGGTTAATGATTCCAAGAAATATTTTAACTATAATTAATTTGAACAAGTGCCTTGTCTTTAGACTAAATCAGTTGATATGATGGCTATAATTGGATCTTTATTAGGCATTCCTTGTTATTGCAATGAATTTTAATTATTGGTTGAGAAATTGTTATATGATCTTCCAAAAAGATGGTGTGTGAAATTGTTGGTCCTTAGTCACCTTGGTATCACAACATTTACACCTTCCTTCATGAAATCCTACCACCTAACCTCACCCACAATTAGTGTTGATCCTTCATCCAATGCTTAACCCATTACAATATCCATGGAGACACCTTATCATAAAAGGGTATGATCATTCTTTACTGCAATGTTCAAATGACATCGAAGCTAAGGGTATGATAGTGGTGTTGGAGGATGTAAGGCAGATTTTACGATTTTCAATACATGGTGAGTGTGTGATCTATGAAACTAATTCCAACTATGATTCTTGACATGAGATGATTGAATAGGATTCCATTTCCTTGGTCAACTCCTAGATTGACCTTGAGATGTATAGAGGTCGAGCATCAAACTTCAGATTGATCATTGCGGTAGTGATCTCAGGTTTGGTTGCCCCAGATCGACAGAGCAGGGGATTTAGTCTTGGATGGGGGATAGCTTGACACATGATTCTATTTATGATGACTCAATTTGTATGGGGAACAATGATGCTAGCCTCTCTATACCATGATATGAATGACTTTGTGTATTATGGTGGAAAATCCATTGGCACAAGGGTCACCCTTCTCCACATATGGGAATGGGAGCACATTGTTGTGCTCGGACCTATTGTTCACATGGTAGATGTGGAGCCAAATGATCTAGCGGTTTGGTGGTATAGACGCACCATCACTTTATAGCACACAGGGAAGCTTGGCATTCCTTAATGGCATCGAGTGATCAAAGAGATGATAGTTTTCATATGGCAGTTGTGGGTTTTTATGTCAGCATGGTACGATGATGATTAGAAGACCTAGCTCATGTAGGGATGAGAACACATGATTATTGAGAGGTACCTTCCTGAAAGAGTTTCCAGACAGTTTGGAAAAAGGTAGGACATGCCTGTTGATTAGTATACTACCTTTTTTTCTAGGTTAGCCTAAGAGACAACATGGGGACACACGATCCTAACCCATGAGGTTGTATAGGGATTCAAATAGTTGGTTTATAGGACATGGGCCTATGATTAGGGATAGGAAGTGCACAGATGATGCTTGAATATGATGCATTGTTCGTACCCCCTCCTAGACTATCAAATCTAGTGGGTATACCTCCATGAGGTAGGTCAGGAGGGAGGGGAGTAGGCAGAGGTCAAGACCAGCTAGATGATGGATAGGGAAGAGGTCTAGATGGAAAGGGAAAAGGATAAGATGTCCAAGATGGCCAAAATCAAGATAGATAGGACCCGAGTGCACCACCATTATACCAGTAGAAGCAACCATCCCAACAACCACTATTGGGGCCAAATCCCTATGATACTCAGATTCAACAGTTACAACAATAGATATAGGTGGTTACAACTGAGAGAGATTAAGATCAACAATAGATATTGGTCATTACAACTGAGAGAGACCAATCCTGATAGTAAGTATTAGTATTCATGGCCAAGAGGGATCAAGAGTGTCAACTCATAAAGAACTCAGATATGTAGTTGGTATAGGAGGTTAGTGGTGCCAATAGTTAGAGGCTATAAAAACTATAGCACATGGATGGATAGTTTTTGCTCGTTTGTATAGAGAGGTCATGACCGAGGCTAAGTATTATTGTATGAACCATCATCAGGATGTACCCATAGTGATTAGATAGCTAGATTACTCCCAGAGGATTAGAGCACATACCTAGGTTGAGGATCAACTAGAGAGACAACCTGGTGAGGGGAGTAGCCATCAGGGCTAGTCCTCTTGTATAGAAACCTTTTGATTATTGCCCAATTCTTTATATATATACATTCATGGGATCCTTTTTGATAGCCTCATGGATATTGTACTTTTGATGGATATACATACATTAACTCAGATATTATATTATGATAGTCACCATTTTTTGATATATATGAGATGATACAGATTCTATATGTGATGTATTCTTTATTTCATGTTTACGAATTTATGGATTCATTTTGATATGATGTGATATGATACATTATGATCATGTATGGATGCAATGTAATGAATGGATGTGTTTCATTTTTTGTATCTTTTTATGGCTTGTAATGGGATGGATGATATGATATGCAAATGTTATGCTTATGTGAATGATATGGATGCATTTATTTTTGTGTATTTTCTTATGCAGTTTTATGACATGATGATGTATGCTTATGGATATATGTATGGATAATGTAGATGTTCATGCTTATGTTATGATAATGTGATGTATGTTTATGATATGTGTGAAATGATTTAATATGCTTAGAATAAAAAATCTATATTATTCACCATAACGTAAATGATAATGATGGTATAGTGAAATATGATATGCTATGATTATACAAGATGTATGCATGCTAATGATTTGTGGATACAGGATGGATGCATTGATGATGTTTTTGATGACTATCATGATACTAGGTTAGTACGAAGAGAAGATAGAAGAAACAATATGGATGATTTTGACTATTGATTGTGATGATTGATTCAAAAGATCCAACAGGTCTATGAACCACCAAGACTTAATTATAGATGGTAATGAAAAATTCATGATGATTATTTTCTCATATCTTAGGATTGGAATTTTCCATCATTCCTTATTGTTTGATATAACATATAGATATGATGCATCAAGGTATTGATAACCAGGATGGTGTTGTATCTAGTGTAATGGACTTTGACTCTAAAAATAGATAGGATAGTTATTGTTCACATTTTGACATACGAAAAACCTCAATAGAATGTAAGTTGAAAGCTTAGAATATATCAGACGAAATCATACACAATAGTCAACAATGTACCCCAAACAACTTTCCTACACATAACTAAGCAAGTATGCGTCAAGATTATTTTACAAGAATACCCACAAGCACAACAAATGAAAGATAATGATTGATGCCCCATTCCTTTCTCTCTAAATATTTTTGATAGACATCATCAAGAGGTCCTTGGAATGGTTTAATAAGATAAATCATAAGAAAATATCAAAGACAAACAATCAGTGTTATTTATATCTATTGCCAATTTAAATATAGCTAAGGTGATTTCTGATACTGATGTCCATCAGGTAGGAAGGATGCATCTTAGGACATGTCATTCAATTTTTTTTATTAGAATGAGGTTTATGATAAGCCGTTGATACAAAAATCATGAACTCATTTACCTATGATCTAGATTTAAGATTTTGACACGCAGGTTCTCACTTTACGACTTGTGATACTTTCTTTCTACTTTTTTCGCAAAGGTTGAAGGGGATGATCAATTTATTATGGGTGAAGGTTATTGAAAGTGAAAGCAAAATGGGATGGATGGTTTTGGTTTTTTTTAGAATATTTCAATTTTTTTGGTATTTTGAACGTTTATGTAGATGTTTTGGTTTTTTATTATTTGAGGATATTTAGGGTTTTCCAATATTTTTGGTATTTTCTAAATTTTCTGAATGTTTAGGGATTTTCTGAGATTGTTGACCAAGAACCTAACCTAAAAGACTATCCTAGGGGCCTCGGGGCTGATCAAATATTAGTTTTGCCTACGTTATACACACAGAAACCACATAGTTTGACCGACTTGACTTATTGACAAATGAGAAAATGAAGAGTTGAGGGATGTCAGTTTATTATGAAGGACTCCTAAAGACTAACCTAGAGTGTCTTAGGGGCACATCAATGATGGCCTTTCCTACATTCAAGCTCAAAGACCCGTAGTTTGACAAGGTACCATTTTTTGGATTTTCAATGTTTGACCTTTTTAGGGATTTTGATGTGTTTTGGATATTTTGGATTTTGACTTTACAATTTTGCAAATATTTTTGGATTTTTTGATGAACATTTTATAAATGTTTTTGGTATTTTTCTATTGTGATTTCCAATAACCTTAAGATATACAAGAACCTGATCTGATCCACAGTGAAGTGCCCCCAACATGACACAATAGACTACCTTGATATAGGCAAGACAAATTGACCTTAGGGATATGCCAAGTAGTACTAAGGGGATATGGTACTTCACAACATCAAGCTACGACATGGACATAGATGGATGATGGAATAGATAGGATGACAAATGTGATAGAGGGATGTGATGCCAAGAATGATAGGATAACGAGCTAAAGATAAATGGAGGTGCTATATTTATGCAAGGAACCTTTTTGCCAAGTTTTTACCAAGGTACTTACCCAAAGTGCCACCAAAGTGGTTTTCACTAGAGGACAATTTTTTTTCTTTACTTTTTCAATCCTTTTTCTCCTTTTTTTCTTTTTTTGTATTTTTCATATTTACACCCTTCAAGACTAGGCATAATTTTTTTTAGGATGCAAGTTGTTGGCTGGTTCGTGCAAGGGTTCACCTTCAAGTATTGATAATTGGTATGCTCTTGATCTATAGCTTATTGTGATGACAAAGGGACTCAACTAATTAGGTTCAAAATTTCCTTTACTATCCTAATCTAGAAGATTCTTTTGATTCTACTTTAGGAAAAGATCCCCTACCTGGAAAGACTGACACTTGATCTTCTTTTTATAGCTTTTTTTCAGTCAGTTTTGATATACTTTCAAGTGATTCAGGGCGTCAAGGCAACACTCATCCAAGAATTCTCTCATTCAGCCGATATGCTCTATATTCTTCATCAATGATTAGGCTCTATAGTGGAACTCGCAATGATGGGAGCTCAACCTCAATAGGAAATATGGATTTTGATCTGTAGACCAAGGAGAAATGGGTTGTACTTGTAGGTGTGTGGATATTGGTTCGATATGCCCAAAGCAGGATTTAACTGCAGATTCCAATCACAACTAGCTTAATTGATTGTTTTCTTTAGGATTTTTAGAATGGTCTTGTTTGTAGCCTTAGCTTGACCATTTCCTTGGGTGTAATACAGGGTAGAGATCGGTGTTGAATGTTGAATCTTTGACATATCTCTTTTACATCATGATTCTTGAAGGGTGTTCCATTTTCTAAGATAATAGTTTTCAAAACACCATAACGATAGATAAGATAATTCAAGATAAACTTAGAAATTTTTCTTTCCTGTTATGTAGGTCATCAGAATGGATTTGAACCACTTGGTAAAGTACTCAGTGGCTATTATGATAAACTTGTGGTCATTGGATGAGGTTGGAGTGATCTTTCCTATGAGATCAATCCCCTACTACGAGAAAGGCCAAGGTGTGATCACTGGGTGCAACTCTTGAGCTAGAGCATGAATTAGATCTCCATGTTGTTGACATTAGATACATTTTTGCACATATTGATGGGCTCTCTTTCCATCGTTGGCTAGTAGTACCCTGTCCTCAAAATTTTCTTAGCTAAAGTCATACCACTAGAATGGGAACCACATATGTAATTATTTACTTCTGTTAAAGCGGTCAAGGCTTCCTCTTGGTTAAGACATCGTAGTAATTTCCCCTCGATGCTTCGGTGGTAAAGGGTATCACCTAAGATCATGAATTGGGATGCCTTTTTGACACAGGTCTTTTTAATATTAGAAGTCATATCAAATGGGAAGGTTCCTCTACTAAGGTAGATGAATATGTCATGATACCATGGGGATCTAGGACCAATGATGAAACGTGAATTCAAATTAAGGGATTTCAAAAGTTGGTACGAGAAGCTATTCTATCGAGAATTCATATTAACGTACATTGTGCACCATGTCTAACAATGAACCAATTATTACCATAACATATTTTTATCGATTGTTCATGTGAGGAATCTTCTCAAAAGTTATATTAATAAAAAGTTCCTTGAGACTCTCTACCATCTTTTTATAGGGATTAAGATTTTCATCCTTAGTTTGGTAGTCATTGTTGACTTGGTTGATGATCAGTTTTGAGTCTAAATAGACTTTCAACTCTTGTATCTACCATTGAACTGGTATCCTTAGACCTGTGATCAAGGCTTCATATTCAACAATGTTGTTAGTACAAGGAAATGATAGATGATATGACTTTTGGATGCAATCTCCTTGAGAGGTGATGAAAATAATACTCACCCCTAATCCATGTTGGGTGAATGAAGCAAAAAATACTACTAAGCATGCTTTGTCAATGGATGAATAGTTCATTTTATATCCTACCAAGGTCTTGCTGATATAATAGATATCTCTTTCATTTTTGTTTTCATCATGTTGTTCTAGAAGAGCACCTAGTGTTACTAACATTGCTGAGATATACAGGATCAATGGTTTGTTCTATATCGATGACATGAGCATTGGAGGTGTCAATAGGTAGTCCTTGATTTTCTGGAAAGATTTATCACACTCCTCATCTCACTTGTAAGTTATTCCTTTATGGAGGAGATGCAAAAAAGGGTGGATTTCATCTTATAATTGTGTTATGAACCTTTTGATTGACTGTAATCTTCCTTGTAACCCTCTTAGTTGTTTTAATTTTTGTGGTGGTTCCATGTCTAGGATGGCATTGACTTTTGTTGGATCAATTTCTATCACTCTTTGTGAGACGATATAGCCAAGAAGTTTCATTGATGTAACACCAAAGACACTTTTTTGGATTCAACCGTACTTTGTAGTCTTCGAGTTTGTTGAAGATGGGTCCTAAGACTTTTATGTGCTCACTTCTTTTCTTTGATTTGGCCAAAATATCATCCACATAATCTTTGACTATTTTTTGGATCATGTCATGAAATATGAGGTCCATTTCTCTTTGATAGGTTGCTCTTGTGTTCTTCAGCTTGAATGGCATTATGTTCCAGCAATAGGTTCCCCATGGACAAGTGAATTCATTTTTTTGTTGATCCTCCTTAGTGGTCATGATATGATTATAGCCTGAAAAAAAATCCATGAGTGATAGCATTTCATGCCTAGCTATTAAGTCCATGATGAGGTCAATGTTAGGAAGAGGGAAATCATCCTTCGAGCATGCTTTGTTTAAATCTCTGAAATCCATTCATATTTTGATGCCCCCAGTGGGTTTGGAGACTGGTACCCAATTTGAAACCCACTCAAGATAATCTATCAGTCTGATGAATCCAATGCCAAGAAGCTTTTGTAACTCAAGTTTTACCAAGATTTCTATCTGAGGGTGCATCTTCCTTAATTTCTACTTTACTAGCTTAGCTTTAGGATAGATTGCTAAGTGATGCAAAACCATTTTTGGATCAAGCCCTAGCATATCTTTATATGACCATGCAAATTTGGTTACTTCACACTTTCAAGAATGCTGCTAGGTTCTTCTATTCTTCATCCAATAGGGATTCAACATAGAAAGTGATCTTGGGTGCTTTTGTTCCCACATTGACTAGATTTTCCTTTTCTGCTAGAACTGTTGACCTCTCTGGATGCACTGTACTAAGGGGGAGATTAAATCCCTCATCCTTGGGAACCTCAAAGAGGCTTTCACCTTTCAATGCATCTTTTCTTTTTACTATTTTAGGATTAGAAAGTGCCACAATTCCCTTTTCACTTAAAGATTTGCATGTTAGTTGCATGTCATTAATTTTATGACTGAAAGATTCAATCATCTCCCCATAGTATGCCCCTGTGTCTAGCTCTATTTCAAAATGAGATTTGTGATCTACCCATGGTAAATTACCACAAAGTCCCATGAATTCTGAGATTTCTTCATCATTTTTGAATAAATCTAGAATTGATGGTCCTTATTGGTCCAAGTCAATGAGTTGTGGGTATACTAGGCATATTTCAATTGGTTGATCTCTCAAAGTAAAGGATGTTATGGATATCATGAAGAGGGAGTTATTCTCAAATAATTCAGCAACATCAAGGGTGAAGTCATCTAGGGTAGTATCATGCGATGTCAGTAACTAAGAGGAAGCCTCGGCTTGTTTAGAAAAAGTACCTTTACCAAGAAGGGTAACTGTTGGCAATCAGGATTGCACCCTTAGCCAAGTTAGACTTTCCTATCCTGTTGCAACATGGAAACACTCTAAGATTTTGGGTAATCTATAAATGAGAGTGAATATCCAGAGTGGCCTAGTTCTCTCTAGCAAAGCACCTAATTTAAAATACTTTCAAGGGAAAGGGTTAGGAAGAAAGATAAAATTAGGTCCTATAACCTAAAGATGATCTACTGGAAACTTTAAAATATTTTGATAACTTTACCCATAATAACCTCTCAAAACTTCAACTCTCACAATCTCACTCAACACATACAATTCAATAGTAATTTGTATGAAGTTTCATAAGGGTGAACATAGAATACAACCTGAATTATATTATACTCTTGCACACATACTTACAATGATAAGACATAGAAAGGATTCTTTGCTTTTAATCACAATAAACATCTAATTGACATTGTAAGAATAAAGAAATAAGAAAACTGAGTAGGAAAGCCTTACTGTTTTATTGAAATGGAGTAACAAGCTCAAGATCTAAGTACATAAATTGTTTACAAGACTCTCTAGATGAGAAGGATAGCAAGAAACGATAATTTGAACTTCCAAAATTAATTTATTTTTCAAACTTATATCACCCAAGTGTCTCTAGTAGTGAAAATAGAAAAAATCAGCTCAGCTACATCTCTGAATTAGAAATTCTGATCCACTTTTGAGCTCCACAGGAAAGACTGAAAACTAGTGGCTCAAACTGCATCAAAAAGATAGAAAATTTCTATTTCCAAAAGGTTGATCCAAAAGCTCCACAAAATCAGGTTCAAACTGCCTTAGAACTGAAAATAGAAGGTTCAGTTTGTTCATCTTTTTTCAATTTCACCCAAGAACTCAACTCAGAAATAGAAAGATTTCAATGAGAACTCAAGTGCACTAACTGCATTTTAAAAATAGCAAACATTAAGGTAATTTATAGAAATATTACCTTAATGATGTTTTACATCATTTGCAGTTTATGTTTTTTCAAAATAGAAAGCTCCTATTATTCTAATTTTTTTGCAATAAACATAAAGTTTTTATAATTTGAAAAATCAAAATAATATACTAGGGCTCTCATTATATTTGATTTTTCTATAGAAAATCATTAAAAAAAATTTAAGCACCTATCACATATGGATATTCAAAGGTTCAAGGAGAAATACGACATTCAAGACTTAGGTAAAAACTATGTATCACAAGACATCAACTTGATTTTTGATAGGACATAAATTAAATCAAAGTTAAAACTCCTAAAGTTGGCACAAAATGAAGGGGAATGGTCAACATATTAGTTTGGAATTTGGATTTTTAATTGAATGTGAAAAAAGCCCAAATTTGAATTAGGGCATTGGGAAACCCTAGCAGAAAACCAAAACTAATCCCCAATTCTTCTCATCATTTGTATTGGCTGACTTGGAAGGAAATAGCTATGCTCGACCCGCCATGGAAACTAGGGTTTGAGCATTTTCATGTTGATTCCTCTCTGCTTGTTGTCGAATCCCTTCAGGAATTCGATGGTAAGTTATTTCTTCATCATTCTGGGACATTTCCACTCCATTTTGCATGGTTTTAAGGCCCTAAGTCACAACCTATGTAGCTTTCTAACTCATTTTAGCATTCACAAGACATTCCCATGGGTTTTAACAAGTTTATCTTCACACAAAACGGGTAAGTCTCTATGCTTTTTAATCTTGTGCATTTCCCTCTTAAATAAGCTTGATTTGAGCTTCTTTGAACAAGATAATGGAGTTCTTGTGCTTACTGTGGAAAGAAAATATGAATCTCAGTATGTTTTTCCTATATAAGCCTTGGCCATACCATTGTGAATTTATTTATTTCTGTAAAAATGCTTTGATTTTTGGCTCGACCCATGATAGAAAAATGAATAAGACTTGTGAGATGCATAAATTTCATGTATTTTTTGTTTATTGTTTTCTAGGTTTCCAAACCCTTCATGGTTGCGACCATTCACTTCATTGTCTTCCTTTTTGGAGAGATCTATCACTTGCATAAGCTGGAACCCTTATTATTTTCCTCTGTACTTGTGTTCTCAAGACAAAACCCCAAGTGGGTGCTAACATTTGTGAAGAAAAAGTTTCTCTCAAGTCGCGGCCATGAGAGCTCAACTGGGTTTTCTCTCAAAAAACCTACAAAAATACAATCTTGTTTATTTCCATCCATTTTCAAGAATGTCGAATCTTTGATGTTGTAGGTTGAAATTATTTTTCATTTACGAAATGTACTTAAACTTTTACTTTTTACCACTTCCCTGTCATTTTGTGAGCATAAACCAATATAATGAAGCTTTCCTTCATGGTTGTGCCATCATAATGTTGAAACAAAACTTGAATTATGTGCTCCATTTTACATCCATAATGTTGTTCCATGTGTAAAAAAATTCTCCTTCAAAATGCATTGCACCAACTATCACTAATATCCTTTTTCATTTCATGCTATGACTTCAATAATTCATTTGCAGCTATTTGGTACTTCCATTACTTCATAGAACCAAAGTATTTTTTGCATTATTCATGCATTTTTATCTTCCATTGGGTAGCTACAGTTGATATAAATCTTAACCCAAAAGGAAAACAAGATCTTAGAACATGTGAAACTTTACATGATGTCTTGAGGTTTCTCAAACTATATTAATTGTTGTTTTGATTGTGAACTTATTATGTATGCCTGTTCACTATCACACTTCATGATGATGCACTCCTTGTGATTATTCATATGAGCAATTGATCATTTATGATTTTCAACTCAGTTTATTCCTAGACTTGATTGTCCTAAATGATCAATCGCTTGAGCTTTTATAGCACTTATGATGTACTCCTTCAAATGCATGTCTTTTTGGGAAATTATGAATGTGTTTCCTTTCGCAATCCCCCTCTTGAATGTTAAGGGGCATAATGTTGAGCTCAAACCTTTTGGGAGCCCATTTTCACACCACATGCTATTATGTCTTCAGAAATGAATCAACAACATGATTTATCCTATACCTGAACAATGAACAAACATGTTAAATAAAAAACAATAAACCTCAATGTTCTTGTGGTATTTCATTTTCAAGATCTCTTTCATACAAATGTTTGACTGATACAATGCATTATGGGAAATGCACTATATTTTTGTTGATAGAGAACATAGTGATATTCATATCTAGAGCTCTAATAACTTTTCTCAACATGATGCAGGTTCACTCCAGATTAGGATCAAGCAGGAACAACAACAGTGAAGATTAACTGAAAAACAAAAACCAAACAATGATGGATATTTTTTTCGTTATATGCTTTCTTTCTTTCTCATCTTCAGTTGTATAGTTCATTCCCCATGATATGTTGGTTCAGCTACTCCCACAGATTTTTTGGGACACTTGCTCTCTTTTCTTTCCAATGAACATGAAAAGCAACATTTTATGCAATCTTGTTCAATTTTGTATAAATCTCTCTTGCGAAATGAATCAAAACATTGTAAATTACATGAATCACTACAAGATGAATGAAAGCAATATTTTATATCTCTTTTATGTTGTAATCACTAGATGGAAAACTGAATTCTCTCTTTTTCTGAAAACACATTGCACATTTAAAACTAAACCTTTACTTTTAAACTTCAATTATGCAATGGTTTAAACAATGCAGAAATGAATTGAAATCTTTTCACCTTAAAATGAATAAAAGTTAATCAACTCTTCCAATTTGAGTTGTGGTGAAAAATTGTTAACAATAACCTTGCTAGTAGTACAACTTAGGTCAGGGTTCTTTAGGCATTTCTCAGGAATGATGGGTTCTAGAAAACCATTATCATTTTGTTCTAGTTTCTCATTCTTTTTATAGCCCCATCCCTTCATTAGTTGCAAGCCCTTATTATCATCTTCCATGGGAAGAACAAGGATGGGTAATTCATCCTTGTATAGTAGTTTAGAGACATCCTCCTCATTGACATCTTCTTGGTTCAAATCCCCCCACTTGGTGAAGGTAGTAGCTTCCATCTTAATTGTTTTGGGCTCTTTGTTGCTAGATGTGGGTTTCCCATGGTTTTGAGGAGAAAGAGGTGTCTCTCTATAGACAAAGGTATTCTTCATTAGCTTAAAGTTTCCACAACCATCATCTTGGATCACTGCTTTTATGTTGGAAATGTTCTGCACAATAAGTATTTTCATTTTTTATGTCAATGCAAGGGATGATGGGTCAACAAATGAGGAGGATGGTGTAGTCCCTTCATCATTCTTGGGTATTTGGGGGATCTTATGGAAATTGGCCTCAAGGTTATTGCAATAGTAAAAGTTCTTAGGATCTCTATGGATGGTAATTCATCTTCCCTCGAAAGGAAACTTTACACATTGATGATAGGTCAAGGCTACAACTTTTAGGGCATGGATCCATGTTCGGCCAAGTAGGATGTTGTAGGGAAGATCAAGGTCTAATACTTGGCATGTATTTTCTACAATGATAGGTCCCACTTGGATGGGTAATGAAATGATGCCATGTGATACCCACTCTTGATCATCATATTCTCTAATGGTGGTACTCTTTTCTTTCTTAATGATATCCTCTAAATAGCCCAAGTTCTTTATCAACTAAAGGGTACAAATGTTCAGACGAACACATCCATCTGCTAAGACTCTTTTGAACTTGTTATTATGAATGATGACCTCAACATGTAAGGAATGGTTATGAGATGACTGTGATGGTAGCTCATGTTTTGAGAAGGTGAGAAGATGATCAGTCATGTGCCCTACCATAGCTTGAAACTATTTTGTATCAATATCCTCAGGGACAGATGTCGAAGAAAAAGTGGTCTCTAGGATTTCTCTATGTGTGGGAGATATTCTCAATAGTTCCAAGATTGATATTTGTATGGGGGTCTTCTTAAGCTGATCTAGGAGATTGTACTTGCGAGGATTGGATATTGGAAAAGTAGGCTATGCCCTAGATTGAGATGGGACTCCTTGAATAGTTACTTTTCCATGTTGTGTGGTGACTCCACACTCTGCACTAGGCCCTTTGATGGTGACAACAAGGATGACACTATCACATGAGGTGACTACATTGGAATAGGTATGTTGCACGTTTGTGTAATCCTTAACTTTTCTAATGTTATTCCCTTTGTTATGATCTAGCATAGGGTTTTTGTAAATCTTAAGATCCTGGTTACCGGTTGGTACTTCAACAGATATGGTGTCGCTCTCTATAAGGTCTTGGATAGTATTTTTGAGCCTCATGTAGTTTGTCATTTTCTGTTCCTTGATTTTTTGAAAGTCACAAAGATCATTCTTGTTGTACCCAAATGGTTTTTCCTATGGTTCTTGGTAGTTTTAAAAAATGGGCAACATTATCAAGTTTGACTCTAACAATTTCTTCATAATGGTCTCAATAGGCATCAATAACTGTGTGTACTTGTGTTTCAGATAGTTGTTCTTGTTAGGGGTTCATCTTTGTTACATTTTGGTATTGTTGATCTGATTGTTTTGAGGAGGTATTATTTGTTGCGTAGTTGTTTGAATGTTATCTATTTTATTATTGTTCAACCTAGGAGCACTTAGGACCACCTTAGCATATACCATGCCATCATTTGTTACATTTTTATTTTTAGCCCATACATGAGGCTTATCATTCAAACTATTTGATGGGAAATTATCTTTGTAAGCTTGAGTATTCCCCTGTGAGATTAGATCTCTCTTGATGTTAAGGGCTCTAGGGACAAGCTCATCATAAGAGGTAATGTACTACATTTTCAAGTAGAAGGATAGATACAGATCTGGATTTTCTATGATGATCCCTAATTGTTCATCGAGAAGGGGCCATTTACTCTTACTAACTCTTTGTCTCCACTATTGCAAGAAATTAGCGAAATATTCTCCTTTATTTTTTTTGAGAGTATACAACTCTTCTAAGCTTTCATCCATGTCAAGAATAAAGGAGAAGTGATTGATGAATTTATCGGTGATTTCTTGAAACAATTTGACACCAAGAGGTAGTTGAGAAAACCAATCCATGGCAAGACCTATTAAACTTTGGGGGAAGAGGCACATTAGATAAGAATCATTGTATGCCACCTCCATACACTTGATGTTAAAATCTTTGACATGGTCCACAAGACTTCCCCTCCCTTTGTATTTATTGAATTAGGGGATTTCAAAGTCGGGAGGGAATGGTACCATTGTGATGTTTTGATTGAATGGATAGGGAAATAGGTTTTGTTTATGAGGCTTCTTTGTCTTGCCCATCCAAAGATCCTGCATTTCTTTTGATAATGCCTTAAGTTGTGATGCTATATCATCTTGGAGGTTTGGTGGAGGAACATACATTGTGTATTGTGAGATGGTGGATGGGTTGTATGTGGGAGTCTGATATAATAAGGTGTTGTACGGTATGTATGGTAGTGTGGGATTTTGTGAAGGTGATTATGGTGTTGATGTATATGTTCCTGATGTGTTTGTATTGATGATGTTTTATTAAGGATTATAGTAGGAACTTTGTTGTTTTTGTTGGGCATACTATTGAGCTAGTAATTCTTGTTGTTTTTTTGAGCCATAAGGGCTACTTTTTGGGCTTCCTATTGTTGTTGTGTTGCTAAGGCTTCTTGGTGTTGGGATTGTTGTTGTTGTTGTGTTGCTAAGGCTACTTTTTGTTGTTACTATTGTTGTGATGCTAACACTGCTTCTTGTGTTTCTAGGGTTGCTTTCTATTGTTTCTACTGTTGTTTTTGGTGTGTTGTTAGTGCTGCTTAATGGTGTTGCTACTATTGGATGGCTTGCTGATAAGCTTGTTGTGCTTGTTGTAAAGCTAAGGCTTTTGCTTGCACTGTAGAATTAATTTGTTGTTGGTAAATTTGTGATGGATTTTGGGTGTTGATGTTTTGAGTAGGTAGTGGATTTTTTATGAGAGATTAGGGGCTCCGTTGGTTTAAAATTCCTTAGAAGATGGTGGATTGAGATGGAGGAATGTAAGTTTGAGGTCCCATTTAATTTTGCATGGTAAAAGGGATAGTGGGAAAAGATGATGATGGTGCCATTAGATTTTACTATGGTAATGGCGTACTAGGACCTTGAGTCCATTGATTAAAAGGTTTCCTTGACTAATGTCTTGAGGATTTCCTTGCTCTAGGGATGTGGACAAGGTATTACCTGGGTTAATGCGATTGTTCTGATTTGGGTTGATGATGGATGGGATGGATGTGTTTTATGAAACTAATGGTGTGGATGAACCAATTGGGGGATTGGATAGATATGTCCCTATTTGTGTTAAATTTTGAATTTGTGTTAGTATATTGGCATGCCCTTGTGGGTCAATTTGAGATATTTAGCCTATACTTCCTTGTGGGATGTTGGGAACATTTGTGGTACTTGTGGAGATGGATGAAGATGGGTACCCTTGATACATTGATGTTGTCGTGGATCCATGAAGTATAAGTGGTTTATGTTGATGCAAGGGGTGTTTTGGAATGTTTTAGGCACCAAAGGTTGGTGTACAAATAGTGCTTTGAGATGGATTGGTATTGAGGGTACCTACAAGTGTGTTGCTTTCAAATGGAAGAGTTAGACCAAAGTCCTTGGCAAGACTAGTTGCAAGACTAGAAGTGAATGTTTGATTTATCCCTAGTGATGGAGTTGCTAATTCTTGTGTCAAAGGTTGTGCAACAAATGAGGAAATCAGAGCAACATTTTCTAAGGCTTGATGTTATTGTTTGTACTCCATGATTTCTTCCTTAGTAAGTCTAAATGGGTTGTTCATAATGTCTTCAATATTATATGGCCCTGATGGAGATTAGGGTTGTTGTGATGGGGTAACTTGAATTCTTGGATTAAATTCTGAAGGATTGGGATCACTTGAGGTGAATGTGACTTTGGTTTTCTCCATAATTCTCTTGCGTTGTGATCTTGTCTTTACCATAAATTTTGGGTCACCTATGGGAGAGTTATGTTGAGATTTTTAATGTTTGAACTCTCTAGTTGAATCAAATCTAGGTAAAAGGGATGCTCAAAGTATTTTGGGAGAAATGATTAAAATGGGAGATAAAAATGTTTTTGATGTGGGAAGTGATCTTTGCAAACATTTGGGACAACACTTTTGACTTAAATTTGATGTTTTGATGTTTGCATAAAGAATGTTTTATGAACTTGGAAATATTTAGGGTAGACTTGTGCTCAAGATAAACTAGTTCAAATATGATAACTAACATAACCATATGCATGGAAAAGGATTCATTTCACATACAAAGTAGCTAAGTTAGGGGTTGGTTTGATAGATGTTTAAGTCAAAAAGTTTGGTGAAGTGAAGGATGAAATTTGATGAAGGGGTGGATGAAATTTTTTAACCCAATGTTGACCAAAATATAACCTTTGTTTGATAAGAACAAGGTAGTGAGAAACATGTTAGACCTCTAAATTTTTCAAATCCTAAAGACTCAATTATTTTAGATAGGTTCAAGATCGTGAAAGAGACCGGGATTTTGACTATAAAAGAATGCATACAAGTCTAAATTGTTCCTTGAAGCACATTTGTAGAAGTTGTATAAAAACTTGGTCCTATTTTGGTGAAGTGATAAAAGGTGTCTTTTGAGAGCTTTTGGACTAAGATGCATAAGTTTGAAGTGATGACCTGTAGACCTTCTCTTAGGGATTTTGATTTTGCATGATATCATTTAGAGAAGTCTAAGTCTATGGAAGATCATAAGATATTTATTTCCATGTGGTTGGTTGTAATATGGGCCTTCTAGCCTCAATATTAGTTTGTTCCCCTTCTTCATCTAAGATGTTTTTTGTGTTTCTCCACTAGGTTGGTGTTTCTTTTATTTCAAAAGTGAAGCTTCTCAAACTACTAATTATATTAGTTTGTTCTCATTCAATGAGTTCAAATTTTGGTTGAATGATAGCAGGTGTGAGGTTGGGTTGTTCAACGAGAGTGATCGGTCTCCAAATGGTCATGTGGGGTTCAATTTGTCAAGTTTATCTCGCTTAAGTGAGTTTATTTTTACCACAAACACTTGTCTTGATAAAGTTTCAAACTAAATGTCTATGTCAAAAAACATCATAAATTTCAAAAGGTCCATTTTGTGAAAAGGATGAAGTTCAACCCATAATTGCATATGTTAAATTTGGGAAGTATGGATTGAGATATAAACCAAAATACTTAGAAATCTCTAAGAATAAATTCTTAAGACAAGCATTAACATCAAGGTTTTTTCAAAGGGTATCCATACTTAAACCAAAGGGTTTGAAATTTTGAAATGAGTTTGTTGATGTTTTTTACAATGTTTTGGAACCAAGCAATGTATTAAACTAGCCCACAAGAATTTTACCATCCTAGGTTCATAAGATACTACTTACTAAATCCTGACTTGGATTTTTCCAAACACTAAGACAATGCAAACAGCTAAATATTTGGTGAAACTAGCTCCATAGCACACACTTCTCGAGACCAACAAATCTCAAATCCCGAGGATCTAAAGATCCTAAGGATTTTTCTATTTCAACAATGAATAGCAAAATGTGGGGCAACTTCAGAACGACTGTTCCTGCACCAACAAACATAAAGGTTCTTGGCTTCTAAAAAATTGTTTCATAATAAGGACTTTTGTTCAAGGTGGCCATACACACGACAATATTAGCTCAAGATTATTTCAATCAAGAGGCCTACCAGTCCTTTCCTAAGAAAGGATTTTGACATGTCACGTGGACACTAGGGGTGATACTTTTTGGTATGACACATTTGCACCTGTTGTTTATGACTTTCATCACAAACATATTTTTTATATAGCGGTTTGAAAGAGCTTGGCTTTAGCTCGTTACCGCTTGGGTCGTTCTCTCCTTTTTAAGTGGAGAAGTGGGCCCTCTAAAGATTAAAAAAAATAGGGAAGTAAGTTTGTAGTTCAATCTCCCTGATCACATGAAGCAAGGAGAGAGCACACATAATGCCTTTTCCCTACACTAGCATGGGATTCATTTTAATCCAAATTGAAATATGTGGGTGATTATACAAAAATTCAAAGGAATATTTTTGATTCCTAAGATCACAGAGTGGCACAAGAGAAGAGCATATGCATTCAATGACAAAAATGTAAATCACAAGACATAGAAAAAACTTGTTAATTTTAACCCTCAAAGTAAAGGTGAGTTTATTTTAAGCACCAAACAAAGTGTTAAGTTGTATTACCCAAAGTAACATAATGAGGTGAGGGTTCATTTCAATCTCGTTTGAGCGTTCATTTTAAAACCCAATTGAAAGATAGTGTGGTCCCAAAGCATAAAATGAAAAGCATGATAAATTGGTTATAATTTCCCCAAAAGTATCGAAACACTTGTTACAATTATAAGATTTAAAGATGAGAATGCTTCTTCACTTCAACTTTTATCATCCAACCTACAAAACCCAATTATCCTAAAAACTAGAACAAAGTCAAAGGCATGTTAGTGATCAAATGAAGTAAAAAAATTAAAGCACATGCTGAAAATTGATCACTATTTTACTTACTAGAGAAGGGAATCATTCTTCATGATAGCCTTTCCATAAAGAAAATGGGCATCGCTTTGGTGAAAATTAGTATCACTCTACTAAAATTTAGTGACGACGATAGCATTGTTGTTTGCAAATTCTTGTTACCTCTAAAAGATATTAGCGTTGTTGTTAATTTTAATCAATACAAAGGTATTAATTAGGTGTTGTATTAGATGATGATAGTCTCACTATATGGAAACTCCTTTCAAAGGTGTTGCTGAAATCCTCTAAAGCATCGTTGTATCTACAAAAACTTGAAAAAATAGACTTTGAGAGGAAAATTTGTTAAATGTGATCGATTATGCCCTCCTTCTAGCATTAGAATGTGACCGATGGATTAGTATGTGCCGGCTACACTTGATCCATGAAGAATCAAAGCATATTCATGCCACTAAACACCAATCCAATAGAGATCATTCAAAATAAACTAAACTAAGCATTTTATCAAAACTAACATGATAAATTATGAATACTTCAAAACACCTACTCTAATCCATTAGAAAATTATCCTATTATGGGATTGGTGGTGCATTGATGTGGAACAACAACCCTTTCCCAATCCCTGTGCATAAATGAGCTTTTTTCAACTAGTTTTATTGAAGAAAAATGATGAAACCATTGATAGATGTGTGATGAAACATGATTTAAAGCTAAATGAACATGATGCAAGCTATTTTAACATGGTTTATGCTAAAATGGTCAAGATGTGCAAATGAAAAGATAATCTAAATGGATTCTAAGCTAAAAAGATTGAAACCCTAATTAACAAATAAGCTAAATTTATGCATCTAAGTTACCATGGAAGCCATTAATAGAAGATAAGATATTATGCAAGTAATTAAACTAAAAAAGATGCTAAATATGTGATAAATATGAGTGTGAGTGTGAGTAATTTTAACAACATAATTTTCATGTTAAAAGATAGATCCATTTGTCTCCAAATAGTGACATATTTATAGGAGAGCAAATGAGAAATGGAGGGTTGAGATCAAAAAGGTTAATCAATTGTCAAGGATGGAAGAAGTTGGAGGCATAGATCATGGATTCTCATCAATGGATGAGAATCAATGATGGGATTTATGTAAAGGGTTTACCTTTGTTCAAACAAACACACTTTTAACTTGCACAAGAGGTCATAATTTAACTTACACAAGAAGTCGAGTAATTTTGTTAGGAAAAGGAATATTCCCCTTTCTCAAATGAGTGAGGAGAGATAATATTCTTTCAAAATATTTGCATGGGTGAGGGGAAAAAAATTAGCAAATTAAAACAAACTTTAATTATGCAAAAAGAGAAGGAATATTCCATGGGAATATCCCCTTCTGGAGGAATAGGCAAAGGAGGAATATTCCCTTGGAATATTCGCTTACAAGTGGAGGAGAATTAGATTTAATTAGGTAATTAATAATTAAAATAATGTTAATTATGCAATTAGGAGATTTAGATGATTTTCATTAAATAAAGTGATGTAATGAAAAGGGGGAAAGTGAAATGATATTTAATTAAATAACTTAGGGTTATTTAATTAAATAAGAAGACATGGGGATTTAAATAAAATAAATTGATGTATTTAATTTAATAAGATGAAATATTATCATAAAAGGGGGTGAATTAACCTGGTTAGATCAATTAGGTTAATAGATGAAAATGACAATTAATTAAATAGCTAGGCTAGTTTAATTAATTAAGCAAAAAGAGGATGGATTTCAAGATGAAATGATGTTAGTATACTTGATTTGAGTGCATGATATCATTCAAGACATTTCTAAGTGTCTACAAAAATCATCTGTCGATATGGTATCCCCTCCGCCATCATTACAAATTTGGAAAACCTTTTAAAAATCAATATATGCAACAATTATGTGAGTAATTCCATATCCAACATTATTGGTCCACTCCATATTTCCCTCAAGGTAACGACCAAGTTGAGGCAACTAATAAAACCTTAATCAAAATCCTTAAGAATATTCTTAATGAAAGTAGTCATGATTGGAATCTCCATCTAAATCTCGCCCTTTGGGCCCATCACACTAGGATATGTACCCATACTAGCATCACTCCATATTCACTGTGTCTATGGTGTTGAATCTATCTTTCCAATCTAGAAGTTGAACTCCCCTCACTCTACATCTCATTGAAGAATCTTATCAATGATGAGGAGCATCAGGTTGCATGCTTGAGATAGTTAGAGATTTTGGATGAACAACACCTCAAAATCATCTTCAATATTATCAAAATAGGTTGAAGATAATCTATAAAAAGAATATTTGACCTCACCAATTGCAGCTTAGTGATCTTGTTCTTCAAGAGAATCAACACACTCAACAGGACCAAGAAAAGAAAGGAAAATTTGAGGCTAATTGGTTGGGTCCTTATGTCATCACTGAAAAACATGGTTTAGGAGCTTATTATTTAGCTACACCTAAAGGGGAACACTTGGATGAACCCATCAACATAATCCACCTCAATTGGTTCTAATCATAAGTCAAATACATTATCTCACCTTTTCAAAAAATAGAAAAATATAAAAAAATAATTAAAAAAGTCAAAAACAAAAAAAATAGTAAAGAGACATAAGAGGTCCTATGGTGAAAACCACCCTTAATGACACCTTGGACTAATGGGTTTGGTGAAAACTAGGAAACAAGTGTCATTCGTAAAGGGCTTAACCATTATCTACATCATATCCCCTTTTTCCATAAGTTTTCGCTTGTCCACTTGTCATCCTATCTGTCTTATCCATATCCATATCCATATCTTATCCATTTCAATCTCGCTATCCATCTCATGGTATATTTTCGTTGAGAATTCAAAAAATTGGGTCTACTATCCCAATACGTAAGCTTCATTCATTTATTTTGGAGTAAATCTTTTCAATTCTAACGTATTCTTAATATTTGAAATCCTTTTATTGATTAGGCTTTTGTTCATTGTCATCAGTTGTATATAGTGCACATAGTGTCAGTCTTGTCTTGTCATTTAGGTCCATCAATATATATACCTATCATTAGGTCCCATCATCGTGTCTCTTATGTCACCAAGACCTCCTATCAAGCTAGCACTTCCACAAAATTTATCAACCTCCCAACGTTTCAAATACCTTGGTTATCTTGTGTAATAAGAATCCTAGAATCTACTCCATCCATCTTTGTTCTTTGCAAGATATATCATTCCTCACATTAGACCACCTCAATCGATCCATCATCCTCATGGTAAAGGATATTTGAGTTCTTTTTTAATTTTTGAGATGTTTTTAATTTTTTTTCTTTTTGAGCTTCCTACTCTACCTACTCAAGGTCACCATGATCCATCATATCATGGTGTTCTTTGATTGATAGAAATTAGGACATATCTTGGATTTTGTGGTTGTGCTTTATTGGTTACCTCATGTTGTACCCACAAAGATATATCATGATGTTGTGTTATGTTGGTGCATCCTCTTGTTCTTGTGGTTTTCTAACATTGGCACCTCCAAAGCCCTTCATGACTTTGTATGATGTTGGACTAACATTTTTGTTTGTTGTGTCAGTCATATGCATGAGATATGAAATCACATTGGTTCTTTATACCCCAGTTCATAGTATCCCATTCTAAATCAAATTAGGTGCTCACTACATGGTAGTTTAACAAATAACATGAATTTTCTCAATATCCCACCCTACCATCTATCATTCCTATCATCCTATCTTTCATACCCATTTTTTTTATTCATTTCCTAATTTTTGACTTTTGAATGTGTAAATGAGTTCCCCTTCCATCTTCCCTATCATGTTTATTTTAGTTTGGTTGATACACTATGGTTACACCTATCATCTAAGCCTCTTTTTATCATTTAATTTGCATTAAGTTGTTTTATAAATTTTTATTCTAAGCACAGTTTCATCATTTCATTATCATTTTATTTACATTAACTTTTTTTATAATTTGTCATTCTAAGCATATTTTCATTATTTCATTATCATTTCATTTGCATTAAGTTATTTAGAATTTGTTATTCTAAGAAAAATTTCATCATTTCATTTGCATTAAGTTGTTTAGAATTTTTTCTTCTAAAAATATTTTAACCACTTCATTAGCCTTCTAGTTGCATAAGGTTGTTTATAATTTAGTATTCTAAGCATTCATTAATAATTTCATTCTCATTTTAGTTTGCATTTATTTGTTTTAGGTGCATTCATCATATATCACATTTTTATGACATTCATCATATAATTAAATTCATATATCATATTTAGTTATATAAAATTTGTACCCATCTGCATTGAATTCTTTATTTACATCCACATATATAATTCAATGTCACATATCATCTATAAAACACCATAAATTATTACATCATCATTAGAAATCATGCACACATACATGCATATTCATCCTATATAATACATGTTAGTTTACATCCTACTTGCATAACACACATATAGTTGCATCATGCATCAACTCATCATATCAAATCCATTTGTCATAAGGGGGGAATAAAGCATACAAAAAACAAGAAATTGAATTAAACAAAATTAATTCAAACAAGATTAGATTCCAACCATACTCATGAAATGAAGCTGTAAAATAACAAAATCAAACAATGATGACATAAATTAAATTCAAAACTTTAAAAACTATACCCTCCCATGTTGGAGTTGTGTTTGTATTGATGTTTGGATGTCGTATTTCTCAATTCAATACACAAGCTCCATTGTTGTTGTTGCAAAATCCTCAAAGTGCATTGATAATGGTGATCTAGAAAAAAGAGGGTAACAATTCTCAATATGCTCAACAATTAAGTGCTCAATGCTTTTCTATGTAAATTCTATATGAATTATGAGAAGGTAAAATATTGTTTTATATATTTCCTATATCAAGGTGAATGATTGAGATGCAACAATGCAAAATCATGATCAACAATTAAGAATCGTTGAGAGGAAATAGATTGCTTAGTTATCTTATGTGATCAATCCAATTAAGGATGTTAATTGTACAATTAGAGAAAATAGATTACATAATCTATGGGATTGAGGAGATCAAGTTGAGTGGTTAGTGGGATTGAAGAATAGATGGGTCAGTTAGCCAATTAGAGTGAGCAATTAGTGGTAATGATTTTCTCAATCACAAAAGAGTGAGGATAATTAATTAACATTTAGAGATGAACGTGCAAGTCATGTTTGACTTTAACAAATAAAGTTGTATTTGTTTGTTGACTATATTGAATGATGTTGAATAATTAATTTAATTATTTAGGTTTAGAGAGGGGAAAGTGATTTAATAAAATTATTAAATGATAAAAGTTTAATTGATTTAGGAGAATAGGTTATATTAGCGACATAATTAAATAATTAATGTTAGTTAATTAATCAGGAGGAATAAAGTTAGATAAATGATAAAATGGTGAATTAATTAAATAATTTAAATATTATTCAATTAATAGAAGAAAATAGGGTTTTTGATTAAAATAATGTGAAATGCAATGATTTTAGTGATAATGATGCTAATGCTGAAAAAATGCCATTGAGGATGTGTGATATGTGTTAGGTCATTTTTACATGTCTACATTTTTCCCCCCTTTGAGATAAAGTATTGGTTGCTTTGATTCAAATAATTAAATGTTAAGATCATAATTTTAAAAAATTATATGCCCCACTATTCCCCGACAATCAGTGGAAAGATAGTACAACACTGGGATGCCCCCTCGAGAGGTTGGTTGGAAAAGTTATTTTTTAGGTCAAGCTCATGACAAGGTTCAATTGTTGTTCAGATGTTTAGAGGACAAAATATTAGGCCATAGGGTCCTCATTTATAGTTCAGATGTGCCAGGGTGCTCATAATTTTAACCTAGGAGGGTTTTCAAGGTTAAAAATTAGGGTTTGGGGGTTTTAAATGGTAAATTAGGTTGAAATTACCCCTCATTTGCACTTCTTGATTTTAAAATTTCTTGCCTCTAGAGTTTTTGTGAGATTTCCTTATGTAGATAGCGGTTCACAATGCCTCAAGTTTTGAGAGTTCCACACAAGGTAGAGGTAGCCAGAGTATATTGACGGCCTATTGGCTCAGGGGCTCCAATGCGTATGTCCTTAATTTTTCCTTTCATCTTTTTCTATGTTTATAATTCATGTTTGAACACTTTTCTAGGAAATAGTGGCAATTAAGGGAAATGTTCACTTTTGGCCTAGTTTTAACGCTATTGCACATTTTGGAAGGCCGCTTTTACCAAATTTTGGCACTACTAAAAAACATTAGCGCTATTGCAAAAATATTTGTGATATTGCCAAATATTGGTGTTATTGAAAATTATTGGCGCTTTTGTAAATAATGAGCGCTATTGACAAATATTAACGCTTTTGAGAAATATTTACGCTATTGAAAAATTTTGGAGCTATTGCAAAAATTTGGGTGCTATTGCCAATTTTGAGCACTATTTCCTAGAAAAAGTTTTCTTTTGCTTCAAAGTAATTGATTTTAAATGTTTAGCTTTAGTTTGAAGTTCTGAAAAATCTTGATGTTGTGCATTGAATCTTTGCATGTTTTCCTTAGGTCATTGTCTATGCGAGAGCGACATCCTCGATTGATGGACGGGTCAACTGATTTTGATTATACACATAGAAACTTTCTCGATCCTATGGGTTTATGATATATCACTCATTTGTCATTGCTTAGGGCTCATCAAGCCATGATGACTACTTTGGTAGAGAGGTGGCATTCTGAGACCTCTTCATTTCATTTTCCTATTGGGGAGTGCATTGTTACTTTGGAGGACATCTAGAGGATTCTCAAGATCCCTATTCATGGTCAACTGATCAAGTATGAAATTTAAAGGAGTACCTTAGTGATGTAGAGATTACTTGGTGTGGAGAAATTGTAGGTCATTGACTCCGAGATCAATTTGGGGTCTCTTGTTGATGGGGCTGATCTTATGGTTCTTGTCTCGGTAGGTATTATCACTAGACCTTTCATGCCTGTTAGGAGGGCTAAGAGGTTCCCTATTGGTTGGAGCATCATCATTGAGTAGATGATCAAGGATTATAGTGTACGATTTGGGTTAGTGTGTGATGATCCACCCTTACAAAGATATGCACGAGGTCGTGTACCGAGCTGGTAGTAGTATATCTGCTAGAGATAATTTATTGCATTTTTGGGCCTAGGAGAGGATTGTGATTACTCGACTAGAGGTCATGTGGGATAGGGATGCTCATGATCCCTATCCTTATCAGTATCATGACTATCTTCATTATACTCAGCCTGGTAGATTGTTTTATCATAGGGAAATTTTTGATGATGTGACAAACTTTATATGGCGGCCATACAAGGATTGTGAGGCATGGCTAGATGACTGGAAGCAGCTAGTCTACTACAAGTAGACTCTCTTTTTGATCGGTCATTCAAATATTTTTCTTGAGAGATACTTATCGAATAGAGTACTGAGATAGTTTAGCGATTATGATACTCAACCCCTTAATGATTATACTACTATTTTTTGATGCACTACATTGGAGGAGTCTGCTTGAGGGCTCATGCTAATTTAGGTGTAGCAGTGGTAGCATTTAGAGCATTGAGACCTTTTCCATGGGGTTGGTAAGTTGGTCCCATATATCCTAGGATGACATAAGATTTAGATGGTTGGTGGGCCTATTACAAGCCTTTTGATATTGACTATGCCATCTAGAGGTCTAGTTCTAGGTGTTCATAAAGGAGTTAATTTTGTGCACTGAGAGGATCAATAACATCTTAGGATTTCCCATGAGCAGCTGTGACATGTACAAGGTCAGCAAGATCAATAGCCTAATGAGCAATAGTAGCAGAGACCATAGCTCCTTAGGGTCCTCCCCCATAGGGAGATTTGGTAGCTCAGCTAGCACATATGACAATAGATAGAGATGTAGTCAGAGCAAAGCGGGATATTGAGATTATGAAGCAATAGGCCATTGATGCATAGGTTTTGATTGTGATTGGAGAGAGGGACACACTCAGAGTAGAGTGGGATACTGTCTTTCAGAATAGATACTTGTTGAGACAAGAGCTAGATACCGAGAGGAAACATAGATTTACAACAGATATATCCTTGGCCTCTTCCATTCCCTTGGCCTAGTATCAGGCTAACCAAGATAGGATTTTACAACAAGCTCATGTATTATCAGAATTTATATGAGTAATTTGTGTCGAGGGCTCAAAGATGGCTCTATTTTGGAGAGCTAAGTACATTGACAAGTGAAAATTCGAGTGGGTAGTCTATCAGATAGTCTCCAATTGGGACACACCCATCTCCTCATCATAGTGAGCATCAGCTGAGATCTCCACCATCAGCCGACCAGTAGAGCTGACTTTTTTTATGATCTTTTATATGTATTGTATCAGAGACTTATGTAGACATATATATATATATATATATTCATCGGCCCAATTGAGGCCTTGTATATATGCATTTATTTTAATCTCCCTACATGAAATTTGATGATGACATTATCCATTTTTGATGATATATGATATACCATGTTCGATTCGGCTTTATTATGTGTTTATAAGATGTTTATGGATGATCAGAGATACTTATATGTGTTGATGATGTTTTTTTAATTTTCTGATGCAATTTATATATGAGATGTATGGGTGAATGGTTTATGATTTATGTGATGGATAATGATGTATGATGATATATGATTTTTGTTATGGTCATGATATGTACTGATGAATTTATGGATGCAGGATGCATGTGGTACTAATGATATTGTGATGTAGGATGGAGTTGTTAGAAGAAGTGTTTGATGATTGTTAGAGATGGATAGAAATTTGATATTGTTAGTAACTGATGATTTTTTATTTTTCTTTCATAGAGGCTTTGTCTCTTTATCAATCCTTATCGATGTAGAAAACAAACATGATGCACTAGAGTATTAATAACCAAGGTGGTTTTGTATCTATTGCTTGGACTTTGACTCTACAAACAAGGAATATTCTTGCTCATACTAGACATATGGAAACCCTATTAGAGTGTATGGTTGAGTTGTGTCAACATTTCAGACCAATTACACAAGAGGTATGAAGTACCTAACATGTAACTACTACATGAATTGTCTCCAAACAAATTCCATAGAAAAAACAAATCAAATTTTCACCATGGTAGTATCACAAAATATATAAGAAAAACAAAATAAACAAAAATTGATAATCAATATCACCATTCCTTCCTCTCTAAATCCTCATGGACATCCTCGAGAGATCCTGGGAATGTGGTATTAAGAAAAATCAAAAAGATAATATTTATAAAAAGATAAACAATGTTGCAGTATCACTTGCCATAGTTGTTTTGGTGTTTCATGATGAAATCCATTGATGATGTCTATTGTAGGAATGTTGTATTTGTTAAGACTCATGTTTTAGGATTGTTGATAATGTTTTTCAAATAGGCATGGTAGTCTATACTTAGGCACTATTTTAACTTGACACTGATCCAATCATTTCGATCTTCACATTGGAATTTTTTATTTTGATGTTTTTTTTTTCTTTCTTGTTGATTTATTTGTCAAAGGTTGAATTTGATGATTTTTTACTATAGATGGAGAGTTTATTGCAAATTTGTGACAATGGAGATAAGACTTTTTGTATTTTTTTGTGTTTTTGATTCTTTTTTGTTATTTTTGGGAAATTTAGAGACAAATAGGGGGACCTAAAGGGACTGACCTAGTGCCTCAAGGGATCATCAAAGATTAGCCTTTCCTATGTGATAAATACAGAGACATTGTAGTTTGATTGTATTTGAGTGACACTATTTATGGAGTTTTTCTTACTTTTTATAACTATTTTTTGATTTTGATAAGATATCTGAATATTATTTTTGTGTTTTGGGGGAATAACCTAGGGCCTCGAGGGCTCATCAGTGATGGAATCTCCTACATTATGCATGTAGAGGTTTGTAGTTCACTTATTTGATAAGAACATATATTTAACTTTTCTATTTTTTGAGTGTTTTTTTGGATTTTCAAATGATGTTTTGAATATTTTTGGATTTTTGAATAATGTTTAAAAGACCATGCTAGACACCTAAGGGGACTAAACTAGTGCCTCAGAAGCTAATCAGATATTATCCTTTCCTACATTATACATGCAGAGACAATGTAGGTTGACTGGTGTTGACTCAAAGCATAAATGTTTTTTGGGATTTTGATTGTTTCTTACTTTTTTTTAATTTTCTAGATGTTTTTAATTTGATAGTTTTTTGACCCTGACAAGATGTACAAGGATCCAATCTGATAATGATTTTGGGAAGTTTCCCCCAATTCAATCTAATATTACGTTCATTCAAGTAGATGGATTTTGAAGGTGCAACAAGGTTCAAAACTTGATCAATTATCAAGCCATGGTTGGATGTTGGGGATACAGAGTTCTATTCTGTCATCATACAACATGTCTAAGACAATAGTGCCTTAGTGATTTTCACTCAAATAACAACAAAGACACTAGATAACTATGCCATAAAGTGGAAACAAGCACAGTTGATCCCCCATTGATCCTCTAAGAGAAGTAGATGCTCAACAAGATAGTAGATTCAACACAAGCACAGATTAAAGAAACTTAATCAAACAACCATGAAAGACAAAATCATGAACACACATATATACATGGGGAAAACATTTTCAAGTAAAAAACCCTACCTCCAAAACATCCAGCTCACTTGTATTATTCAATAACTAATATGGTTACAATACAAACATAGAGCTATGCTCTTCAGGATATTACATCTTGTTCATCTTGAGAAAGATAACAGGAAACACAAAATAGAATCTTTACACAGTTATAATGTCGTCATGACATATTGTGTAGATTCTCTTCAGCTCCTCACAGATGACTATCATAGCCAACCTCATGGCCAGCCCAACCACACAGCCTCCATAGGTTCACATCTTCACAGAACTGAGAGACAAATTGTTCACAGTCAGGACTGTTTGAACACTCTTTGCCTCTCACTTTGAATGCTCATCATCTTCATTGAACTGCACCCATAATAACTTATACCATGTGCTTACATGTTCTGCCAGTCTAGCATTCAACGATCATCCTTATAATCAATATCCCACCTAAAAGATTTAACCATCTCTAATAACGTATGTCAATCTTGCAAATGCATCGAGCCACACACAACATTAAATCGACTTCAGACACATCCGTCAACATTACCATAATAATGCATCCCAATCGTAATCAGAAAATAAAGCTTCGGTCAATCAGATCATAAAGAATCTAACACATATCACCATCTCATCCGACTATCACAGTTGACTGTCAGTCCATCTCAGTCAGTCGAGCTCCAAGCCCAATAGCCTTCTATTGCACTACCACCAAGTCCATACAACCCAACCACAGTATAGCGGTGAGCTCACCCAAGCTCAGCCAGCCTTCTACCTCACTATCACTGCCCTGACTGTCTCACCTCGTGGTATGGTGATGAGCTCAACCGAGCTCACCCAAGTCATCACCGAGCCCAAATTTTGACTACACTGTTCTACCACTAACCCATTCGACTCAGCTTGTGGTATGGTGGTAAGCCATCCAACCTCGCACCCTGACTCCACTGCACAACCGTGCCCCTATCCGAGTCACCTCGCAATACGGTGGTGAGCTCGCCCGAGCTCACCCTCAGCCATCCTGCTCTACCGCCAAGCCATCTGAGCCTTACCATGGTACATCAGTATCCTCCTGGCAAACCAATAGCAGTCACACCGTGCTATTGCAGGGGCTGCTAGGCCACCCCATGGTAGGGTGGTAACCTCTAGGATGACCACAAGCGGTCTCATCGCAGACACCGTGGTGAGTGGAACCACCACCTGCAATATGGCGGTAACTGTCGAGCCCACCACTGGTGGTCTCACTGTGAACACCCCGGTGAGAGGGACCACTGCTAGTGGTAAGGTGGTAACTGTCAAACTAGGCCACTGGCGGCCTTACCACACCAACACAGTGAGAGAACTCACCGCACACAGTAAGGTGGTAACGAGATGGCCTTACCATGCCACCATGGTGAGAGAACTCACCACATGCGGTATGGCGGTAACCGCTAGATAGAAACCACCAAGACCAAGCCAAACCACTATGGTAAAGGCCAGAACAAGAAGGAAAATACTAAGTCTGAAAGGAACAAACTAGAATGTTGAGGCATAATTTCCCAACAATCTCCCACTTGTCGAAGACTTTCAGGCTTCCTTCAAACACCCAAACAAGGACCAACACCATGCTTCCACACTCCAACCAAGACCCTTGCAACGACATTCAAAAAATGTCCACCATCTCAGCATATAGCTCCAAACATCCAACAGAGGAAAAAGAACAAGCCAAGGTGTATATGCACCAGTCTTTGAAACACAAACATCAAATCCTTCTGGTGGAAAAGGCACCACAGCAGTAGCAAAGCACAATGCAAACACCAGAATGAGAAAAAATCTCCAAAACAAGAAAAAACCAACCAGCTAGAACAACAACCATAAAACTAACTGCCCTCCATCCAATTGATCAAACCCATGCGATTGAAACCTAGCACCCACAGCTCGTGTTAAATCAGCTAACCACCCATACCTCAGAGGTATGAACATCAATAAACTCATGCCATCACACAACCAACCCAATAACAAAAAACACAAGCACCATGTGTCAACCAACCAAAATACTACACACGTCCAGGTACTCCCACTACAAAGGTATTGTCCAGATGAATGAAAATAAAGCACCATCACACATGATCCAGGCATACTAAGTCCACCAATCCCTACACATAGAAATGAGTAACCATGTAGTTCCAAGGAACAACCACATTGATTTGCACCACCTGCAACAACCTGCTATAAGAAACTTTTCTCTCAACCGTCTTCCACAGTTCTTCCAAGATCCTCCATATCTGACTGAAGAAAGAAGCACAGGAACCTTCGTGTCATCACCCAAGTGACAACACATGACCAAAAATTGTGACCAACTCTGCTACACAAAAGCATCTCACATCTAAAGTCATATGAAAACAAAACATACAAGAAGAAAAGACCAGATTAGAGAGAAACTAGAAATCAAAACATGTAGTATCCTCCTACTTACATTTCTGAATGCTAGTTGTGTCAAGAATGATCTTCTTCACATCCCAAAGGGAAAAGCCTTAACAACACCCAACAAATCCATGGATGTAAGCACTTCAAAGAAGATCAGACTCACCTATATAACCATCTCCTATCAGTCCTCAAAAGCACAAGGAGATACACAATGTTGTCCACCTTTCATTATGAATCCTCCAAAATCTCAAAACAAATCAAGATTCATATCATGAAAGCAAGCATAACACACATCTGAAAGATATAATGGGAAAATACCTTTCAAATGAACCTCACTGCCGAGCAAACCAAGAAGAAAAGAAAAGATGCTCCTCCAAGATATACAAGCCATCAAGACTTACCCAAGAGAAATTTCCTTGATGGTCTCTATTGAACTCACATTCAACCAAGGTGCAGGCTACTTGAACTTTCAGCTGTAACAACATTCTCAAAATAATTCTAACCTCACCTTATTCTCCATGCATCCATGAGCAGCAGCAACTTGTCATCTCATGCTAACTCCAAACTACATCACTACAATAAACATGAAGTCCTCCAACATATGACCAATGTACTCAAAACAAAGAGAAACCCCAAACCATTGTCAAAGCTCCAAAACCTAGGAAAGGATCTTAACATGACAACATGATCTGAAACATCCCCCTTAGCAGATACCATGCTTTAGGTGAACTATCCATGGTCTCATGAGCAAAGCAACATGCCAAAACTCTAATGCACAAGCAAGAGTACTCATGACATAAAGCAAACAAACTCTAAACCAACATCACCTGTCAAGCACCACAAGCATCTCAGCCAGAGACTACCAAGGTGCTTCATGGCTCCAAGATGTTGCACATCTTCAAATAGTGACCATGCAGATGCGAAAGGAACTCTTCTACAATAACGAGATCTAAGAATCCCTCCTGGAGCATCTGCAACACCAAAGAAGATCATTCACCACTAAGTGATGAATCCAGAGTCACTGCTAAAGCTCCCACTGAACTGTGACACTGAGCTCTCCAAGCATCATGACCAAACATCTGCTGATCCAAAAACCTCTAGGTACAAAACAACATGTCCATTGGACAACAATGCCAAACTGCACCAAGATCACCAAATCATGTAGACCACACCATCATTGTCAAAAGCTTACACAAGCTAGTGTATCCATCTCTCCATGACATCATGATTCACATGCTATAGGTCCCCATCACTAACTATTCAGGTACTCAAATGCCATCCCTCCTCTCATCTCAAAAAATCCATGCCAATGCACAAGTGACCACATACAAGGTCAACTAACAAATCTGCACCACACAATTACAACCTCGTGGATATTGCTAGTCCACTTTTGAGTTGTCTCACAACAAATATGTAGGTAAGGACAGCCCACAACATTGCACAAATCATTAATTCAACTAAATGAAGAACAACAAATCTATCATCGCACTAGAAATTGCAAAATTGAGATCATCGAAGAGAATAGCCAAAGCAGATAAGCATGACTCAAACACCAGATCAGCAAGATCCGATTCGCCAGTCACACCCACAACTCAAGTACCACAGTCTAGGAAACCAACAAACATACCACAAGAATTTTGAAAGATAAACTCATACCAACATTCCCATGTAGAGAAGACATCACACCTCCTCAAACCATGTCGAACTGCAACTATCTCATCTAGTCACACCCCAGAAGCTAGGGTCTAGAAATTAGCTGAACAACAACTCCACAAACCACAAGTTTTTCTTGACCCTACAAAACCATAGTGTTTATAAAACACCCATGCATCTCCATATTCACTGCTCATCTGGACGACTCAGGAGTCTGCACACAACCATCACGGTTAACCAGAACAATGAAAAAAAATGAATATGCATGATAGAATTTTTAGGAAAATCTACACAAAACCTTCAGAGCCAAAGACATGAATTTGAACCATGTGAGTGCAAGACACAGGTAAGAATGGAACAATTGGTCAATTTCAAACCAATTCCAAAAACCACAATCATGCACAAGCATACGAGAGATCCAAAATATTCAGAAGTTGCAGACTACTAGGATCAACCTCATAGCCTCCATGCAATCAGAGCAACAAAGAAACCACCTTCAGTGCTAAGTCAGAACACCCAACACAAGCACAATACTCCATGGCTGAACAACAACACACACAACTCCATACCGCCAGGGAGCCTCTCACACAGGCACCCAGTATGAAACCACGCTTCGCTCCAACACAACCACAAGAACATCTCAAACCCTTTGCATCAAGAACATTTGTTGTGAGCCAAGAGCCTTAGACCATATTGCAACAACATGATCACTCTAGGAAACTCCAGTGTCTTTCAAAACTATGTGTTGAATCAAAGAAGCAACTTCCAGTCATCGAAGGATCAATCACCAACTGATTTCTCTAGATTTCCTCAAGCTTGCCAGGCTAAGAAATCAACATAGGAGAAATACCCAGAACTTGAGTAATGTGAAGGCTTTGACACCACTTGTTGGTATCATCAAGCCTCAACCTCCTTCAACCAGCTCTGATACCACTTGTTGGTGATACATAGTTATGTTTTGTCATCATAGAACATGTCTAAGACAATAGTTACTTAGTGATTTTCATTCAAATCACAACAAAGACACTAAACAACTATGCCATAAAGTGAAAATAGGCACAGTTGATCTCCCATTGATCCTCTAAGAGAAGTAGATGCTTAACAAGATAGCGGATTCAACACAAGCACAAATTCAAGAAACTTAATCAGACAACCATGAAAGACAAAATAATGAACACACAAATATACGTGGGGAAAACATTTTCAAGTAAAAAACCCCACCTCCAAAACATCCAACTTACTTCTATTATTCAGTAACTAATACGGTTACAATACAAACATAAAGCTATTCTCTTCAGGATATTACATCTTGTTCATCTGGAGAAAGATAACATGAAACACAAAATAGAATCTTTACATAGTTACAATGTCCTCATGACATACTGTGCAGATTCCCTTCAGCTCCTCATAGATGACTGTCATAGCTAGCCTCATGGAAACCATAGCCACACGACCTCCACAAGTTCACATCTTCACAAAACTAAGAGAAAAAGTGTTCACAGTTAGAACTGTTCGAACACTCTCTACCTCTCACTTCAAACACTCATCATCTTCATCGAACTGCACCCATGATAACTTATACTGTGTGCTTACCTGTCTTGCTAGTCCAGCATTCAATGGTCATCCTTATAATCAATATCCCACCTGCAAGCTTTAACCATCTCTGATAATGTGTTCTGATCTTGCAAATGCAGCGAGCCACACAAAACATTAAATCAACTTCAGATGCATCCGTCAACCTTACTATAATAATGCAGCCCAATCACAATCAGAAAATAAAGCTTCGACCAATCAGATCATAAAGAATCTTCCACATGTCGCAATCTCATTCAACTATCATAGTTGACTATCGGTCGGTCAACCGAGCTCCAAGCCCAATAGCCTTCTACCACACTACCGCTGAGTCCATATGACCCAACTGCGGTATAGCAGTTAGCTCACCCAAGCTCACCTAGCCTTCTACCTCGCTACCGCTACCCTGACCATCTTGCCTCAACGTATGGCGGTGAGCTCAACCGAGCTCACCCAAGTCATCACCAAGCCCAAACTCTGACTACACCATGCTACAATTGACCCATTCAATTCTCCTCGCGGTAAGCCATCTGAGCTCGCACCCTGACTCCACCGCACAACTGCACCCCTGTCCGAGTCACCTCATGATATGGAGGTGAGCTCACCCTCAGCCATCCCACACTACTACCAAGCCATCTCAGGCTTACCGCGATACAACGGTATCCTCCTGGAAAACTACTAGTGATCACACCATGCTACTGCAAGGGCTTCCAGGCCACCCGCGATAGGGTGGTAACCGTTAGGCTGACTGCAAGCGGTCTCACCGCACACACCATGGTGAGTGGAACCATCGCTTGTAGTATGGTGGTAAATATCAAGCCCACTGTTGGCAGTCTCACTGCGATGAGAGGGACCACTGCCAGTGGTAAAGCGATAACTGTCAAGCCAGGCCGCTGGCAGCCTTACCGTGCCACCGCGGTGAGAGAGCTCACCGCGCTCAATAAGGCAATAACCACCAATGCAGGCTGCAAGCAGCCTTACCACGCCACCACTATGAGAGAACTCACCGCGCATGGTAAGGCGGTAACCACCAAACAAAAACTGCCAAGACCAAGCCAGACTGCTACGGTAAAGGCTAGAACAAGAAGGAAAATGCCAAGTCTAAAAGGAACAAGCCAGAACGTTGAGGCATAATTTCCCAACATTGGATACATGTTTTATTATGAGACGGATGGGATGAACACAATAGATAGTGTTGATAGATAAAGATGTACAAGTCTTATTCAATTGTAGAACCTTTTTACAAGGTTTTCATTATGGTACCTATTCTAGAAGCACCACAAAGTGGTTTTCACTTAAAGAACGTTTTATTTCTCTTTACTGTTTTTCTTTCTTTTTGATTTTTTTGATTTTTTTCTTTTTTTGTGTGGATATTCTGATGCACTCAAGTATACAACCTTTTAAGATGGTTTTTATTCATAGGTTTGGATAAATTTTACCCTTAATAAGTAGCCAATTGATAAGATCCAAAGCCATAGCTTGTTGTTACAATGAAAGGCCCTAACCAGTTTGGTTAAAATTTTCCTTTCCCATCCTAATTTAGTTGGATCTTCTAAATCTCATTCAGCACTAGGTCGCAAACGTGGAATTTTAAATTCTTGGTATTTTTTTGTAGCTTCTTTCGATTAGATTTTGATGAACTTGAACATGGTTTAATGTGCTTAAACTACTGGAAAAAATCTACACTGAGAAGGAGGGTGAATCAGTGTTGTGAAAAAATTAACTTTGTTAACCTTTATCTTCAAAGTACTTGCAACATTCAACCAAAATGCATGAATAAGAACAAAACAATCACAACACCATAACACAAGATTTTTTTACATGGAAACCCTATTAGGGGAAAAACCACGTTGGATGGCCAATCCATAATATGATTTGAGTATACTCAAATAAAGTTTACAATATGGGGAATGCACTTGCATTTAGGCGCACTGCCTAGAGCTCACTTCTCAAAGAAGACTCACTATCTTACAAAGAAAGTCAGATTAAAACCATCTAAGAATTTGAACTGAGAAAATAGCATCTACATATGCTTGATTACAGTTATGGTTAGGCTCAATACTCGATCTTCTATCCTTTAGACTGATTCTATACTTCTGCTTTGTTTTGCTCAGACTCACGACACAAATTCTTTATGCACAAGTGAAACTATGCATTATTTCTCTTTTGATCTACTCTTATTTGCAATTCGCATCAACACACTTCATACACTCACAAAAATGATATGAACGATCTCATATAAATATCCACAATTAAGAATTAATCACCCATATGTCAACATCAATAGAACACAATAATATTTACAACTGTCAGCTCAAATCATCAGTAAAGTATAATACGCATCCACAATGGTCGAACACAACTTAGATAGGACCCAAAAAAAGATGCTCAAACACAAAAATACTTAAATGATTTCTTCCCAAACATTCGTGACATGATACATTCACGAAGTCAGCTTCAGTACTAATAAAGCAAATAATTAGCCAACTGGATCTTCTAACTCACACACGAGTCAATACGAGGCACTAAGATTCATAGATAACAAAAAACTTACATCGATCAATCTTCCTTGAGATACACAACATAAAATATTAACTAGAAAGTTTCATGTGAATCAATGAACACAAAACTGTCGGATGCTATGTTCTTCCTTAAGTGTTTGCAATCTGACTTCTGCTGTGATCAAATGATGATGCACGGATCCAATCACCGACTAGGGTTTCCATCAATGACAACACCAAATGATATTCGCAATGTCTCTTGCCAACATAAACATCTTTCATCTAGAATTTCCAACTCATTTGATCTAGACACTTGATATTCCTCATTACTAACCATGCCTTTCAAGGATACTCACAGTGAGGGGATTTCAACTTCAATAGGTAAGATCGGTTCAGGTCATAGACCAAGGAAAAACCTGTGGCACCTGTAGGTCTACAAATGTTGGTTCGATAAACCTATAAGGTTGGATCTAATTGAAAATTCCAATCACGGCCAACATCATTAACAATATTTTTCAATATTTTCATAATGGTTTTGTTATATGTTTCAGCCTGACCATTTCCTTGGGGATAGTAGGGCATTGAGAATTGGTGTTGGATAAAAAACTTTGAACAAAGTTCATGGACATCTTGGTTCTTGAATGGAGTTTTTTTGTCCGTTATGATAGTTTGGGAAATTCCATATCGATAGATTATATAATTCAAGATGAACTTGGATATTTGTTTCCCTGTGATGTATGTTAATGGAATTACTTTTATCTACTTTGTGAATTATTCAATTGCAGTGATAATGAAATTATGCCCATTGGATGAAGTGAGAGATATCTTACCCATCGAATCTAATCCCCACTATGAGAAAGGCCATGGTGTTTTTATAGATCATAGTTCTCATGCTAGTGTGTGAATAAGATCATTGTGTTGTTGAAATTGCTGATATTTTCGTGAGTATTGAATGCATTCTTGTTCCATTGAGGGCCAATAATACCCACTTCTTAGCAATTTTTCTACTATATTAGGTCCACTAGAGCAAGACCCATAAATACCTTTGTGCACTTCTTGTAAATAATTTTGTGCTTCTTCCACATTAAGACATTGAAGTAATGTTCAATCTATATAAGGTATCTCCTATAACAATGAATCGGGAAGTTCTATGGACAAAGTTTTTCTTTTGGCTTGTCATTAAGTTAGGAGGTATGACACCATGTTGCATATAGGAAAATGTATCTTGGTACCATGGTGAGTTAGGACCAATAACATCACAAACAAGTTCTAATTTAGGGATATCAAATGCCAATATAAGGAGTTTCTCAACAAGGATTTTGTAATTGGGAAATTGAGGAGTGAACCTGTTGTCACCATAGCATCAACTACTCTATTGTTGATCCTGGGAACCTATTCAAAAGTGATGATGATAAAGTACTGCTAGAAACTATCCACCATTCTTTTATATGGTATTAGCTTGTCATCCTTTGTTTGATATTCCTTGTTTACCTACTTTATTACTAGTTGAGAGTCTCCATAGACCTATAGTTCCTTTATCCTCCATTGTATGGCCATCTTCAGTCATGTGATTAGCACTTCATATTCAATAATATTATTGGTACATGAAAAATAAATCCTATAAGCCTTCGGTAAACTATCTCTCTATGGTGTGAGAAATAAGATACCAGATTATAAGCTGTGTTGAGTGTGGGACTCGTCAAAGTACAAGATCCAATGACTTGATTGTTTTGTTATCAGTATTCTTTCATCTTGGAATTGTGATACTAGAGGTTGATGATCTTCCATCGATGCATCCACTAGCTGATTTGCTATTGTTTGTCCCTTAATGGCTTTGTTGTTGATGTACTCTATATCTAACTCACTAAGTATCATTACCCACTTAGCGATCCTCCCTATTCGAGCTGCTTTAGCCAATAGGTACTTTAGGGGATCCACCTTTGATATCAACTTTATTTTCCTATTTATTATGTAGTGTCTCAGATTTTTTGTTGCAAATACAAAGATGGGCATGCTCTCTCTATGGGTGTATAGTTTAATTCATATCCCACCAAATTTTGGCTGAAGTAGTATATCGCTCTTTCCTTTTTATTGGCATTTAGTTGTGCTAATAGAGCCCCTAATGTTGTTGATGTTTTAGATACATAGAGGATCATTTCCTTGTCTTGAATTGGAGGCATTAATAATAGATGATTTGAAAGCTTGATCACATCTACCATCCCACTTTAATGTGACATCCTTATGTAGCAAATGGGTGAATGGATGGCACTTGTCTACCAACTGTGTGATGAATCATCTAATAGACTGTAGTTTACCTTGTAGAATTCTAAATTGCTTTAATGTTTTTGGAGGAGGCATTTCTAATATAGATTTTACTATGGTGGTATCTACCTCAATGCCTCTTCTTGATACTATGTAGCCCAATAGCTTCCCAGAAGTTACACAAAATATGAAATTTTTTGGGTTGAGATGCAATTTGTATTATTCTAGCCTATCAAATACCTTTGCTAAGTTAGCCAAATCATCTTCTCTCTTAAGGTATTTTTCTAATATTTCATCCACATAATCCTCCATAGTGATATGTATTATATCATGCAAAATGGTATTCATTTCTCATTGACAGGTTGCCCCTACTTTCTTCAACCCAAATGGCACGTTGTTCCAGTAGAAGGTTCCCCATGCACAAGTGAAATTTGTTTTATGTTTTTCATTATGGGAGATATTTATTTGATTATATCTAGAGAATTTATCCATCAATCACAACATTTCATGCCCTGCAATTAGGTCTACAATCATGTCAATGCTAGGTAGAGGGAAGTCATCCTTTAGGCATTCCATGTTGAGATCCTTGAAGTTGGTGCAGATCCTTATACCCCCAGTGGGCTTTGCTACTGGTAAAATATTAGATACCCACTCAGGGTAGTTAGTGGGTCTAATGAATCCTACATCTATAATTTTCTGAAGTTCTACTTTAACCATGAATGTTATCTGTGGATGCATTTTATGTAGCTTTTGTTTGACAGATTTAGCCCTAGGAAACACTAATAGGTAATGTACTACCAAGGTGAGATACATCCCTAGCATGTCTACATATTTCCATGCAAAGTTGATTTTTTTCTCTTGGATGAAGGCTGATAAGTTCACCTTTTCCTCAAGATCCAGTGATGTTGCAAAATATGTTATTTTGGGTGTTTCTATTGTATTGACATTGATAGGTTTGACACCCTCAACTAAGAGTGTTTATTTCTCTTGATATTCGATGGTGGGGAGATTGAATCATCCATCTTCAAGAGCTTCAAAGAGGTTTTCACCTTCAGATATGTCCTTTTTTTTTGCTATTTTCCTGATCCAGTAAATCCACATTGTGGTTTTCTTTAGGGGACCTCTTTTTTATTTTTAAATTTTGTAGTTTATTTTTGCGATTGGAAGACACAATCTCCCCTCCAAAATATGCTCCTTGATATAGTTTTATTATTAAAACTACTTTATGATCTCCTTACGACATATCAATTTGAAGTCCCATGAACACTGTAATAGCCTTATTGTTCTAGAATGTGTCTAGAATAAGTATATGATGTTGTTGGTCCCAGTCTATCAATTGTGGATAATACAAGGATATTTTGTCATTAGTATTAGCAAAGCTTATGCATGTTGTTTCTAGGGTAGGTACATTGGTTTTATCAAATGCCCATAGTGTTTCTAGGTTATACTCACTAGAGTTGCAAGAATCTCACTCGTACTCATTAGAATCTATTTCAATATGAACATCCTCATATGTAGTTTCAGATGTAGGTTCAACGATGATAGTATTTGCATTGAGGTTTTAAAACATTTTTTGGATATATAGATAGTTGTCTAGATGTTCACAATTATTTGATGTCTCACCAATGGTTGAAGTAACTCCTTCCTCATAAGAGATGCTTTTAGTAGTTGGGATATAATGTTAGATGAACCATAACCTAGTCCAAGATTCTTCAAGTATTTTTCTATAATGATTGGTTCCCTTCAACCTTGTCCATGTACACCAAGGCCACCTTGTCTAGTGAACCCCATGTTTTGGCTATCATATATCCTTTTCTTCTCTAAGCAATTGGTAGGGTAGGTAGTGATGTATCTCATCCTTCTTCTTTGTAGATCCAAGAAGTTAGGTCTTCTTCACACACTTCCTCATCTTGAATGTATCCCTACTTGAAAAAAATGGTGGGTTTGATTATAATTGTTATAACTTGAACATGTGTGATCTCTTTCAGTCCTCCATACATCTTAGGTGTTGAGGGAAGGATCCCAATACAAAAGGATCGGTTGAAGTGATATTCCCCACAACCCTTGTCAAGTACTTGGATCTTGACATCGGATTTAGGCAACTCAACTGATGATGGTGTAGTGGAGGATGAAGGTAGTGATGATGGGTCTATGTATAAGAAGTAGTGGAAAGATATCTCATTGCTTGGTACTTGCTGAATCTTTCTATAATTTTCCTCCAATTTAGCACAATAATGAAAGGGCTCAAGGTCAACATATATGGTAACTTCCTTATTTTAATAAGGAAATTTTAGGCATTGATGGAATGTAGATGGGACTGCTTTTAAATCATGGATCCATGGTTGACCTGATAAAAGGTTATATGGAAGCTTGAGATCTAGTACTTGACATGTAGTTTCTGCTATGGGTGCTCCAATTTGAACTAGCAATCTGATGGTTCCTTTTGAATTCCACTCCATGTCATCATAAGATCTGATGGTGATGCTCTTGGTTTTATCTATGACATCACCAGAATACCCCAATTGTTTCACTAATTTTAAGGTATAGATGTTCAGGTCTACACCATTATCTATTAGCACTCTCTTAACTTTAAGTTTGTGGACACAAACTTCTTGATAAAGTACTGGATTGTGGAAAGATTTTTGTGGAAGGTCTTTCTCAAAAAAGACTAAATGATGGGTGGAGGTGATGTTTTCAACCATAGCTTGAAATTGATCTGTGTTGAGGTCATTAGGAACCAAAGTTTCAACAAGGGATTTTTCTAGGATTTCTTTATGGGTTGGCAATAATTTCAACAACTCAAGGATGGAAATTATGGCCAAAGTTTTCTTAAGTTGTTCCATAATTCCATAGTCATTTGATGACTTGTGGTTTTATTGTAGGTGGGGCTCCTTAGATTGTAACTCTCCCTTGTTGGGTAGTTACATTGCACTCATGTTTTATTCCTAGTATTGTTACAACTTGTATGGTATCCTCATCATGAGAGATATTTCCTAGAGTGGTATCCTCACCATAAGAGAAGTCAGCCTTATGATAATCTTATTTTTTTTAAGGCAAGAGTTTTCTTAAGTTGTTCCATAATGCTATAGTAATTTGATGGCTTACTTTTTGTTTTTATTGGAGGTGGGGCTCCTTGGATTGTAACTCTCCCTTGTCGGGTAGTTACATTGCACTCAATATTTCTTCCTAGTAAGGTTACAACTTGGATGGTATCCTCGTCATGAGAGATATTTCCTAGAGTGTTATCCTCACCATAAGAGAAGTTAGCCTTACAGTAATCTTGTTTTTTTCCTTTTTTGTTTCCCCTAGAATGGTTAGGGATTAGATCCTTGTAAATATTTAGGTCTTTATTTTTGGGTTGATGTTCTATGTCAACCTCTCCCTTTTCAATTAGATCCTACACAATATTCTTGAGTCTCATGTAGTTGTTGGTGGTATGCCCCTTGATTTTGTGAAGTTCACATAAGTCATTCTCATTATACCAAGGGGGTTTGAAGTTAGGATCTTCATAGTTTTCTCTGTCATTAATCTTGATGAGGTTCTTTTGGACTAGTTTGTGCATAATCACCTCAAGTAATTCTCCCAATAGAGTAAATTTCCTTTACAGTTGGTCATATTTCTGAGGTGGTCTCCTTTCGTTATCTTGTTCTTGATTTTTTGTTGGTTGTTTTATTAGTTTTTCTAAGGATAACTAAGTTGGTTGTTCTATTGGTAATTGGGTTGGTTTTTCTATTGATAATTGGGTTGGTTATTTTGTTGATAACCTTGTTGTGTTGCTTGAACCTAATTTTGTGCCATATTAGGAGTTTTAACATTGCATACAACCTTATCGTCAACTACTCCATCATTAGTTACATTATTGCTCTTCACCCATATCTTGGGTTTTTCATTTGAGGTAAAAGGTTGATCTTTAGGGTTGTCAATTTTGATTACTCTCTTACAATGGGGGCTCTTTTGATGAGTATACCATTTTCAATAGTTTCCTCAAAATTTCTTGGACATAACACTGTGAGTTGGTAATTGATATCTGCATGTACGTTGGAGATAAAGATATCAAAAAGTTTCTTTTTTGGAACATGCCACTTGCATTTGTTCACTTTGTGTCTCCATCTTTGTATGTATGAGGCAAATGATTCACCTTGAGTTTGTTTGATTTTATGAATATCGGTGATCATAATGCCATGTTCTATGTTATACGATAAATGGTTGACAAACTTGTTTTTTTAATTCATCAAATATTTTGATACTTGATGGTAAATGAGAGAACCAGTCTATAGTGGGCCCATTGAGACTTCATGGAAAAATCCTCATTAGGTAGGTATAATTTATTTGTAGTTCCATGCAAGATTTCAAAAATTCATGCACATGCTCAATTATGTCTCCTTTCCCCCTATACTTGTCAAAATTTGGTATTTCAAAGCCTTTGGGGAAAGGTACCATGGATAAATTTTGACTAAACGAATATGAACAAATGTCCTATAGAGAATAACTCTTTCTTGTCTTCCCAATTTGTATAATCTGATATCCCTTGATTAAGTGTTTGTAGTTGTACATTTATGGTGTTGTTTGGTGTGCTTGTTTGACGGATTTGGGTTTTGTATATCTATTGTCCCATGACATTTTTTTGGTTGTAAATAGGATATTGTGTAGTTGTTGGATTTTGAGGACCATGTTGTGTATAAGGTATGCTGGTTCATTGTTGTGCATAAGGTAGGTTGGTTCCTTATTGTCCATAAGGTAGGTTGGGTCCTTTTTTTGTACCCTAATATTGACTTTGAGGTGTTCCTTGATTCCAATTTTTTGGTCATCCTTGTGGTATATCTGATATCCCTTGATTCAGTGCTTGTAGTTGCACATTTATGTCATTGTCTTGTTTGAGGATTTTGGGTATTGTAGATTTGTTGTCCTGTGATATTTTTTTGGTCGTAAATAGGATATTATGTAGTCATAGGATTTTGAGGACCATGTTGTGTACAAGGTATGTTGGGTGCTTGTTATGCATAAGGTAGGTTGATTCCTTGTTGTACATAAGGTAGGTTGGGTCCTTGTTGTGTACCCTGATATTGAATTTGAGGTGTTCCTTGATGCCAATTTTATGGGCATCCTTGTCGTTGAGTTTGGGGCATACCTTGGTAGTTTATTTTTGGTATACATTGTTGTTGTGGAGCATGGTTAAGGTACCTTGGTATTGCATTGGTGGTACACCTTGTTCTTGTGGGATGTGTTGAAAGATACCTTAGTACTTTGTTGGTGGAACACCTTGTTGTTGTGAGACGTGTTGAAGGGCACCTCGGCAGTTCGTTTGTGGTACACCTTGTTGTGAAACTTGTTGTGGATTTTGTTGAACGGTACCTTAGTAGTTTTATGATAGTACACCTTGTTGTGGGGGATTTTTTTTGAAGGTTACCTTGATAGTTTCTTGATGGTACACCTTGTTGTGGTGGATTTTGTTGAAGGGTACCTTGGTAATTCATTGATAGTACACCTTGTTGTGGGGGATTTTTTTGAAGGTTACCTTGATAGTTCATTGATGGTACACCTTGTTCTGGGGGATTTTGTTGAAGGGTACCTTGGTAATTCATTGATAGTACACCTTGTTGTGGCGTATTTTGTTGAAGGTTACCTTGATAGTTCATTGATGGTGCACCTTGTTGTGGGGGATTTTTTTGAAGGTTACCTTGGTAGTTCATTGATGGTACACCTTGCGATATTTTTTGTGATAATCTCCCTTGTTAGTATTGAACATTGTTGGAAGGGTCAATATATGAGGTATGTTGTGTCATGTATTTCCCTTGTGATGGGTTTCTACCTTATTGGTCCATTGGAAGGTTTCCCATGTTTTGCATTGTGTTATTTTGTGGAATGTTTTGGGTTGTATTTCCTTGATACTATTGGGCCACAACTAGTTGTTCAATTTGGGATTGTGGTCTAATAAATGTGTTATCCATGGCTTGTGTTTGATCATTGTTTTGTGAATACAGTGGTGGTATGTTGGGATTCATGGTTGATTTTTGAATTTTTCTAACTACTATCTGATATCCTAGTGGAATAATATTTGGATCTTTTAGCATGTCCATGTTGAAGTCAATGGGTAGTTTTGCACCACTTTTTGCGAGTGTGAGGAAATACTGGTTTGCATTTATCCCAAGCATCTTATCCATAATATTTTGTATTTTAGGATTTTGGGAGTGTTCTATGAGTCTTTCCTCAGTAAGTTCCTCGTCACTATCCTTGTCTTCTATGGTGTAATTTTGAGAATCATGAGGATGGTTTTTTCTAGCAACTCCTTGATGTCTAATAAGTATTTATGCCTCACTAGGGGGTTGATCTTGGTTTACTTTAAACGTGGGTTCTCTTTGAGGATTTTTAAGGTCAACTGGTTTGTAACCCCATGGTTGGTTTTCCTCATTGGTGGTGTTTTTTATAGGTGCACTTGAACTACCTTTTTTGGTTTCCATCTTTTTCTTATGTTGATATCTTGTGGTTGTCGTAAACAAGTTCCAAGACCTTGGGAAATTTGGTGATCACTATGGAATGAAATGATGCTTTTTTTTTGGATTTTCTATTTAAAAGAATGATGTATGAAGATGGTGTAAAAGAAACTTTTTAGACAAAAGGTGTTGATGGTTTGTTATGATTTTTGATACTCAAGACCCTAAAGTATGAGTGATGTTTGGTGGATGTTCATGAGATGGTGCTAATTTTGGGACTCAAAGTGTGCAAAACTTGGAATGATAATTTACTCTCTTTTTCTAGAGGATATGTTGAGGATCTACTTGAACTAGCCTTGAGGTTGAAAGAAAATTTTAATATTTTATAAATTGAGAGTAAAGGAATAATAAAAATTGGTGTTTTGATTTGAATCCTAAAACTAGGTTGATGTATTTTATTTTTGCAAATGGATATAGAAAGATGCAGATATGAGGTGTTTACAAGTATGACTATTTTGTTCCCAAAAGATGAAAGATTAACCAATTTTGAATTAGTCTCTAATTTGCACCAAAAAACAAGGCAATAAAGGTAATCTTGTAGATCAATAGCATTTAGTATTTCTGGCAACAACAGTCAAGTTTGGAAAAAGAGACTCTATTATGACAATGACTCTGAAAACTAGAGACAACAATAGTGGGAATTGTGATCAACATCGAGCAAGTTTGAGTCAACAATGGTAATGTTTAGATCAATAGTGATAAAGTTTTCAATAGCGACTCTATTTAGGTCAAAAGTGTTCTTGTTTTTCAAAACTGACCCTCTTTTGTCAGTGATTATCATAAACAAAGATGAAAAAAGTGACCATTTTGAGCAATAGCAAACAACTTTTAGGTCAACAGTGGTAGAAACAATAGCAATAGTATCTCTATTAAATTTTGTTTCCAATTTTTTTTTATTAGTAGTTTGGACAAGTTTGCAAGTTTTGATGTTTTGGTTGATTTGATTGTTTTGAGAATGATTTGTCTGAATTTTTGACAAGTGATAAAAGAATAGCAAACAATTCTGAAATCCAATGATATGGCTTGAAGATAATCATTCAACACATCCTAAGAAGGTACATTTCTTTGAGGTAGGCTTACCTCATGCCCCAAAGGGATGATTTTACATGAAATTTATGGAGTAAACCATAAATTGGACTTGGTATGTAACTTCTCGAGAGCAAAGTTTTGATGCACCACTTTTAAAGAATCTTTTGGAAAAAAAGGATGGCCTCTAAAACAAAAGGATATTTAATGAAAACCATGAAAACCGAGATGTATAGATCAAACATAAGCCACTTAAGACTTTAGTTGTTCCTACCTAGCCCATATGACCTAACAAGGATAAGGCACAGTTTTCTATTCCAACCATAGATTGAAGCTACTTTCATTTATGATTTTGCAACCTTTATATAGCCTTCTAGTAAACATGCTTATTTTAAGAGTCACTTATATGAGTTCTCCATTGCAGGATGTGTCTCTTTAGTAGGCCCTTATCCTAAAAAAAATGTCAGACCACACAAAAAAATGCAAAATCCCAAAGTGTTTCTTATCACCCAAGATTTTTAAAAGACATAGGGGGAGAGGATACACACTTGGCTCACCAATCATAGTGAACACGGTATACAATTCATCACAATTTATTTTTAAGTTCCAAAATTTGAAATGTGTGAATATATCAATTCATTTTTTTATCACACCAAATTCAAAGTGTTTGAGAATTCAAGAAAAATATAGCAATGTGTGAATCAAAATGGATTTGTTCAATTTTAAGCACCAAATTTTAGTGTTCCTAATTGCCTTGTTCATCTTAATATGGTCAAAAAAATTAAATGCATTCGATTGTCAAAAAAAATAAAGGCATCCATATATCAACAAAATAAAAGGTGTTGGTCAAGATGAAAACATTCAAATTTAAGATGCATCAAACTTAAAATGTGAGATTTTCCTTTGTTTAGTTTTATCAAAACCAAATGAAATGTGTGAATTTCCTTTTTCAATTTTAACAACACCAAATTAAATGTGTGAGTTGACTTGTTGAATTTCAAAAACACCAAAGAAAAATATGAGATTTTCCTTGTTCATTTTTAGAAGCACCAATTGAAAAGTGAAAATTGAAGGTTCAATTTTAAAACACCAATCGAAATGTGAAAGTTGTCCCGGTTTAGTTTTAAACGCCAATGGAAATGTGTCTAAACTAAGAAATATTTTAAAACTAAAGTGGCCTTGAACCATTCACTAACCCTGTAATGAAACTGTTAGTTTTCAGCATGAAAATGTGTGCCATAATCCTACAAGGGCTACACAATCAATGTTAGAAACTTCCCAAAACACCTAATAGTCAAATGTAAGTATTAGTTAAACCTGTGAAATCAAATAAGTTTTGCAAAATTTTGACAAATTCAAAAAATACATCAAAAGCGACCCTATTCATTGTAATAGCATGCAAGTTTAGGTCAATAGCGCCCCTATAAATTTTAGTTTGAATACTTCTATTCACAATCTTTCAACATAAAAAGGTCAATAGCGATCTAATTCAAGTCAATAGCATTCCTGTTTAGGTCAATAGCAACCCTATTTAGGTTAATAACGATAAAACAAAAAAGGCAAGTGCATTCCAATTTAGCAAAAGCGATTCTTCGGAATGGCATATGTGATTGACAACCTGCAACTGCTTATCAAACTCAAATAAAATGTTAAAGTCAAGGATTAAGGTCCCACTGGGAATTCCAAATGTCATAAGGGTGAATAAATCATATCGTAAACAATAAATTGAACTAAACAAGATTAGATTCCAACCATACTCATGAAATGAAGCTCTAAAATAACAACATCAAAAAATGATATCATAAATTAAATTCAAAACTTTAAAAGCTATACCATCCCATGTTGGATTTGTGTTTGTATTGATGGTTTGATGTCAGATTGCTTGATTAAATACAAAAAATCCATTGTTGTTATTGAAAAATCCTCAAAGTGCATTGATAATGGTGATCTAGAAAAAGAGGGTAACAATTCTCAATATCCTCAAGAATCAAGTGCTCAGCACTTCATTATATAAATTTTAGATGAATTATGAGAAGGTTGAATATTGTTTTATAGATTTCCTATTTTGAGATGAACGATCAAGATGCAACAATACAAAATCATGATCAATGGTTAAGAACCATTGAGAGTAAATAGATTGCTTAATTAGCTTATGTGATCAATCCAATTAAGGATGTTAATTGCACAGTGAGAGGAAATAGATTGCATAATTTGTGGAACTAACGAGATCAAGTTAAGTGGTTAGTGGGATTGAAGAATAGATGGGTTAGTTGGGAAATAAATGGGCCAGTTAGCCAATTAGAGTGAGCAATTAGTGGTAATTATTTGCTCAATCACAAAAGGGGTGAGGATAATTAAATAATTAAATAATTAATTCACATTTAGAGATGAATGTGCAAGTCATGTTTGACTTTAACAAATAAAGTTGTATTTTTTTGCTGACTATGTTGAATGATTTTGAATAATTAATTTAATTATTCAGGTTTAGAGAGGGGAAAGTGATTTAATTAAATTATTAAATGATAACAATTCATTTGATTTAAGAGAATAGGGTATATTAGCAACATAATTAAATAATTAATGTTATTTAATTAATCAGGAGGAATAAAGTTAGATAAATGATAAAATGGTGAATTAATTAAATAATTTAAAGATAATTCAATTAATAGAGGAAAATAGGGTTTTTGATGATAAATATGTGAAATGAAATTATTTTAGTTATAATGATGTTGATGATGAAAAAAAATCATTCAAGATGTGTGAAATACGTTAGGTCATTTTTACATTCCTACAATAGTGTATATACCTAAGCATAAATATTCCATCATCCATATGCATCATACATCAATATGCATAATCAATGTAACCAATCATCCATAGAAATAATACATACATAAATAACATCCATATCCATAATCCACAAAATCATGATCATCCATTTGCATCATCAAAATAATAAAATGTCCATGTACAGGTCCATCCATCCATCAAATGTCTATATCAATAAAATTCTATATACATATCCTTCAAATAAATGAATACCTATGATATAATCAATATCATAAATAATCATATAATACAACATCCATATCATACTCCCAAGATCCATGTCTTGATAAAAAAAAAAAAAATGTTGACTCATCACTCATCTATCAAAAACATGTGCATCCTACCAAAACTACCACATGTATCATCCTCCCGCCTAACCATTTTTTTTGACATCTAAGTGCATTGAGGAGGGTGGAACTCCCCCAGATTTTGTAGGTTGTCCTCCTTTGCCTCCCCATGGAGGCCCCATCAATCCATTCTTTCTAGATCCCAACCTAGTGATCAAGACCTACTCCACCTTGAGCTAACCGCCTCTAAAAAGTAGGCCTCCTCTCAGCCTCCAAGATGATTGCATAATATAGATCTCTATGATAATGGGTCTCTCAACTAGCCCATATCAGCTATTGAGACATGTCATCTATCACTCCCCTCCTCCCTGAGCCCTACCAATATATTTCTCCTATCTGTATCTATTTCCCCCCCCCTATAGTTGAGTTTGCACTATCCCCCAAGCATCTCGAGCTAGCCTAAGATTATCTCTCTCTGTCATGATTGTCTTTTCATATCTCCCTACAACTTTCCTACCTATTCTTATAGATTTTACCACTCAATTTTCCTCATCACCAGCTCATCTTACAATTGATGTAATAATCTCTATAGCTATGTAATCCTTCTCTCTACTATCATTAACCTCCCCTTCAAATCCATGTCTCCCTATGCCCTCTCCTCTTGTCAAGGTGATGTCAAATTGTTTAACTCGAGCATGATCAGATATATCCTCTCCTCCTTCCTGTCCACCTCCATATATTATGCATCACCCTCATCCTCCTCCTCATCCCCATCTCCTCTCTACCTCTCTCCACTCAATCTTGAGATCTCCTCCATAATGTCCTCTCACACCAATCACTTCAATTGGTGGATGAACCTCCTCTTCCTCACTCTCCTCACCTCTTCCACCATAGCTTCCATCATCCCAACTATAGGTACAATCAAAAGCATCATGGGCTTCAATCGATGTCCCCACCACCACTCTGCATAATGTAGAATGTCCCTTGGGTCATCCACACCACCTTTCCTATCCCATAATACCTATGTCATCTCTCTTCATGAGAAAAAAACTATCCTCAAGACTATCTATATCCCCCACTCCCCTATCTCTTATTATAGTCACAAAAACCTCTCCTCAACCTCAGGTATATCTTTCATGATGCTAAATTATCAGGTCATGCGGTCTGACCTGTATCACTCAATCAAAAATGGCTCTTAGAAGATGAGGTAGCATGGTGTGAATATATACCTATACCACTCCCTATTCTCCTCACAGTCATCTATCTCTTGGTATGGCCTCCATATGATTTCACCATCCTTTAAATCATGCATCATCCATCTCTAGGGTGTCATACTCTACACCACTCTATACCTCAACCCCAACCTCTAGAAAAACACTATTAAATAATTTTCCACCCTCTTCATCCTCTCCCCATTGTTCATGTGATATTGATGTGATCCCAAACCTACACTTATAATAGGGTGATGTGGGTTAATCTCACCCCTTGCTTGAAGCATACAATTTTCATCTCTCAATATAGCTAGGCTAATAGACACATCCCCATGCATACCACTACATTCACTGCAAAATACCTATCATGAAATTTCCCAACATCATGCTAAAGAACTACCTACTCCTACCTAGTAGGAGCACTCCACTAATGAGTTTTCATAAGCACAATTCTAATCCATGCCCCAACTCTCTAGATCCATTTATGTTTGATGCCCTCCCTCATGTGGGTAGGTTTTTCCTCCCAAACATACTCTACAACAAGTTTAGCATGACTTGTATGCTTAATGCCAACACCCTTGATACTCAAATTGAAAACCTCAGGATCTACCACACATCCTCCATGATCATGATGATCTCCCTTGTCGAGAGGTGAAAGGTGCTTGTCTTTGAACTCCACCTCTCCACTAGATATAAGCAATGGTTTGTGTACATGAATCACCGACATCTCAATGATGTACACCAAGCCACACACATCCAATTATTCCTAGTCTACATTTGTAAACTTTGTCACTATCTACAACACTGTTGATCTACTCTCTCAAGTCTATAGGCTTGTTTTCCCCTACATTCATCTAGTCCACATGTCAAGTTTTTCTCTATTTCCTATTCTATCTTTTTTCTAAATTCTTAGGACGATTTTCTCCTTAGGAAAATTCTTGATTCCTACCATGGATCCACCCTTGTAGGGTGCTTCTGCATGTTCTTCAATAGATCTATCCCTTGGGAAAATTTTCCTATCCACCCATGGATATGCTTTTTGTTGCATCCATTCTTCCTCTGGGGGATCCACCTTGTGTGGCACATCCACCTTTGTTATAGTAGATCTTCCTTGGGGTGAATCTACCTTTCATCTATGATTTCCCATCTAACTATGGATCCACCTTTTGGCAGATCTATTTATCCTTTAGAAAAGTTTCCTGGTCTAGGTGCATCCACCCATCTACTTTAGATCTACCCATCGGTAAATCCACCCATCTACTATGGATCTACCCATCGATTGATCCACCCCTCCCCTGATAAATCCACCTATCCATGGCACATCCACCTCTCTAAAATGCAACCGCCTCTCTGTAATGCAAACACCTACTAGTGCATCCACCTAAGTGTAGGTGGATCCATCCTTCCTCCTACATGGGAAAATCTACCCTATCATGTTGGGAATATCCACCTGAATTTTGACTTTGAATCACCATTAATGACTCAAAATTGAATGTATAGGTCAAATTTGAAATGTTTACCTGACCACCTTACTCCCCTCTTTGCACTCATACCCTCACAAGGTTCACCTAGTGTGCAATCACTCATCCACACACCATTAATTTACTCTACTCAATTTGATGTCTCGAGTGCTTAGGGTTCAAATGGATAGTGATTAGCCCTTAAATAATATTTATAACAAACCCTACTTACCCATTTCCTCCTTGTAGCTCCATTTTTCTTCATTCCTTCGCCATTCTTTCTCCTTTTTTACTATGGATCCATTGTTGTCCTTCTTTTTCCATATTTTGAGAGGTTACTTGGGCCCCATTTTCCCATCCAACCTCTCAATGGGGCATCACTCCCTTCATATCACGTTATCTCCCACTTCATTTTTTCCCTCCGTGTTGGGGAATCTCTTTATCCACTTCTTCTATCAATTCGACTATATTTTTCTTTTCTTCAAAACATTGTTATTCTAATATTATTTCAAAGAGGGGAAAAATCTAGACACCTAAAATTGACCACTTCCATTTGGTCAATTTTACCTAGTCATTTCATTTAATTTCCTATCCCTATTAAATAAATAATATTATAATTATTTGGTTAAAATCACCAATTTTCCTAAGTCCTCTAAAGTCCTAAGGTAATTAATTGATTGATTGATTACATTACCTTTCATCCCCGTTTCTCTTTAAATTAAATAAATACTCCTATTTATTTTATTTAATCACCTTTGTTCCCTGAATTTTCTCTCTCCCTTTGTTACATCATATATCATTCTTTATTAATCCATAATCCTAATCCTCATTCACCCACTAATGATGTGTACACACTTAATCCTTGATTAAGAGGCATCACATCCTCCAACTTTTCCCACTTGCCTCATAATAATTTATTCATTAAGCTTAACCTCCACCTAATCCACTCCTTAATCATTTGTACATTCCTAATCTCTTAACCAATAGAGGGATAATCTCCTTTCTATTTACTACCATCTATATTGTCCACTTATCCTGAAAGACTTTCCCTTTTTGGAGAAGCAATCCCACATGGGCCCCCTCTCCAAATTACACCTAAATAATTTTAAATTCTTTTTATTCCCTTCCACATCACCATCTTGGAATGTGAGACAAGAAAGGCCTCTATGAGGAAGATCTTCCCAATATTTTAAGGTTCTTACAAAGTACCCATCTTCCTCTCAAGCCTTCACATGGTGAAAAGAGTCACCATCCTAGGCCTTGAGAGGTCAACTCTCCTTCATTTCCTCTCATGGTGCCACTTGGAATTACCTCATGAGTTGAGATGTCTCAACTCTTCTCAAAATTTTATCTCCCAACTTAAAATCCTATCCATCATCATATTCTCCCTCTCATCAAAGACTAAACACTTAGCCATTTTTAATCAATCCACAATGTTTGAGAAAATTGATGTTGTTATGCTGTCAAATTTACATTGAGCACACATCAAATCTAATTGCACTAGGGCAATCTACACACTAATCTCTCTAACATACTGGGTTTTCATCTAATTTCTAGTAGATTTAAGCTTTTATGCCCTAATATTGAGTATTTATTGATATTTGTATTTTGTTGGGTTTTATTTATATTTCCTTACACATTAAATACACTTTTCACTACACACACTCTAATTAAATGTTGATGCAACTATGCAAGATAATTGTTGATGATTAAAGATTCACCAATAGTGGTATAGTGTGATGGTTAAGTTGTGGATTTATTCTTGCCGTTAAGGTTCAAACCCTACTCAGGTGTTATCGTTCAATTTTTAAATTGGGGATGAGGTACCTCATTTATAACCTCACCAGTTCATAGATCCAAGTCAAAATCATTTATCCCTTAAATTTTTTATTGATGATTAAATGATTATAACTAATAACAATCTAAATCAAATCAATAAAGACAACTAATAACAATCTAATTCAACAAGTGATTCCAAATAATCTTCATTATTAAGAGCACTATAATTACCTCAACTGGCGCTTGCTTAGGTGACTGCAATCTCACATAATCTAATCAAATATTAACTCTAGGATCCACACATTGAATAAATCTATATCCTTTCTTGAATTCTAGAAATGTAACACAATTTTGATAAAAAAAAGAGGTACTAATAGAAAGAAAATAAATCTAGATCCCCATTTCATACAAGATCTATCCTAAGAATTGGAGCTAGGATAGTATTTTTCTAACTTTTCATCATACTCCTATCCCTACATTCTTTTACTAGCCATTCACACATTTGTGCCAACCAAGTCCTAGAATGTTTGTGTAATCAATTCAAATAAAAAAAGGATTCAAATCATGAATTCAAATCCTATTCTTCATCTAATTGAAATCTCATATTAAGATAAGGAATTGCAAAAAAATATGGAAGAAATAATATCTCTCACCCACAACTCCTTGTTGCATACAAAATATGTTTGTGGTTGTGCTCCAATATATTTATTATTGAGATATGATGATATGTGATTTCTCAAATTGACACCATGAATTTGAACTTCATGAGATTATGAAAATGGTCTACAAGAGGTGCTATTTATAAATTTGATGGATGGTTGATCAAGGGTTGAGATTGATTGATCTGATTGGGAGAAGGAGAATCATCCAAGTGTCACCTTGTGATTTATGCACTTAAAAAGGGGTCCAATATTAAAGGTATGTGGATGTTCATCAAGATTCTCTTGGGAAAATATGAAGGATGAGGATAAAAGTACCCTTTTGAAAGTCCAAAATGTTCTTTTTTGGAGACATGTGAAGGGTGAGGATTTTCTTAACGAAATTCATGGATGATATTTGATTAGAGGATCTTATGGGGAAGTGGGAAGCATGAGCTATGTACATGCATGGAATCTACAATTTTGACCATGGGCTATGTATGCTTTTAGATGTGCAAGTGGATTTATTGGTAACTAATTAGTTTCAATCAACTAATCATTTTAGGGGGAATTTTTGGGGAATTGAATAAATAAATTATATTTTTTTGGAAGACTGGGATATGAAAGGTGAAATAAAAAATAAATTTTGAACTAAGGCCTATAGAGGAAAGGGCTAAAATAATAAATTAATTAATTCAATAATTTGAATTTATTTAAGTGGTGCTAGGAAGATGATTACAAAGGTCAATAAATATTTGGTTTTACTTAATTGGCATTGAAAGTGTATAAATGTAGGTGAATCAAGTGTGGTTAGGATGTGGATGATTTTAAGTATCTAAATTTTTTCCCTCTTTGAGGTAGAATTGTGAATAGAATAAATAATACAATTTAAAAGAAGAATAAAACATAGTGGCTTTGGAAGAGATGTGACTAGTGATAGGATGCCTCAAATATTAGGAGGAAGGTGATGAAGAGGAATATGTTGGGTATTACCCCTTGAGAGGAAAATTGGGTTTGAATAACATGAGTGTGCTCTCAAAATGGATTAAGTGTTTGGAGGATAATATATAAATGGAGATAAAAGGATGGATATATTAGGTTAGAATATTGATTGAGAGGTAGAGTGAAGGGAGATGAAAATCGACATGAGGTGATCATCATGTTAATCAATTGAGAAACCTTATATTTGATGGAACACTTGATTTTAGGCATCAAGGTATAAGTACCAAGGTAACAATGTGTCAAATTCATAAATGATTGACTTAAATTGAAGGGTTGACAATAAGCATATGTCATATGCCACTATAATATGTAAGACCATTATGCCATTCTGATGGTATTCTATAATGACTATGAAAAATGCAAGAAAAAACATAATAAACACAAGAAAGCAAGAACATATGATAAAAATATAAACAAATATTTTCCATGGCTTAGTTAAAAAAACATGATTGATGATGATGAGAAAAATGTGAGGATTGGGAACAATATATTCCAAATAGAATTATTTGAATAAAATGGATCAAGGTTTACAAAAGGGAAAATAACAAAAATAAGATATGCTCTAGATGATCCACTAGATTCCTTGGCAAGATTGACATGGATTTAGATTTATTGCATTGAAATAGACTAATTTTGGATTTCATGGGAGGTGAAGGCTTATAACTGATGACAAGGGAGAGATAATTCTAGAGATAAAGATGAAATTATAATTATTACTTAGGTAAAGGATGAGAGTGATGGATTGATGGATGGAGGGGTTGAGGAGTAAAGAGAGTATCACAAGAAGAAAATGTTTGTGACATGCATAGAGAATATGGGAGGGATTGAGGGTATTTTAAAGGTTTTTAAGTTGCGATCTACAAGAACTAGGTCACATAGGAATAACATGCCCCACACTAGATATGTTATTCATTTCCTTGTGTGCAAGTTCTCTTATTATCTAGATGATGTTTTGAGAGTATGAACATGTCCTTATCAAGGTCAAAAATAAGGAGGGATGATGGATTGGATAAGTTGGGAGAGGAATAGTGATGTAATGGATGGGTAGATATGATGGGAGGAAATTTACCCCAAGTGTAGGGTGATCTTAGATTACTGATTTATGCATGCACCTAGTTTCCAAGTTTTCATCATGGTAATTATCTAAGGAATTATAGGAATAGTTTTCACCTTTGGATTCTTTTTCTCTTTACTTGTGTTTTTTGGATTTTTTTTTTTTTAGTTTTTGATTTTTTGAAAAAAATAAAAATTGGAATAGCAATGGAAGGATAGAGATTTAGACTTGGGAATGCTCAAATTGGATTATGAATGGAAGTTTATATTCATGTGTTCTCTCTAGTGTTAGTGTATAGTATCCCTTACTAAATAATTTCTTAATAAAAACTACATTAGTTTTCATTGTGTTCATAACCATTGGTAGAAGCCTTATTGGTTTCTAAGTTAGATTTTCTAAAATATACACATGGTACCATCACAGGTCCAATATTGGATTATTTTTATAATGGAATTGGAAATAAATTTAGATTGAGGATGATAAGATGATGAAGGAATGATAAAATATCATTGGAATAATATTAACCATGACCAATGGTTGTACATAATGGAAGTTGAAAGTTGGAATTAGGATGCAACATTTTGGGTGTGTGGGACTTTGAATGTTTGGATTTAAATGGGGGATTTAGGATTTAGGATTTTTGGGTGTAGGGAACCAAAATTTATTTAGGATATTTAGAATGGGTATGAGTGGATTTAGATGAATGGTTTCAAGATCTAGATGAGGAATATATTTTTTTGGTTTTGGGGAGGGGATTTCATTTTGAAGTGTGGATTTGGATGCACCACTTTGGTTTAATATTTCTTTCTTTAAGAACCACATTATTTTGGTATTTTATTTTTTCTTGGCAGGCCTATATGAATTTTTTTATGTTTCTTTTGGATTTTATTTTGATTTAGTATTGTATGTCAACATGTTGTGATATAGTAATTAATGCTTAGATTATTGACTTATTTTATTTATATGCTTGTACATCCAAATTTCTTTCAAATTTTATGTGTTTGTCCCATAGGGATATATTATCTTAAAATCCCATGAATTTAGTGATAGATTCATCATTTATAATAAGTCCAATTATCTATGCATTTTCATCTTGATTGGGGTTTTAGTGGATGGATAGCTAAAGTTAGTGATAGGGGTGACTGAATGATTGGTGGAAACAAAATATTTATAGGAGTCAGAAGAGGCACCTATTTTGATGTTGGGGGACGTTTTTGTAGAATTAGAAAAGGTGTTACCAACATTTTACCATAATATCTATAGTTAAGGATCTAAAATTCTAGATTTTATTTGATTTTTATGGGCTCTAGGATGCCTTGCTCAAGAAATCCCAATCTTGTACTTTCATAATTCATGTTTTGATAGATACAATATGTAATGAACTTATTATGTTATAAATAATACATCAATCCATTTTTATATGGGTAAGGAGTGGCAATTGTTTTATTTTTCTTAATGGAAAGAAAAACTAGATTGGATAAAGGTGGTTGAACCAAGGTGATAAGATCATGGCCCAATGATGGGTTCAAGGATGGGATCAATATGGGTTATTTGACCTTGACATGGTATGAGATCATGAAATGGATTATTGTGGATGATTGTATCTTCATTTAGGTGGGGACATGTTTGGGCATGATTTCAAACAAATATAGAAATTTTTAGATTTTTTTGATGATATGTTGGAGGGATGGTGTTAATTTTTTATGGTGATTTTAGTTCCAAAAAAGGTAGGTCCATAATCCCAAAATAAAATACCTTCAGAGTTAGGGATGTGTCATCAAGAGGGTAAAAGGGGGTTAATCAAGATATTGTATATGATTAATGGGTAATGACAACAATGGGTGATCTATCCTACACTTGGGATTGCTTAAATTGGGAGGGATATTCCCAAATTTATCCTTAATAAGCTTTTATATCAAATAGAATGTAACATGACAATAGTAATCAATAGCTACACCAATTCTAAATCATTTAATCACCTTAATTAGGTAGTAGAGTCAATCAATCCATCATTTAATCACTTGTATACTTATTAGTAATAGGAGGAAATTAGTCATATGTTAGGATATACATATTTTTCTTGATTTAATGTTGTTAACCAAGGAACTATCTTATGCAAACCCCAAATATCTAAATCATTAGAGAATCATGGCCAATATTTTTGCACCTTTCCACTATGTAAGAAATATTAAATGAAATCATCTTAAATGGATTATAATATTGTTTTTATTCATAGGTGCATGTTCAATGTGTTATTAGCTATATAAGAGGTTGTATACATCTAATTTTTCTTTGACATAGTAATAATAATTGGGTTAAAGTCTACATTAGGTGTAGTTGATTATTTTCTTGTTATATTTTATTTGATGTATAAGCCCTTAAGGAAACCTCTAATAATATCCCTCTTAGGTTTAAGCTGAGTCCAAAGTGTAGGAGAGACCACACAATAATATTTTTACCCATTAATCATTTGTAGTATATTGATGAACCCCCATTTTACTTTCTTGACAACAAATCCTTAGCCATAAAGGTGATAAATTTTCTAATATCACGGACCTACGTTTTTCGGAAGTAATATGTGCAACTAGTTATTAATGTATGGATAGATTATTTGAGTTTGACACATGGATAGGGAATATATCTTTGACATGTATAGATTTTTGATTTAATGAAAATTATAGAATTAGGGTGGATGGCCATGCTCATGAATGACATAAGATGATCCATGTTGTAATATTCCATAAATTGGCTTGTGGGTTTTGGCTTAGTATTTTTTAAATGGTCCTTCGAGAAAATATTTTAAGGTGACATTATTCAACTAGTGATTTAGTTTATGGGGATGATTGGGAAGATGAATTATTTGCATAGGAGGTGGAGGCTACAAGGTACTCACATGAGGAGGGGATTTGGGATATGTATGGGTGATATGAAGGTATTGGGTTATTGAGTTTTTCCCTCGCCAAAGGTATCAAAAGGTGATCAATGGATATGTATTGAGAATTAGTCAGATAGCTCATTCTATTCGATGCTTAGTTGATAGGACTTTTTTAAGGAAATTCCATATAAGGATTCACGAGTAAATTTTTCTTTGTCCACAAGATTCTCATTATAATCATAGGGATTATATTATTCTTGGTCGATAAAGCTAGCACCATCATCATCAAAGGACTTTTTAGATTGGGTGTGACAAGGGGACTCATAAAAAAAAAAATAGATTCATGGTTTTAGTTTGAATTTCATTTAAATTTTGGCTTTTGGAGTAGCTATAATTTTAATATGTTGGAATAATTGGACGCTAAGATTTGTTTGGATATCAAAAGATCTTAATATTTGGATTTGATTTTTCTAAAGCTTATATTTTTGTATGTTTTAGATTTGGGTGGATGATTAGGGATCAAGACCTTAGGAGGATGAAATGATTTAATTTTTTATTTGTTTAGTACACTTAAAATAGGATAGGTTCCTAAGAAATTTTTATTTGGGGTTTTAGATGACCATACTTAAGCTAGGAAATTTCTTGAGTAAGTTTGATTTTCATCAAATATTTAGATTCCTAAGTTAAGTTTGGATAAGTTCTTAAGTATTGCTCAATTAGGATTGGATGGTTGATCTTAAGGTCTCGATTTTGCTGGACTGAATTGGGTGATTAATTTAGGATTGAATTATGGATTATGATTTGGATGATGTATTTTTACTTGAATAGATTTTGATGATTTCTAAGATGTGAAATACATAGTATGATTTGGACAAGAGTTTAGATGATGTGGTTAGGATTTGGAAATTGGTTTGGATGCTAATATTTGGCTTGTAATTTTATTTTTAGACTTTGATCTTGATTTTATCAAAATTTGGATTTTAATTTTAATTTTGCTGGTGAAAAAGTTTGATTATTTTTTATTTAAAGGGAGTACTCATGGGTTTAGACAAGGAATATTTCCAAACACATTAAAAACCTATATTTTTAAGTAGGAGTGTGAATTATTGTGAACCCACTAGTATGCCTTATCTATGCATCGAATATAAGGCCCATGATGAGGCACTAACCATTTTATCACCCAATATTTTTCAAAAGGATTGAGGGGAGAGAAAACATGGTCTAAAAACTCATTTTAGGGGAACAAGGTGAGTATATTTTTGGAGATAACTGCTTACCAATGCATCAAAACTAAACACAATCAATAGGTCCTATCTAATGTGTACATTATTTCTAGGCGATGACCTTCATATACCTAAATTTATGTGAGGTTGGATTTAATGAAATGAGGGGTTATGTCTAATCACTTGGTGTCAAAGGGTAACTACTCTCCTCTTTCACTTTTCAAGGTATAAATTTATTTAATATTAGTTAATTATGTAGATGTCTCCTTAATGGGAGATTATTTTAAATATTTGACAATTGTGTATACCTCTCCAAAACATGAGGGTTCAATTCATGTCCTTAGTGATAAAATATAAGGAAGACCTAGTAGAGGAAATAAAAATCAAGCACTTTTAATCTCTAATATTTTCTTGTGATGCAAGAAGATAAAATACATAAATTAGTTTTTTGGGGATTAAAAACCATAAAATAGAAAAAAATAGTGTCTTTGACCTCCAAGATTGATTTTTATGTAAGGAGAGAGCATAAACACTAATTTTTTCTCAAAATCATGACACAAAATATGAATTACCCCTTAAAAAATTAAATGTGTACAACTAGATTTAGTGGAAAATGATTCCTTTGGCAAGTGAACCTACAAAAAATGTACTATATCCTTAAAGAAATTTTGGACAAGTGGGGAGCTATAAGGACAAGAGATTAATATAAAAAAATTAATTAATTAAATTCTCAACTCTAAGAAAATAATAGAATTTAATGCACACAATATATATGTTTCCAAAAATTTAAAATTTTGAACTAAGAATAGATGCACTAAAATATAAATAGAAATACCAAAAGATAATTTTAGTACTTACCAAAGATAACTTGTAAATATGCAAATAGCTAGAGATGGATGCATCATTCTATTATGAAAACATTAAAGGAAAATTTACACATTGAATTTCATGGATTACACAATTAAACAAAACGTGATAGAAAAAATTCTCAAAAAATGAAAACTAAAAGTAGGAAATTAGAAATGATGGTGGAAAAAGAGATTAGAAAGCTCAAAAATTGGAAGAAACTTAAAAGGATAAGAAGTAGGACCGAAAAGGTCAAAAGAGAGGAAGCAATTGCTAGGGAAGTAGAGACACGAACACAATGATGTGTAAGAAATATTTTTTTTATTTTTGGAACAAACATACCAAACCATAGTGAAGGAAAGGTTCTCTTGGAAAAGGATGAAGGGTGAGGATAAAAAAGGACATGTTTGGAAGTCCAAAAATTCTTTTCTTTTTCATACATATGAATAGTTAGGAATTTATTATAAAATGGATAAATGAGATTGCATGAGATTATTTTTTAAGGAATTAAGAATCATGGGCCATGTACATGCACGACATGTGTAATTTTTACCATGGGTTAAGCATGTTTAGGAATGTTCAAGTGGATTTTTTAGTTTAACTAATTTTTTTAGTCAACTAAAGATTTGAGAGAAATTATTTTGGGAATTAAATAGATACATTGTATTTATTTTATTTTTTGGAATATCGAGATAAGAAATGACAACTTATTTAAATAAAGTTTGAATTAAGATTTCACTATAGAGGAAAGAGATTTAAAATAATAAATTAAATAAATAAATGATTTGAACTTATTCAATTATTGTGATGAAGTGACTTGAAAGGTTAATTAATTAACTGGTTTTATTTAATTAACATTGAAAGGGGATAAATGTGGGTGAATCAAGTGTGTTTAGGATGTGGATAATTTTAGGTGTCTACATTTTGTACCTCTTTGAGATGGCATTGCAACTAGAAGTAGTACAATTTTTAAAGAAAAATATAACATAGTGTCTTAGGAAGATATGGTACTAATGGAAAGGTCCCCAATCATTGGAAGGATGGGAGTGATGAAGAGGAAAAAAGTAGGTATTTTCCCCTCAAGAGGATAAGTGGGTTTGAAGAATATTGATTTGGTTCGAAAATACATGAAGGGTTTATAAGCTAACATATAGAAGGATATGATAGGATGTATATATTAGGATAAGAATATTGATTGAGAGGAAAAGGGGAGGAAAATGTGAATGAATACAAGGTGATAGTCATTCTTGTTAGTTAAGAATTTTTTTATTTAATGTATCACTTAATGTTATACATTGACGTATAAGGACCAAGGTAACGATGTGTAAAGTCCGTGAAGGAATGACTCAAAAGAAAGGGTCACAAAAAATAATATTTCATTTGACACCAAGTTATAGAAGATCATGATGTTTTTGTGGTGGCATAATAAAATGACCATGAAGCATACAAGAAAAATGATAATACACACAAGAAAGAAAACATACATGCACAAATGATGAAAAAAGAAATGAATATTTCCCCTCGATTAGCTAAAAACTAATTTGATTGATGATGATATTGATGATATAATTTTTTATGGTAAGAATAACATGAGGATTGGGAATGGTATATCCTAATGATGATAGTTTGAGTAAAATAGATCAAGGTTTCTTAAAGGGATAGGAAAAAAAAGATATGTTTTGGATAATGAGCTATATTTCTTGGAAATATTGGCATATATTAGGATTTTTTGCATTAAGATGGTATAATTTGGGATTGCATTGAAGGTGGAGGCTTGTAATGAATGAAAATATAGAACCAAGTCTAGGGACGAGGATGAAATTATGGAGGGATTAGTCAAATAAGGGATGGTAAGGATAGATAAATGGATAGAGGGCTTGAGGATGAATGCTTGAAGGAAGCATGAGCATAGAGAGTATCACAAGAAGTTGATTTCCTTGACACAAAAAGAGAAGATGGAAGGAATCAAGAGTTTTTGGGGGGGTTTCACAATGTGATCTCTAGTGATTGGTTTAGATAATAATAATGTCCCATTCTAGATATGTTTCTCATGATGTAAATTTTTCTCATATTATCCAAAGCATGTTTTGAGAGTTTTCCCCTATCCTTATCAAGATCAAAATCAAAAAGGGAGGATGAAATAGATACAATGGGATAGGTGTACATATGTAATAGATGGGTAGAAATGATGGGAAAATCATTCCAATGATTGTATGATACTCTTAGACTATAGAGCTATTTGTGATAACTATTTTATAGGTTTTCATCATGGACTTTTCCAAGGTTCCATAAAAATGGTTTTCACTATTAGACACTTTTTTATTTACTAATTTTATTTTTATTTTTATTTTATTTAGAATGGGATGGGAGGGATAGAGTTTGGATTTATAAATTATTACACTAGATTATGGATGGAAGGTTGGATTCAAGCATATGTTTTCATGGTGAGTAGATAGAATCCCTTTCTGAATAACTGCTTCATATAAACTACATTAATTATCATTAATTTCATAAATATTCATAGAAAATTTGTTGGTTGCTAAGTTTTCTTCTCTAAAATGTACACTATTGTAGCTCTAACAATGAAGGATCCTATCAAGGGAAGTGGAAGGTAGGTTGGATGGAGGGTGATAGGGATTAGGAAAATACTAGGATTAAGGGTGTGTGATATGTTGGATAATGGATTGGATAATAGAAATTAGGTGAGAATGATGGGGTATTAAAGGCATGAGAAAATTTCCTAGGACCTGGGACCAACAATTGTACATACCATGTGTTGAACATTTAGAATACTAAGAGGGGAATGCATCAGTATTCTATAACTTTTTGAACACAACAAATTCAAACATCAAACCATATTAACTAAAATAAGAAATGAAAGAATGAATCATCCACAAAGCCACAAAGCACATGAGCACCAAGATTTTTATGTGGAAACCCTAAAAGGGAAAAACCATGATGAGAATTAGCTCACAATATATTATATTCAGCTATAGTATATTATAGGGGCTCACTATTAGGATTACACTGTCCTTATAAGGCTCATAGCTAGAGTTAAGTACAATACAAAAATGGTGTCTCATTTCCAAAATATGAACTAATACAAAATGCACCTTCCTTGTTTTGCATTTCAGTTCTTTTGAAGCTCTGAATATGAAGTACTTATTTGCTTAGCAGTCACTCAATAACTCTACTCAAATTCTAAACTTTTACCATTGAATTCGCATATTCGCATTATACAACACCACTCACATCTGATATGTAATTTATGCTCACACATTCACCTATATTTCTTCTCTCTTTAAATTCCAAAATATCTCATATATATATACCCAAATACATCCACACACATCAAATAGGTCAGCCTAATTAGATGTAAACAAAACAATCCAAAATAGCTCTTATTGGCACCACAAAATACTTAATTTTAAGTCAGCATGTACCCAAAATAGATCCACCTACCATCCACAAAGTATATTTAATCTTATGAATGCATATCATGTATTAGGTCAGCCAAGAATAGGACCTAGTCACAAAAAATTCCAATTATATACATGTTTCTCAAAATAAACACCTTCTAGATTTGATATTTCTTTAGTTTCTATTTTCATCGACATCAAAGAGACTACCTTTAGAACCGTAGCATCAAAACATTCTTCATAAGAAAATGCAAAATATCCCATGATGGTATACTGAACAAGCAGATGGCACTAATATAAAGAGTTTAACTCTGTCATTGATATCTTCCAGTACTCTTCACAAAACTTCTTGAGATATTGAATATATTTGTATGAACTAGTCATAATAATATGGTTATAAGCGGATATTTATACCTCATCATGTGGTGAAGTGCAGACCTAAAAACTGATGCACTAAACCTCAAAACCATTAGCAAAGAACACTTAACCAAACTTCTGATAGATAATCTTTTCAATATAGTTAGTATTTGTACAGATAACACTAAGAATGCTTCCCCACAATATTGACATCAATGAAAACATTGGGTTAGTTGAATCAACCTATGTATGCACACTTCATGCTCATGTTGCCAAGTTGCATCAACACTGATTAACACTATCAAACTTCCAAACTTCCAACAATCTCCCCTTGTATCATTAATGGCAACATGCATATCAAAAAAAAAAATCATATCATGAAACAAAACCATTTCTTCCTAACCTTAACTCCCCCTTTCAAAATTAATCTTGACTTTTCAAACTCCCCATTAACCTTGATTTTCCAAAAAGGTTTTCTAAACATCCAAAAAAAAATTTCTTCTCACTATCTCTCCACTATCTACCTCTCCCCCTTTGACATCAATGGAAAAGGTCATGCAAGGGTCTCGTATATTTCCCTTGGATATATGTATGCATTATTTTCAAAAATATAATTTGATAAAAAAAGGATGACATATCAACCTAAAGATGTAGATCCCTTGATATTTTAAAGAGTATCCTATGAAGTAGATTTTCCTTCTTCCTAAGAGCCTTTTGCATGTACAAGAGTCATGTATAGTAGTTCAAGTTTTTTTAAAGACTCTATTCCTTCTTCCATAGTGTTGGGGCTAAGATTTATTTCTGATAGTTTGTCAGCACTAGCAAGGGCACTGGATATAGGAGTGTGCCTTATTTTTAGTAAATCTCTTAGTGCCACATTCTACTTTATTCTCTCTATACTCTAATTCTCTAAGCTAAATATTTTTTCTTGTAGTTGCATGATGTAAGACCACCTTTGTTTGTCCCTATCATTTTCCAAACTATAAACATCTGTTTGAGTTCTCAACCAAATTTTATTCTGACTCATTTCATTATTTGTATCTAGTGTCTAGTTAGACCAATTCAAACAAAAAGATATTAATTCCTATACTTCTTCTTCAAAATCTTGAACATCCTTCAATTCCTTCAAGACTCTATGATGTGCACTTGCACATTTCTTCCTGTTGTATTCTAGATTCTCCTCTATAGTCCTTGCTTCTGACTCATTTCTTGTTTGTTATTTTAATCCAAAGATGTATGCCTTTAATGAATCAACCATACTCCTAAGATTTTCTATAGTGGATGTTGATGAATTAATGCTAGCACTAGGAATTACCTCTTGTAAATATTTTATTGCTTCATCCAAGTCTTCTGTACTTTCAATTTCATGCTCACGTAGGGTCACATAAAATCAACTTCCTTCTTGTTATGTAACCTCTTGTTTGATAACAACACTTTTTATTTTCTTACCTATTATTCTTGAACTATTGGAGGCTTTAGTCATAGACCTTTCTTCTAAACATTCTCTGTTGGGGTCCTTTGGGCTTCCTAAAATCACTTATGCATAATAATCAACTTCTTTCATAGTCACTTCACAATATAACTCGAAAATCCACACAAGTCTAGGCTCAATTGCTTCTATGTAATAAAAATTAGTAGAGAAAAGGAAATTGATGTCTCCGGAGTATTTTTCCACCACACTCTCTAGACTTCTTATTCTCTTATTCATCCTCATCCAAAACATTCCAAAGAATGTTACAAAAGTAGCTTCTTGAGCATCCAGTCCACCAAGATTCATCATGATATTTCTTATCTAGTGTGCTACCAATCTTATACCTGACCATTCCACTTTTCCAATTACTGGTATCTCCTTCATGAAGTAGAAAAGTAAGGAAACTATCAAAGTACCATACCTAAATGTATTATTTTTGTTCTTTTTTATTTCTTTCAAATTCTTCACCAAGTGTTGTGAAAGTAACTCGCAAAGATCATAATCCCTAGAATTCTCAATCATATCAAATGCAATGTGAGTAGCAATAGTAGATACTATATAGCCATCATTAGGTACACAAATTTTATTTCCAATAAGCATTGTGGCATACCAGATATCCAAATTTCCATATGTACTCAAGATAAGCTCTTTTCCGTGAAGATTTGCACTAGTCTTTTCAATTAATTCTTGGTCATTGATAGACTTCTGCCTTAGAACTGGTCTGTGGGACCACAAACTAGTCACATCCCTTATTTATTCCCTGGTTATTGAGTGTGCACTATCAATCCAAATAGATTCATCATGAATCCTGCTCAATACAATTTGAATGTACTTATCGAATTAAAATAGTGGAAATTTCTGCCATACGTCCAATTTCTTTTCAACTAGGGTTTTGTATTCCAGTTGATGGTAGTATAACTTTCTTCCAATTCACTTGACCACAAAATACTCAATCGAATAGGGGAAATTTATTTTATTTTCCATATATGTATGCAAAAATATCCTTGATGGACAAAACTCTAAGGGGAATGCCAAAAAATGCACTTGCCAAGTCTTTCGACATCTTTTTCAAGGAATAACTCTTCAATTTAATTTTTGGTTTCTATGAGACATTACATACCCTTGAACCATCCATTGCATTAAAGATTAAAATTCTAGAAAAGAATTGTGTAAGCAGAATACCTCTTGAATTTTCTTTGGTGAAGACTAGGATTTTGATGTTTTGCTTCTAAAAGATGCCTCGAATCCATTTCCTCTTCTTCAATTTACATTTACTTCACATCAAATGAATTTGTCTTCTCAAATATGTTTTTAACTCCATGATTTGATTCACATTAATAATTGTGTCAGCAATAAATTCTTCATAAAAATCTGTCAAACTTCAAACCATTGTATCCACAGTTAATCTTTAGATGCTCCATAGACTTCCATATCACAATATTTCCTTCCGTAAATTTATTCTATAGCTTCAGAAATTCCTTTTCCATGACATATCTTTGTGCCAAGATTTGACACCTTGTATTTCAGGGGGCTGTTAGAATTTTCTATTATTTCTCCCGAATAATTATATGTACCATAGGTAGGTACATATGTATTTAAAGTTCCTAATTCATCTCTATTATTAGAATCATGTTTATTTCTCCATATCTTTTCCATTTTTTTCTTAACCTTGGTAGGATTAACTTTCTTCACATATTCATTCCTCTTTACCAGATTAAATTGTCTTCTATTTTTGCTTCTACATAATCTTGAAATGTGTCTAGACATGTTACAATTGTAGCACACAAAATTTTTCTATCCAAACTGATTTGTATTCATTCTTGATCTACATTGGTTAGCCTTATGTCCAAATACATTGCATGAATAATAGTAGCCATTAAAATATTGAAAAAATCTCCTTGTGTTATATCTATTCAACATTTGACTTCTACACTTAGTACTTCTATGTCTAAATTTCTTGCATGCAAAACATTTTCCGAAGAAGAATCCAACATTCTGACTCATTCTATTCCTACATTCTATTGTTTTATGTCAATATTTATTGCATGAAAAAAAATAATCATTGAAATATGGGTACCTTTGAGCATTTGGTTGTCTAATAGGTCTTCCAATATTTATTTTCTGATTTCTGAATTGTCTCCTATTTCCTTGAGTGTTCTTTTGATTTTCAACCTTGATAGATGCCTGATTTTCCTTTGAACTTTGTCCTTCTTCAAGTCCCAAACCACCTTTTTCCTTAGAGGGTTTCTATATTGCAAGTAATTCATCAAGCATTGTAGTACTTATTTTGAATTTCTCCTCATGTAACCTTGCCTTCTCTGAACTTCTTGATTTGTTCTCTAAATTTTTTGATGCATTCATTTGCTTCTCCTAGGATTTCCTTCAATCTTTTTTTCCCTATTTCAACTCTGTTAAATTCTTCAAGAGGAGCCTTAAGTTCTTCTTTGACAAACATGTAGTCATCTTCTACATATTTAATTGTAAAAAATTATTCTAGAGGAATAAGACACTTCTTGTTTGCCATGTGTTCAAACTTCCAAGATCTTCCTCAAGATGTTAGGATTTTCTCCAAGGACCCTAGCTCTGATACCAATTGATGAACACTCAAAATACTAATAGGTGGGTTGAATCAGTATTCTATAACTTTTTGAACATAGAAAATTCAATCATCAAACCATGTTAACTGAAATAAGAAATGAAAGTATGAATCATTCACAAAGCCAAAAAGCACATGAACAATAGGATTTTTACATGGAAAACCCAAAAAGGGAAAAACCATGGTGGGGATTAGCTCACAATATATTATATCTAGATATAGTATATTGCAGGGGCTCACTGCTAGAATACACTGTCCTTATAAGGCTCACAACTAGAGTTAAGTACAATACAAAAATGGTGGCTCACTACCAAAATATGAACTGATACAAAGTGCACCTTCCTTGTGATGTATTTTGGTTCCTTTGAAGCTTTGAATATGAAGTACTACTATGCTTAGCAGTCACTCAACAACTCTACTCTGATTCTAAACTTTTACCACTAAATTCGCATATTTGCATCATACAACACCAATCACATCTGATATGTAATTTATGCTCACACATTCACCTATATTTCTTCTCTCTTTCAATTCCAAAAAATCTCATATATACCCAAATACATCCACAAGCATCAATTAGGTTGGCCTAATTAGATGTAAACAAAACAATCCAAAATAGCTCCTATCGGCACCACACAAGATTTAAAATCATCTTTTCACTCAAGTAAAATGTGCAATACTTAATTTTAAGTTGGCATGGACCCAAAATAGATCCACCTACCATCTAAAAGGTATATTTAATATTCTCAATGCATATCATGTATTAGGTCAGCAGGAATAGGACCTAATCACAAAAAAATCAAATTATACACATGTTTCTCAAAATAAACACCTTCCAAATTCAATATTTCTTCAATTTCTCTTTTTCGTTAACATCAAAGAGACTACCTTTAGAACCACAGAATCAAAACATTCTTCATTATAAAATGTGGAATCTCCCACACTAGTATATTGAACAAGGAGATTACAGTGATATAAAGAGTTGAACTTTGTCATTGATATCTTCTAGTACTCTTCATAAAACTTCTCGAGATCTTGAATATAGATGCATGAACCAGTCATAATGATATGGTTACAAGCATAGAGTTATACCTCATAATGCAATGAAGTGTGAACCAAAAATCTGACACACTAAACCTCAAAACCATAAAAAAAGAACACTTACCCAAACTTCTAATAGACCAGTTTTGCGATATAGTTAGTATTTGTATAGATAACACCAAAAATGCTTCCCCACAATGAAGACATCAATGACAACACTAGGTCAGCTGAATCAACCTATGTGTGTACACTTCATGCTCATTTTTCCAAGTTGTATCAACATTGATCAACATTGATAGACTTCCAAACTCCCAATACCATGATGTATGTTGAAGCTTGGGATTAGGATGCAAGATTTTGGGTGTATGGGATTTTAAATGTTATGATTTAGATGGAGGAGTTAGGATTGTTGATATTGGGATGTATGAGACCAAAATGGATTTAATAATTCTAGAATGAGGATGTGTGGATTTACATGAAGGGTTTTGGGATTGGGATAGGGGATGGGGTGGTATTTGGAGGTGTGTATTTGAGTACAACACTTTGGTTTAGTATTACTTTGTTTAGGACCCACATTGTCTTTATGTTTCCTTTTCTCTTAGTGGGCCTATGTGTCCTTTTTTCTTTATGTTGTTTTTTATTCTAATTTTGATTTAATATTGCACATTAACACATTGTGAAATGGTGGTTCTTGAATTTTTGTGCATCCAAATCACCTCCAAAGTTTATGCTTTGATCTTGTGGGGAGATTATTTTAAAATATGATGAATTTAGTGATAGCTTCATTATTTTGAATAAGTCTAATGGTGTGTGCATTTCTTAATCTTGATTAAGGATTTTAGCGGATGGATGACTAAGGTTAGTGATACATTCAATGAAAGGATTATGATGGAGGTGGTAAGGGTGCAAAAAGGATAGGTATGAATTAAATCTTGATAAGAGAAATGAGAGGCACCTATATTGAAGTTGGAGGAATTTTTTGTAGGATCAACATAGGTGTTACCATTATTTTTCCTAGCTAAGGCCCTGAATTTTTGTATTTTCCTTTATTTATATGGGATCTAGAATTCCTTTCTTGTGAAGGCCTAATACTCTACATTGATAATTTATGTTTTAATAAATATTTTTTGTAATGGAATACTTATTGCTTCATAAACTAGATTTGAATATAGGGGATGGGTTTTGGGAATTATCTTGATAAATTATTTGATCTTAAGATGGTATGGGATCATCGAAGGAATTGGTGTGGATGCTTGGGTCTTGATTTATGTGGGACATGTTTGGGCATGCTTTCGAACAAGCTCTTGACATATCCTATTTTTATGGATGATATGATGGAGGGATAGTGTTAGGTTTTGGTGATGCCACTAGTCACTAACATGTGGATAGAATATTTGAGTTTGGCACATGGAAAGGGAAGTTGTATTGGAAATTTATGGATTTTTTATTTAAAAACTTTTATGGACTTAGGGTGAATGATCACATTTTTTAATATATAGGATGAGTGGTGTTGTAGAATTCTACAACTTGGATTATGGTTTTTGGCTTAATATTTTTTGTGTGAATAGTCCTTATATAAAATCCTTAAATGTGATGTTATTAGATTGGTGATTGGATTGAATGAGGCGGGTTGTATTATAAAGGTTTAAAGGATGAAGGATTTTTATAGGATGTGGAGGCTAGAAGTCATGTACATGAGGTGGGGATTTGTGATATAGATGGGTGATGAGGGACTTGGGTTAGAGAGACATTCTTGTTGTCAAAGACATCACAGGGATGACCAATGAATATGCATTGATAATTAGGAAGATAGATTTTTCCAATTGGTTCTTGGATGATAGGTTCTTGATGGTTTATGCTTACACTATTCAATGAACAAGACAAATGAGAGGGGGGTGAATCAGTTGTAGAAAATTAAACCTTCAAAACCCTGAATAGTAATCAGATCCAAAAGAATTCATTAAACCCTTATTTTGTTAATGTGATTAAACATGAAATGCAAATAAAAAACTTGAAATAGCAACTCCATACACAAGAGAACACCATATTTACGTGGAAAAACCAATGAGTGAAAAACCATGGTGACGATTAGCTCACAACATAAGTAATTCCAAAGCCAGTACAAGGGCCCACTATCCAAAAGGGCTCATAGCTAGGGCTCACTTCCATAAAAATAAATACAAGAAGATGGAAGAATAATGTTACACAGAGCACTTTCTCAATGCAAAAAGCAATCCACCAAAATTCTCCAACAATATTATAGCCTTGCTTGAATGATTTTGGATGCCTTCAACTCACTAGCTTTAGGAACCTTAACACTTGAAATTTGCACTGCTCTGCTCAAATTCATGCATCAATCTCACATCTATCTTATTTCTCTCTTTTTTCATCCTTCAACTCACAAAAACATCACACTTATTTATATCAACCTCAACCTCAGAAACCTTCTCCAACGTCGGAAGCTAGCCATTATACATACAAATTCAAAATAGGTCTACACCTAAGAATTCCCACGATGGATAGGAATGAAGGAAACCTACATAAATCCTTAATTAGGACCCCAAATATATCCAAAAACACCATGATTTTACAAGCCTTGCATGTAGTGCTAACACAAGGTCGGCCAATACTCGTGTTAAACACCATAATCATTAAGTACATGCTTCCTTAAGTCAATCTAAAACTTTTGGATGACAAAACTCACTTGACCGTGATCTAGAATAATCCAAGAAGTACTTGAGATTCATCTACTTCATCCAAGCTTGCACCATACAAATACTTCAACTCAAAACAATCGGTAAACCTTATTCACATATTGAAAAATGAAACTACTCACTCTGTAGTGCACCAAATCAAGTAAAACTTTGAATACAAAAAGATACAAGCATTATAAGCAACTTACCAAATCTGCACAACCTGAAGCCAAATAACAGAGAAACACAGAATAAATACATTTCTCCCAGGCCATAGAAAACATCACTAAAAAACTAGTTCACACACTAGTGAAAATATCTCGCTCTGTACAATGATCTAGAAACCAAAATTCTAAATATAGAAACCTCTTGCAACCATGAACAACATATCAGATCCACATAGGAATAGGATCAATATAGAAGAAACATGAAGCACAATACTGGAGCATGCTATGAACACTTGCACAACATAGTTTACTTTATTTATCATTTTTTCTCAAAAGCCCTTAGAAACCAAGTACCAGAGACATCATCTTAACTCATTACTTCATTTAACTCATCTTCAAATAATGTAACAAAAAGATAGCTCTGTGTACTCATGACACTTCCTCAATATCTCAACTATACATGTACAACCAACATCGACCTGTTTTCCTCGTTTTCACAATTTTCATCATGGAACAACTTCCTTAACACGCAATTGACATCAATGACAACACCAGTCAGTATACTTCCTATTGAAATCAATGACAAAACCTTCATACTTGCAACATAAACAACTAGGGATTGTGGTAATCTTGCTTGCTAAAATATTATCTAAGGATTAATGAGTGTCATCTTGGTCCAAAAGAATCTCATTATCATGATAGGGATTATATTATTCTTTATTGAAAAAGCTAACTGTATGAGCTCAATATTCAACTATGAAATTAAAAGATAAAAGAAATAATCAACAAGAAATCATAGTTAAATTATCATAATCAATAAATAAAAATAGAGTAAATTGAATAATTAAAATAAAAAACTTTGCATACACTGAAACACACAATAAACTCTAGAATAGCTCCATTATTCTCGTCTATTGCACCCTAGGAGAAATGGTGTAAGTAGTAATCTTTTCTCTCAAATTTGTAATAAGCATAATAGAATAAAAAAAAACTAGAAAAAAAATTATAGTTTCTCTCCATGATCTGAGATTATAGATATTCGATGACACCAATCAATGGTAAAGATCATATGAGAGATAGAAAAAGATCAACAATGGAAGAATGATGAGGGGAATTTATTGGTTGTTAACTAATCGCATGATTTCAAATAACTCATTACATGATTCAATTAAGAGAATTGATTGAAGTTTTAACTCAGATTCATGATTAGTGGACTAAATTGATTGCTCAGTGGACTTGAAGTGAGTGGGAGTGAAGTGAATTTGATTGATGAGTAGACTAATTAGATTGATTAGTGGAATGAGAGTAAGTCTCAGTCAATAGTTGAGGTGGAATTTGCATGAGTATTTAATAATTAAATAAATTTAATTATTATTTACATGTGAAAAGTTTAATTTAATAAATAAAATAAATGATTTTATTTATTTTGGAAGAGAATCTTTAAGAAATAAATTAAATAACTAAAAAATATATTTAATTTAGGAAGTGGTAATTAATTAAATAATAAATTATTTAATTTTGGAGATGAGAAATAAATAATAAATTAAATAATGATAAATTATATAATTAAACTTTAGAATAAAGATAATTAATAGACTAAGTAAATAATATTAATTATTTAATTAGTATAGATGAATAGTGGTGAAAAAGATATTTTAATCAAATAATTCAAAATTATTTAATTAACTTGGAATTAAGAAGAAATTATAAATTATAAATAATTAAATAATTATAAAAATCATTTAATTATCAAGATGAAATGAGAATGATGATTAATTTAATCAAATAATCAAATAATTTAATTAAATATTGAAGACGTATTAGTTAGGTCAAATGATGGAAAATGGGTTGTTTTCGATGAAAATACGTTAGTTAGAATTAGGTGTCTACATTTTGCACCTCTTTGAGATAATGTGTTTTTATGGAGTTGTTTCAAAGAAAGTGTTTACATGCCCCAATTTGGTACAGCGAATGAAATGGAGATTAGATGCCCCCTTGGGAGTTTGACATAATAATGAAATTGTGTGGTCGAACTCTCAAAAATGGTTGAATAGATGTGATAGAGGCGAGGAAAATGGAAAGAATAGGATAAGAAAGATTTAGATGATGAGGAAGGAGGGGTCATGTTAATGTTAGACGTATGTTGGTGGAGTTGGCGAGATTAATGGTTTTGTTGGGTACATTTGCAAGGATGATGGAGAAGGGGTGACTTTGAATGAATTTACCCAATTTTTGGTTTAATACTTAAAAAATCACTTAATCCATAGAAAAGAGCTCTGAACCAAATTTCCAACACATTTTAAATTTCAAGAATCCAATATGTTATGCAAAAGTTATGCTCAATTTTGTAAAGCAACCTCTTTCTACAAATGTGGGCAATGATGGTGTATTGACATGACAAATAGGCATGTTTGCATGACAAATAGGTGTTTTTTCATGACAAATAGGTGTTTTTTCATGACAAATAGGCACATTTTCTTGACAAATAAGCATATTTGTGCTTGAAAATGGTGTAAATGATGAAATTGGTATCACAAATGTTGATGTGGATGTGCATAAGGCCATGAAAATGATGCAAATGAGTAGTAGGAGGGCCCAATTAACAATAAAGTGGTGTAATTACTGAAGGTTAGGGCACAAATACCAACGTGAAATTATAGACGACCACGAAAATGGCACAAATAAGAAATTAAATGGTGTAATTATATATAAAATGACTCAATTCTCTACAAAAAGATGCATTTTCATGTTGAAAGGGGTTAAAAGGCCACTAAAATGGTGCAAATACATATTAGTATGGCACAATTGTCCATAGAATGGTGCAAATATCATGTAAATGGGTGAAAATGATGGTTTAGTGGGGGCGAAATCAATGGGGATGGGTAGGTTGAGATAATTGTGTCGAATGAAAAGGTTGAAATTGATTGGGAAAGGTTAAAGTGTACTTGTGTATGAGTAGGTTAAAGGGTTAATGAATAGGTGAATGGTTAGGAAGGGAAGGGAAATATGTCAATAAATCATGATGCCAATATGTATGGATATGTCTTATGAAAGGGGCAAGGTTAAATTGAATAGGTGTGTTGAAATCAATGAGGTGGAGGGAGATTATTATTATGGTAGGAGATTAATGTGGAATAGATTGTTGATTGGTGTCATGTAAGGTCATAGATAAAGAATAAAATGAAGTAGATAGACATGCGATAGGTAGGAGAAATTTCTTGATAGATGGGATCAATTGTGCTTTAGGTGGGAGAATTTTCTTGATAGATGGGAGCAATTTCCTAATAGATGGGAGTAATTGCTTGATATATGGGAGCAATTGCTTGATAGATGGGAGAAATTGTGCCTTATGTGGGAGAAATTTCTTGATAGATGGGAGAAAATTCTTGAAAGATGGGAGCGATTGCTTGATAGATGGGAGAAATTTCTTGATAGATGGGAGTAGTTTCCTGACATATGGGAGCAATTGCTTGATAGATGGGAGCAAATGATTGATAGATGGGAGCAATTTCCTGATAGATGGGACCAATTTCTTGATCGATGTGAGCAATTGCTTGATATGGGAGTAATTGTGCCTTAGGTGGGAGAAATTTCTTGATAAATGTGAGAAATTTCTTGATAGATGGGAATAATTACTTAATCGATGGGAGAAATTTCTTGATATATGGTAGAAATTTCCTAATAGATGGGAGCAATTGCTTGATAGATGAGAAAATGGTTAATCATTGATCAGTATCAAAAGATTGGAATGTATGAGAAATCGAGTGATGTAGATGGATATAAGAAATGATTGGAGAATGTGTTTACTATTTTTTGTACTATTTTTATCATCATAGAGATTATTGTGGCAAATGGATATATACACCAAGTTAAGACAAACCCTGGTGACTATGGTATACTTTGCATGGACATTGACACTACAGACAAGAAGAATTGTCATCCTTCATACTAGACATAATAGAACCTTGTTAGAATATGCAAGGGAAATGATCTGAAAGCATGATATCCCTAGTGCAAAAAGGTATTAATTAACCTTATCTCGAAGGAATTTTTTCAATGCTAAAATCCATTCCAATGCACACAAAGAACATACATGCCCCAATAATGCACAATAAAATTTCAAAAACACAACATGTGAAATAAATGACTTTGCCCCATTTTTCTCCTCTAATCACTTTAAGATATCCATGAGGAACATTGGTATAGGAAAATAAGATAAATCAAGCAATAAAAAGGCTCAAAGATGAAACATATCAACAACTATTAGATTTTATTTCTAGAAGATATTTTCTCAAAGTGGATAATTCCTATTGTAGTAAGCATGCATCCTTTAAGGCATGATTTCTTGGATAAGATGTGTAAAACTGATTTGGAAATAGATCAATAGATTGTAGATAGTTAATTAGGAGTCTTTAATTGTGATTGTTTCATGAATGCTTAGCATGCTTTGGGTTTTACATAATGTATATCTCCTTAAATTTCATGTCAAAACAATGGAAATTTATTATTGATGTAGTAGATGATGTTGTGATTTGAATTTAAAAAAAAAATCAATGTTTTGATTTTTTTGGAATATTTGATGTTTTTTGGATTTTTTAGAATATTTGATATTTTTTGGATTTTATGGAATAGTTGTCTAGATCATCAAGTGAGATAAAAATAATATATCAAGATATTTATTTTAAAGTAGGATGTAATCACCTACCCCCAACGTCTAAAAATGTATGGGGCACTATGATTGAACAAATGAACCAGTGTGATGGAAAAAGATATGTGAAGGATGGGGAAGATGGGAATTATGGAAATAGATCTAGGGTAAGGTATTTTACTTCCAAGGACTATCTTGTAATAGGATAACATTTTTGACCCAAAAAAAATTTGGATAATGTTACATAGGTGATGATATGAGATGGGACAATATATGGTCAAAAGGAATGACCATGTCAAGATATTTCATAAAAGCATGGTTTGAATTATATGCCTCTAGTCTTTATCAATATCAAGATGGATAGGGAAGATGGATTAAAATAGAATAGATTGGATAGATAGTGGTGTTAGGATGAATTTCATGATGAACGAGATAAGATACTCCCAGCTGAAATGGTACACATAGATAATCGATTGTTACTCATGATGTATGTTTGCCAAATTTTCATCATGGTACTTGTCCAACACACCATAAGAATGGTTTTCACCATTGGATGGATTATTTCTCTTTACTTTTTTATTATTTTTATTATTTATTTTTGAATGATCGCCAATTATATTGGACCACCTAGTAGTGTTGATGTTGATGTTGTTGTCATAATGTTCCAATAATGTCCTACCTTAAGGAGTTTGTTTTCCAAGATAAAATGTGCAAAATGTGATAGTGTGTCATTAGAGTCCTTATGATAAAGTGTTGTTGTGAAGATACAATGAATGTAGGATTTTGGATTTTTAGATTTTAGGTGAGATATTGGATTTTGGTGAGGAATGTGAGATATAAATGATGGAGTGTAAATATGAGATTTTGAGTATGTTTGGGACCAACCATTTCAAACACTTTGTGTGTTAGTATTCAAGTCTAATTTGAAGTCAGAGGATAATTTTGATAGATGCAAGGCCTTATTTTAATCGGTTCCATAGTTTCATTGAATTATGGATTTAGATTTGGATTATATATTTTGCATGATCCAATTTTCCTTGGGATCCATTTTGACTGTATGTTTCTGTAGACATGCAAAAATGCCTTAATGCATATCACACATCCGGAATTTCATTTTTCCATCATTGGAAACATTTTCATCATCATCCTTGAATTTTACTTTATTTTCATCATTAATCCCTAAAACAGTGGAAATAGGGTGCCCCACCTTTGAGGGTATAGAGCACAAGGATAGGGTTCCTATTTCACTATTGTTTCATTTAAGGAAACCATAAAGATCTCAATCCAAGGATGGAAAGGGGAAGAAGACATTGTAATAGGGTTGTCCTAGGGTCTAATTAATTGCTAAAGAGGGGTTCACCACCAAACTAGGGATTGCAAAGACTAACAAAATGCAAGACCTAATGTTTAAACCTAGTGCAATGCTAAACTTCACTAAATGACCTAGAAATGCATGTAAATCAAAATAAAAAGTTGAGAGATCAAAGGTGTGTACCTAGAAACCTACGAGAGTGTGAATGAAGATCTGAAATGTTGAATATGTTGAAATTATTACGTGTTGGGACTCATACGCCAGTTTGGGTGATTTAGTCCCAAATTAGGGTTTATAGTCAAAGAACAAAAACCTAGTAGAGACAAGTTTGGAACTCTTAAAATATACAAACTTCATTGTACCAGGACTCATATGCCAGAAGTCTCATATCAGTCCAGTTTCTCTTTTCTAGCAAATCAAGACCTAAATCTTCTCTTCAATCTCTACTATGTTTGCTCAACTTGAATTTTGAGTCTCAATTGTTGAATTCTGCTTTGTATAGGTCTTCCAATGATCTCCTAAACAAGGTGACAACTTTGAAAACTTTGCAACTTGATAAATTTTCTCCAATATTGTAAGGAAGTTAAGGTAGTGAAACAACTTCCTACACTAATCTTAAGAGGAGAAAAATTCAAAACTTAATAGATCTTTAACAGTTACAAAAACTTAAACATAAATAAACACAAATATCATGCATACCACAACACAATGATTTACATGGGAAAACCCTTTTAGGAGAAAAACCCCACACTCCAAAAGCCACCGAATATTTTATTCAGAAATCAAAAGATTACAATATACTTGTAGAGTAATCTTCTCATAGGAGTATCACCACCGGAGATCAAGAAACAACCCAACCACTATCAAACTCTCAGAAATACATGCCCATCTACATACATCCCACCCACTTATAACAAGATTTTTGGAACCTTCCATAATTAGGGTTTACAAGGTCATTTTTTCATTTGATGTTGTAATGTAAAATCTTTGATGAGTCAGCAAAAAAAGACCTTGACGTGTTAGTGGGAAAAAACCTTGACGTGTCAATGCGAAAAAACCTTGACGTGTCAATGGGAAAAAACCTTGATGTGTCAAAAAACCTAGCAACCCACAGCTAAAACCAAAGGTGATTAGGCTCTAATAGCACTTGTGAGGAAATTAAGGTAGTGGAAAAACTTCCTACACTAATCTTGAGAGGATAAAAATGCAAAACTTTATAGATCTTTAACAACTTCCTACACTAGTCTTGCTACGAGTGTACAGTATTTGCATTATCAGTCACCACTTATCAACAATACACCATATATAATTGCAAGGTTGAGACACATTTTCCCAAAAAATATTTCTTCAACGTATATCTGAAAATCACACACTAAAGAGAGGGGAAAATGTTTTTTTGTTAGTGGAAAGGGGTTTTCCTTGGTCAAACCTCGTTTTGGTAATTAGATCTTGTAATGAAATTAAATGGAATGGATGAATGATGAGTGAGAAAAATGCAACATTACAACTCACCAAACCCTATCAATAAAGTGTTGCAAACATGTATGAAGTGGCTCCAATGGATGTAGATCTTGACTCTTTTTTTAATGTCATAGATCTTGAATTGAATGCTAGCTTGAATCATGAAACCCTACATCACAATTGTTAGCTCAAAAACAAACATGATGATGCTTACTTTGACATGATGCTTGATACTTGAATAATGCTCCAAAATACTTGATAAATAGACCTTGAATGCCCTTGAATGATCTTGAAAACACTTGAATGAACTTGTAAACTCAAATTTTCTATAAGGATGCTTATTCAAATTTCTAGGTGAAAAATGAATGAAAGAACCTTGTATTTATACTTGCTTATGTCAAATTTCTAGAAATTACAACACTACAAGTTGACATCAGATCTAGGAGGATAAAATCCTGCCAAAATTTTGAACTAAATTTCATTTTTGGCCACATGGGACTCATATGGAAAAAGTGGTGTGAGACACATTTTTAAAAAATACTTAGATTCATGTTAAATCAGGATCGACACCTTGAAATCTAGGTGGGACTCATATGACCAAGGTGGAATATGAGTCCCATATCACTAAATCTAGGCCATACAACATAAAAATACTTGAATTATGATTGGATGTTAGTTTATGTTAGGATTATCCTCAGAAAGATGTATTAATTAAGGCTTGTGGATGCAAATAAGGCATAAATAAGCCCAATTTCTTAATGAAGCCCTAGATTAGTGTAAATTTTTTAAGAAAAACTTTAGAAAACCCTCAATAAGGCACAATTGAGTTCATTTAGTTTACAAGGACCCAAAACTTAATGTGAAGGTGTAAATGAATACACTTTACAACACTAAATTAAGGTAAATTAGGTCAATTTAGCTTAAAAGGGCCCTAAAACTAATGTGAATGTGTAAAACACATTACAAAACTAGATCAAGGAAACATTAGGTCCATTTTAATGTCAATCATTCCCAAATTAAGTGAAAAAATATAGAGGGATACTTTTTTTGTTGCCACAATCCCCTATTAATATCATTTTCACCAATTAACCCTATTTCTCTCTATTAATTAAATAATCTTGAATTTTTTAATTAATTAATCCATCTCATTAATATTCCCCTTTATCACCCTAATTAAATAATCCTAATTATTTAATTAGTATCATCTATATTCTTCCAATCCCGTCATGATTAGATAATCTTGATTATTTATTTATCTTATTTTCCCTCCACAAATAATATTCTTGAGGAATATCCCATTTCAAAATATCTCAACTAACTTGTCTCAACCATTTTTAGCCCTTGATCTTGAAATCAATTCTCATCCCTTGATCTTAAATATCCTAACCTTTTTCCTAAAATGTTGGAGCAAGCTTGAGTTCTAACTAATGTGATCTATTTGTCTTCCTTGATTCACTCTCCTTTGTGGATGTTGAGGATTTGGTGCAAGGGCATCCTTCATGCACTTTTTGAGGAAAATTGTGGTCATGTTGCTAAAATTTGGTTTTTGGTTTGATTGGAGTCAATAAGGTCATGTAAGACCATTTGGGGTCATTTAATTCCATGGTGTGATGTTTTGGTGTCATGTAAAAAGTTACAAAATGTTATCAAAATGATGTCAAAATTTTTCAAATATTGTCATTATTGTTAAAAAAGGATTTGGTGTTCATTTTTTTAGTTTCTTATGGTTTTATCATGTTAAATATGCCATGTAACCTCAATCAAAAAAATTGGAGAAAGTTGGAATGAGAAATACTTCATTTTGCACATCCAAATTTGTGTTTTTCTATGAAAATTGACTGTAATTTGCATTGTATGAATTGGTACAGGTTGGTACAGTCCTAAAAAAAATTGGAGACGCTGGATAAGGGTCCTATCTTTCAAATTCATTTATTTTGGTATAATTTCATCAAGTTTTGTGTGAGATATTACACTTTTGGTGTATGTAGGACTAAACCCTACCTAGGGTTTCCAAAGAGAATAATTTAATCATGGGAAGAGTTTCCACCATCCAAAAATTATGATTTTTTTTGGAAAAAATTATCCCATTCCCAACCACATTCATGAAAGAGGAGAGTTCAAAATTTTCATGTGTGAAGGAGTTAGGCTTGACAGTTTATGTGGAATTTCAGAGAACAGTCCTAAAAACCTTAGATTCTTTGTTGTTGTGATTAATCTATGAACTGTTTGTTGATGGAAGGGTGATGAATCATGGTGATATGTTGTTGGAGGCTTGCTCAAGTTTGGGAATTCATATGAAAATTATTATTTCCTTTTATTGAATTCATCTCCTAATATGCACCTAGTGGCAACAAGACCTAATTAGCATCTTTCATTATGTCAATCACTTGGTTAGGGCTATGTGTGTTTGGAAACCCCTAGAAGGTATTGAAATAGGTCTAAAAAATACAAGACTTCCATGTTCCATGTTGTATTTGGTGTTTAATGACATTAGGGGTGTTGGTCTTATGTTTAAATGTGCACTAGGAAGCCTATAGGCATTGTTTGAGATGAGCCATTGTGTGAAGGGTATAAAGGTGATAAAGTTGTGTTAGAACAATCCTTCCTCTAGATCATATTGGTATCAGAGCCAATAAAGACAAAAAATTAATTCAGTGAATTGAGATAAGAAAAGATGCCTCCAAGGGTGAATATTTTTTAAAGAGCAATAGAAAGGTTAGCCAAAGAGATGGGAGACAAAATTTCTCAAGAGATGAGAGAAATGGGAATAAGTATTGATGCAAGGCTTATAGAAATTGAGATAAATCAGAGAAGAGGTGTGATCACGGGAGATTTGAGTTATCAAGAAGAAGATATGGATGAAAACAACCCACCACAATAAGAACCCCATGAAAAGATAGATGTTGAAGAGTTAAGGATGGAGAGATTGTTGAAAGAAGTCAGAGGTGAGTGTTCCAAATTGAAGATGGAACTCTTGGTGTATTTAGGTAGCCTAAACAGTGAGGAACTTCTTGATTGGATTGGAGAATTAGACACATATTTTGAATTTGAAGGTGTGCTTGAGGAACAACAAGTGAAGTTGGATAAAACAAAATCGAAGGGCCATGCATCCCTTTGGTGGGACTATGTGCAAGAAGAGAGAAGGAAGAAAGGAAAGGCAAAGATCACCTCTTGGGATAGAATAATGGAAAAGTTGAAAGGTAAATTTCTACCTAGTGATTATGCCACCCGATTGTATAGGAAACTACAAAACTTGAAGCAAAAGGACATGGATGTAAAGGCATATATAGAAGAATTTAATAAACTAAGTATTAGATCAAGCCATATGGAAGAGGATGTCGATAAGGTTGCAAGGTATTTGAATGGACTGAAATATAGCCTACAAGATGAACTCATTCTCACAAGCCCTTGAATTGTAGAATAATGCTACCAACTAGCCATGAAGGTTGAAGAAAAGTTGAAAATGTAAGATGGGGAAAATTAAATAGCATAGATAAAGTGATAGCCAACACAAATCTAAGCTAAAATCCCAATCCAAAGAAGACAATACAAACAATGCATGAGTAAAATGAAAGCATCAAACTAAATACTCCCCATGCTTGATCTTGAATCACTTCTCTTGCTCTCCTATTTCTCCTTATGCAAATTTTGCCCTCAGATTTGAATTTGTTCTTGTGCAAATACCTACAAATTTTAAGTAGAAACTTGGAGACAAAATGGTTGTTAAATCAAAAATGGAGGAGAAAGGTTGCTTTTATAGACAACCATTCGAACAAACGGATGAGATTGATCTTCTAGAAAGATTCTAAGATCAACGGATGAGGATTCATGAGAGGGAGGTTATGAAATGGATGGCCAAGATCGAGTTTCTAGAAAGATGCCAAGATCTACAGTTGAAAATTGATGCAACCAAAAATATGCCATGCATGGAAAAAATATGACACTGACGGCTATGATAGACATGCAGGACATGCAGGCTATGACATGAAATAATAATTGTGGATCTTTGACCAAAATGGAGGGATAAATAATTTATTTTAAATTATTTATTGAAAAATGGAGGAGAAGGACAAGTGGCAAATAAATTATTTATTTGGAGGAAATGAAAAAGGAGACTTAATTAAATTCATAAATTTAATTAAAGGAGGATATAGAAATTAGACATGGATAATTGATTTGGATCAATTATTTAAAAGAGAAGAATGACACATAATTAAATAATTTCATCAATTATTTAATTATAGAAGAATAAAAGGCCAAATAATTATTATTATCTGACTATAGACAGGTGATGAAAGAAAAATAATTAAATAAATAATGATTTATTTAATTATTGAAGAAAAGGGTATTAGTGACACAATTAATTTATTTTAATTGATTAGGATAGAATAGAGATTAGAAAGTGAATTAATTAAATAATTAAAAAATTATTTAATTAATGAAGGAATATGATCAAGAATAATTAAATAATTAAAATTATTTAATTATTAGAGGATGATGACTAAGGAAAAATGTGGCTCACAGCCTTAGGAGATTTTTCAGTGTCTATAAAGTTCATTTTTATGTATGAATTTGTTGATTAGTGGATTGATTAGTGGACTGAGAGTAAGTCTCAATCAACATGTGAGGTGGAATTCACATGAGCATTTAATAAATACATTTAATTATTATTTAAAAGTGCAAAGTTAAATTTAATTATTAAAATAAATAATTTTATTTATTTTGGAAGAAGATAATGTTTGAGAAATAAATTAAATAATTAAAACAATTATTTAATTTATGAAGTGGTAATTAGTTAAATAATAAATTATTTAATTTTGGAGATGAGAAATATAAAATTAATTAAATAATGATAAATTATTTAACTAAACTTTGAAATAGATGAATAATTAATAGATTAATTAAATAATATTAATTATTTAATTAATATATATGAATAGTGGTGAAATAGATATTTTAATCAAATAATTCAAAATTAGTAAATTAACTTATAATTAAGAAGAAATTAAAAATTAAAAATTAAAAATAATTATAAAAATCATTTAATTATCAAGATGGCGTGAGAATGATGATTACTTTAATCAAATAATGAAATTATTTAAATAAATAGTGAAGACATATTAGTTAGGTCAAATGATGGAAAATGAGTCATTTTGAGTCAAAATGTATTAGCCAGAATTAGGTGTTTGTACACTAACACCATCATCATCATCAAAGAAGAAGAGGTTTTTAGATTAAGTGTGGCAAGGGGACTCATAAAAACAAAATTTATTGATAGTGTTGGATTGGATTTAACTTTGATGTTTGAAGAGTTGGACCTTCAAATTTGGTTTGATACTGAAAGATATTTGAATTTGGATTTTATTTTACTAAAGCTCAAATTTTGGACAAGTTTTAGATTGTGGATGGATGATTAAGGATCAAGATATTAGGATGATGATTTGATTTGGTTTGTTAGTGTACTTAGGATAGACCAAGTTCCTAAGAAAGATTAATTTAGGATTTTAGATGACTATACTTAAGCTAGGAAAGTTCTTAAGTTGATTTTGATTGTATTTTTTGATTTCTAAATTAAGGTAGGCTAAGGTCTTAAGAAAGACCTATTAGGATTGGAGGTTGATCTTAAGGTATTTATTTTTATTTAGTTTTGATTTGGGTGCATTGGATTAGGGGGTGATTGATTTAGGATTTAATTATGAAGTAGCATGAGGATTTTTATTTGAATGGATTTGGATGATGGTCTAAGATTTGGAAAATGGATTATAATTAGGATGAGGGTGTGGATGATGTTATTAGGATAAAAAGCTGGTTTGGATGCCAATATCTGAATAACAATTCAATTTTTGGATTTTGATGTTGATTTTCTTTAAAAGTTTAATTTTAATTTTAATGCTTTTATGGTGAATTTTTTTTGTTATTTTGTATTTAAAGGGGGTTTTCACATTTGTTAGACAAGGAAACACACTAAACACATGAACAACCTAGATTATTTAATTAGGAGCGTGAATTATTGTGAACCCACCAATATGCCTTATTTAGGCATGGAATGTAGGGCAACACTAACCATTTTTATCTCCAAGATCACTCAAAAGGAATAAGGGGAGAACCTGTAAACTTGTTCTAGGGGAACAAGATGAGCAACTTTATAGGGCTAACTGTTACCCAATTTCACTATTAGCTCAATTAGGTAGAGCTCTTGGAGCTTTAAAATAAAAGAAGGGTTCATTTTCGTATTACTATATTCATTTATGTGTACAAAAAAATATAATAAAACAGATTACCTTATCAAATTGCTAGATTGCATTGATACAAATGAAAGTAACATAGGAAAGATTGTACAAATCTTTCCAAGAAAATTAATCTTTATTAACAATGTAAATGTATAAGGTCTCACACAAGTCGTGAGACTAACTAATTTAAAATAGAAGAAAGACCACATTATACATGTATAGATATTAATGAAAAGGAATGCACATAAAAAGAAGAAAGACCATTCATTGCCTGAATGATTGGTTCTAGTTGAGTTGCCTTGCATCCTATTTCATCCTTTGCTTGTCTTGTGTCTAGTTGTCTTGTCCTTTTCATTCCTAATTGCTTGCATCTGAGAGAGAAGGTTGAGTTAGAGCAATGAAAGGTCTTAAATCCTGATATGCACATACCTCTATAAACATACAATGTGATCTTCAAGTGCATTAAAATAGTTAGCATCGTCAGGATGATCAAGAAACACAAGAAAATCAAACATATATGACATATGCACATGTTTTTCTAACTTGTTTGCTTCATGTGCAGGTATAGGAAAAGTAATGTTACTGTTTTAATTCATCTAATTACATCACATGGGATAAATGTGGCTCCCACAAGGGTTGAGCCCAACGTGCTGATTTGTTGTGTTTTTAAGAGACATTGAAAGGGTTCTCCCGTTATGGTTTACTTGAAAAAACATATATAATTTATGGAAATGAGTTATCAGTCATTGTCATATGTGACATATAGTCATTAAGAGAAATCATAAAGCATGAAATAGATATAAACAATCATTATTGTGAACTGTAGAAAGTGTTAAAAATATCATAAGATAAGTGGACAGTTTTTTAGATAATGATCATTGATCAAATACCAAATGATTTTGTTTTACCCATTCATCTATGGAATGGCATAATTCTCCCAATTTCATAGGGGATATATAAAGAAATGTGGAATTAGAACATAAAGGCAACAATGATTATGCATTTCACACTGAAAAGGAATACTATTATTCCATGTCTGTAAGTATTAGTGAATGTGAATCTGGAAATTATAAATAGAAAGAGAAAACTAAAGAGCATGATCAAGTGATGGAAGACCATCATGAATGAAAAGAAATGAGCATTTAGGAATCTGAGACAGAAAAATACACAGGAAGTGCAAGAAACACATGGCTCCAGCATGTAATATAGGAAATACCATTTTTTCTGCAATGGAGACAAAGGAATTAAAAGATATCTTCAACCAATGAAACCCTTGTGAGTTTTATACATAAAATACCATAAAGCATGAATGAAAGATATGGTTTTTGATAGCTCCATACAAATTTTCATGACCAACATGCAAATGTGGTCATGTCATGACACATTAACAAAATGGAGTCTACAGGCCATAACAACTAAATGATGAAACAGGTTCTCTAATTATCTACCAAAGACAGAGAAACCCTCGACATAAAAATGGGTCCCTGTGACATGTGCGGTTATAGCCATTAAAAGGTAAGGTATTTTCACACTTTTCAGAAAGTATAAATGTACACCCCAACAGTAGAAGAGGTTTGGAAGCCATCAACCATGATCACTATTCTTTCATTTTTACATGAAAATGGAACTCAAAATTTCAATGCATAAATAAAATTGATTTTTGTGGGCTTTACACTTAGAGAAATGAAGGCTCAGAAGGTAGAAAACCCACGTCCTTTTACTATGTTATTTTCTTTCATTTCTACATGAAAAATAAAACATAGAGTCACTGATTACTAAATACAAAAAGAAGTTCGAGAAATTTCAAAAAATGCAATTTCCTTCAAGTTTCCAAGAAAGCCCACGGCATGTATGCAACATGGAGGGTTTTCTTTCTACAAACCCTAGGTTTGTTTCATTAAAATGAACTGAAATATTTCATGGAAACTCAAAATGATTGTACAAAATGCAAAAGTCTAAGCATTGAAAGCATAGTATAAACTCTTGGCTCGAGATCAAACTCATTTTCTTAGAAAAAGTCACAAAAACAACAGATTATCTCAAATAATGGCTTACTTGAGAATTCTTTGTTGGCTTGTGCATGGTCTCATCCCTCTGTAGCTGTGTTTTCTTCCTCAAATTTTTTGGAGTATGCCATTGAAACCCTCATTGTCAGTGGCCCAGCTTCTTCTTGAAGCTTCAAAGTAACAAATGAAATGATATTTTATTTTTTGCTTTTGTTTTGTTTAGGGTTTGTAACCCTAATATTATGTCGATGGGGTTTAGGATTTTTTCCTAAGTTTTTTTTAAATGTAATGCAACTATTATCACTGTGGGCTAAGATTTCATGTCTTATGCCTTAGGTATCTTAGGAATTTTAATGTACTATGACTTGGTAAAACTCTTGTTTTTACTTCTTATGGCCAAATCATGGGCCTTGTAATTTTTTGCATTCTTTGAAATGTAAGACATCTACTTTAGTGATGTTATGAATCACTTAAAGTATGAATGTTTCTTTAAATGCAAAATTAAATGAAGTGGCCACTCATACATGTGGTTAAGGAGAGAAGATATGCCTTGATTAATGACATGCCAAACATCTAGGAGTAAGTTGGAGGAGGTTATGAATGTTTTGAAACACATGGAGAAGATATAGGCATGTTGACTCAGTTTTGAGACATTTGGGGAGAATCTAGGGGGTTTTTTATGATGCTTTTATCTTTGACAAGGTCAAAATTGACTTTTTCACCACTTTCAAGCCTTTTTGGAGAAGATCTAGTTGCTACATTTTAGGCTTTATGGGGCATCCCACCCCAATCAGTTTTCAGTTCCTCCTTTGGTGGGTTTTGCAAGGGAGTTGAAGCATATAGTCATTTTTTGACTTATGCTACACTCAGTTCTTGATATGTACTTTTCTATCTTGTGAAATTTATAGTCCTTTAGAGATTACAACATGTTTTGTAACTCGTTTCGGAGTATGATATACAAATAATACATTGGATACCATTGATTGTGTTATCTTTTCTTTCTTGTTCTTGTAGCATTGTGTATTATCAGGTGATTAATCAAGTTACTTGTGATATTTTCTATTTCTTTGTAGCTTTGTCTCATGAAATTATACCTTTTCTACAAAAGAATGGTTATGTAGGTTGTAAATTGTGTTGTTAAGTTGCATATGACCATTTCAATTGTGAAATGTATATTTCCTTCTTGAAATTATATGCAAGTCAAACCAATTTTCAAAATATTTATGCATAAGTCTACAACAACATTTTGTGCAGTTTTATATTTGTAATCAGTGACCAAGTGTATGCATGCCTAAATGTTCATGGTCCTTAGTATAATCTGGTGTATCACATTTAGTTTTTATTATCATATTTTGGTTTATGTTATCTCTTTCTATCCTTTTCCTCTTCAAATTCAGTAGTTTAGGTGATATCCAATTAGGAACTAGCCTTCTCTGGAAGTTATTTTCTACTATAGGTGACACACAACCTTAGAAAAGTTTCCATGTTTCACATGATTAGCTGTGTTAAGATTCAACTAGGGTGAAAATCAGAGTGATAACAGTTTTGGGCACGCTCGATGGGACTATTGAATCAAATAGTACAAAATTTTTATGTTGTTGGTTGGTTTTGATGTGCAACCAGTATATTTCAGACCTTTCAAGAGGTTATTGAAGCATATTTTGTGACTCCGTGAACTGAAGAACAATAGAACGAGTGTTGTTATAATTTTATGAAATGGCCATAGACAAGGAGCTCCAGGCATTTCAAGTTGTTACAACTGTCACCACCTAGAAGACAAGGCAAAACAATAAAAAGAGCCCCTTCAACGAAGAGAGTTCAATCGTCACCACCTAGTGTTAGACTAGAATCTTTCTTCTCACCACCAAGGAGGAGAGGTAGACCGTCCAAGAGGCTGAGTAATACTTGTTCTGCCTCACCAAGCTACAAAAAGGAAAGTTCATCCTCAAGCAGCCCACAGAGAGTAACAATATCTGCTTCTATAGGTTTAGTTGTGTACACATCTAAAAATGGTCATGGTTAACCAAACTTGTTAATTAATTAAATATGAATTATTTAATTAATATTCTTAAGTCATCTACATATAAATAAATTTAATTTTTTATTTATATTGTTCATTTTTCCAATTCTTCTAGTTTAATTAAATAAATAAGTTTATTTAATTACTGTTATTTTCCTCTTAAATTAATTAAATAGATTTCACAATTTATTTATATTAATTATCACAAGTTTAAATTCTAAATTTAAATGATATTCTTCATTTCACATTTAATTAAATATTTTCAATATTTAATTAAAACACTTTCTGAAATTCTTTACCCTTCTCAATAATTAAATATTTTCAAATATTTAATTAAAAAGCTTTTCATTTCTCTCACATAATTAAATATTTTAAATATATAATTAGAAGGCCTTTTCATATTTCTCTCACACATATTTAAATATTTATTTATTTAAATTATGGAGACACCTTCCATTTGTCTCTTAATCTTCCATCCATCTCTTAAAATTCCATCTTCTTTTCAAATTCTCGATCTCTCATAGTTCATTTTAACAGGTTTGAACTCAACCGTTGATCTTGCCCAATTGGATTCTTGCCTTCAAAAATATATAAATACAACCCTCTTGTGAGTTGAAAAGGACCTCGAATTCTAGATTTTCATACGTAGTTATTATAGTTGCATTTCGGTTTTATCAAGCATTTTAGCATCATAGCATTTTAATTCCATAGCTTAAATCATATAGTCATAGATATGCATTTTTAATCAATCTCGTTCTCCTAAGTTGTCATTTCAACAAGCTGCTTCTTACACAACTGAGAGCCAACATCTTTTATCAAATCCTTTGAGATAGAGGATGATGGGACGAATTTGAAGAAGCTGCTGCCATGAGAGTTTGCATTTATGTTTTTTTTTAAATTAGCTTTCTTTCAATCTAATGTCTCCTCGGTGTGTTAGTTTATTTTTTATTTAATCTACGCATTTTCTACACACACATTTTTGGCGCCCACCATGGGGCATCCCCCCGTTTTTAATTTTTTTAATTGTAGAAAAATATTCGGATAGGTGACAGGTGATGGACTAGAGTCGCGCTTCGGCGCATCCGAGCTTTATTTCAGTGCATCTCGTTCCTATTTCAGCACATCCCAGGTCTTTTTCGGCACATTCGAAAACTGTTTTAGCGCATCCCGAGTTTGTTTCAACGCATTCAGAGACTGTTTCAGCACATCCCGTAGTGATCTTTTAGCACATCCAATAACTATTTTGGCGCATCTGGGGGTCTATCCCAGCACACGTAGAAAACTTGTAAAACAAAATTTTTGACTCCGATGCCATCCACTGACAAAAATTTTATTTTCAATTTTTAAAGGAAATGAACCAATCCTAGGATAGAAATTTAAAATTTTGAATATATCAATCCTAGGATAGTCACCACATCCTATTTTTGCAATTAAAATGAACTTCATGCCTATTGTGAAGCAACATCTTCACTTAGTTTAAATCATTGTCATTTGGTGCTATAAAAAGAACATTATTTGCTTTGTTAGTGGCAATAGGTCTATGCTCTCCCCTTAACTGGGTGACCAAAATACCAGACTGCCTTTTTATTTTCATGCAATGTTTACAATTTCTTACATCCTTTAGAAGGCCTGCCATAGTGGGAAAAAGTACTCACCCTACAGGAATGACCTAAGTGGGAACAACCAAAGCCAGGTTTTCCAACCCACTATAATCAAAAGCGAATTCAAGGAAAGTCCACAATTCGACAGCAGTGTGCAAAGATAACCATCCCCAAAACCTTTTTTCTAAAGGTTGGGAGGTCTCTTGAGGGAGTTTATCTGTTTCTGCGCTGAACGGAAACCTTGACTACGAACCATAGTGTAGAAAGCCAGCTGAGTCAGTAACCAAACATCATCTTAATCACAATGCAAGGGGAGGGAAGAACCTGCCCCCAAGACACTCACCATATAGTCAACACAGATTGTTTGCTCAGGGGATTCGGTATCCACTTCTGTCACCTTGAGTACGCACCCAGAAAAGACAAAAACACGGGCACCCTCTAGGGGGTGACATGGTTGTGTGAGTCGACGCAATTTTCAACTGTGGGTTGTGGTTACTATGATGACCTATTTGACAAATTAAAAGTGAGTCTAACTGAATTGCTTATCTTGTTTAAAACCTGTGAAAATCTCAAGAGCATACACTCTTTGTTTAGATTTTAGGATTAACAAAACAACTGTCTGCTTCTCTATGCTGTGTTTTTCATATTTAAATTAGATTAAGATCATCCAAAAATATCAAAATGTTCAAACATCTTTGTCTCAGAAGTCTAAATAGATAATTTAGTGCATCCCTGGTCTGTTTTGGCGCATTGCTTCTCTGTTTTAGCACATTGCTGCTCTGTTTCGGCGCATCTCTGCTCTATTTCAACGCATTTGTGCTCTGTTTCGGCACATCGCTGCTCTGTTTTGGCACATCGTTGCTCTATTTCGGTGCATTCGTGTTCTATTTTGGCACATCTATGCTTTGTTTCGGCGCATTCATGCTCTGTTTCGGCACATCCGTGCCCTGTTTCGACGCATAGGAAGTCTGTTTTGGCACATTCAATTTATGTTTTGGCGCATTTGTTTTCCAAGCCTAGGTAATTTTCTAACATTCAAAAATCAAGTCTTATCAGTTTAATCTTTCCCATGCTCAGAGTTTGGAAGTCTACAACCTTTGCCAAGAAGTCTCTAGAAAGAAAAATTAGAAAGCCAAAGAAATCCCTCGGTTATAAGAAGTTACTGAAGAAAAGGAAATTTCTATACCAAAGTTGAAAGGTCTTGCTTGAACACAGGACCTTTATTCATCGATATCATGATTATGTTGTAGAACCTTTGTACTCATGAGCCTTTTTTCAAAGGAGAGCCCTTTCTCAAAGGCACAACCATAGTCAGCGTATTCATTCTTGTTATATCCCCCAACCTGCAATTACTTACGCTACTCGTCCTAGTCAAATTCTACAATAGAGAGCTCAAGCACATTAGGCATCCATCAAATCTTTTTTTACGAAGCTTCGATCAAACCTTGCAAAGTGTAAAATCATCTTTATTTTTTATCTTTGGTTTAATTCCCGCAAACAGGATTTTCATCCTCTCAAATCAGGGAATCACGAGGTAAAGATTAAAAAATATTTTTAAGTCATAGAATCTTCATTCTATCCTGACTTTCATATCCATCAAACAGTTGCACTATTTCATCCCTTTGATCAAGGTTATTAGAATTTGAGTCACGTTTATGCCTGTTGTTACAAGATCTCAAAAGCACATAAATAAAGATAAAATCATAGTAAGCGAAATGGGTGATAATACTGAGAGGGAAGAGATCCCTTGGCGTAGTTCAAATACTGAAGAGATAACAGAAGAAAAGCTCCAAGAAGCAGAACAGGATCCCCAATTCCATACTCGTATGGAAAGGATTTTAGAACGAAACAAGGAAAGATATTTCCTTTCATTAGCTAATCAAGGAGCTAAGTTACCTATTGATTTTGACACAGAAGGGATTAAAGAGGATCCTAAAATTCCTCTCAATGATTTTGGTGTCCTTACTCAACAGATAAAAGAATTACAAGGACAAATAAAAGAGATGCAAGGGGGTACAACAAAGAAGTATGTTTTGGATGACATATTTCCTTATCCATTTGATAGGAGTCTTCGAATGATTCCTTTTCCAAAACATTGTGAAATCCCTAAATTTGATAGGTATAATGGGAAAACTGACCCCATTGAGCATGTGAGGGATTTCCAAAATATGAGCTTAGAATTTGCTCATGAAGATACCTACTTAATGCAATTGTTTCCACAAAGTCTGGGTGGATAATCCATGGAGTGGCTTTCAAAGATCACTCCCCCCATCAAAACCTTTGAGGAGTTAATAAACCAGTTTATATCACAATACTCCTACAACATTCAACACCAGATAACCATGCTTGATCTTTGTAAAGTAAAACAAAAAGTAGGGGAATCTTTCACCACATTTTTACAAAGGTGGAGAAGGGTGTTCACTAGATACTCCTGCCTCGTTCCTGAAAAGGAAATGATGGAGATCTTTATTGATAGTTTGAATCAAGAAATGAGTTACAGACTGAACCTTCATTCTCCTCAATCATTTGAAAAATTGATTGAAAATGCGATCATTATCGAAGGTGCTTTGATCAAGCATGGAGTTCTGAAAATTGATAAAGAGGGTTCAAATTCATACAACAACAACAACAACCACAGTAACAACAATGACAAGTCACGATTTTGGACTCGAAATAAAAATGTTGTGAATGATGGGGTAGTAGGTGCTAACAATGTAAATACGAAGCCTACCATCTTTAATGTGTCAGGTGTTCAACATAGCAATAATGCTAGAAATTATAGCACCCAAGGTAATGTTTCCAATCAAGGAAACACAACTAACAATTGCAAAAATAATTTTGGCAATAATCAAAATTCAAATACGCCCAGATCTTCATATTATTCAAATCGGCAGAGTTTTACTCCCTTGGGCCAATCTTTGGAATCCATTCTCAAAGAGTTATTAAATCAAAACGCTATTACATTGCTAACACAAAGAGACTATGAGCCTCGAGTTAAACCACCATCGTGGGTGATAAAGGCAGGAAGGTTAATTGTATCCAGGATGTCATTATCAATCATATTTATACTGATGATCCTCAAATCAACGTTATCTGAATCAAAGGTAAGCAAGAATATCAAGAGGTCAATGCTACGACAAGGGGACAAGCCAAAATCATTATCAAAGGAAGCTCATCTAAAGCTACAATTCCCCCTCCAAACCAATACAATTTGGTTGATCAACTGCAAAAAACATCAGCCCAAATTTCTATCTTGGAACTTTTAAAGTTGTCACCTACCCATAAGGACATTCTGGAAAAAGCACTTGTTGATACAATGGTATCCCCTGATTTGGATATCGATAAATTTCAAGCCATGGTGGGACACTTGTCCTCCTACACATGTTTATCTTTTTCTAAAAAATATGATTCATCCTTAACCCATCTACATAATTCATCACACTACTTAGAGGTCATGGTTCACAAAGCCCACATTAGACGTGTCCTAATAGATGGGGGAGCTGGATTAAACATTTGTACTTTAAAATTGGTCCTCGCTTAGGGATATTCTAAAGAATCCATAGATCCACGAAGAAAGATTACAATCAAGGCATATGATGATGAAGAAAGGAATTCCAAAGGCCTCATCATGCTACCAATTAGAGTGGGACCTGTTGTGAAGAATACCTTTTTTTCAGGTTCTAGATCGGGATCTAACCTATAACATACTCTTGGGTCATCCATGGATTCACAACATGCAAGTTGTTCCATCTACTTATCATCAATGCTTAAAATTTCCATATGATGGACAAGAAGTAACAATACCTGCTGATCACATTAGCAGTCAAACTTTCTCTAACCTTAGAGCAAATCAGGACACACTCGTCCCACACAATAGAGAGGCTTTGGCCATCTCTACCTCCCAGTACCATGAACAAGCAAGTGAAATGATAAGTAATTTTGGCACCAAGCAAAAATTGAAAGATAATGGAGTGGGAGAATATTCTTTATCTCTCTCTAATTTACCCATATCTCCAAGATCCCATGGTCAACCCTCAACTTCCATACAACAGGAAACAATAGCTTTATCCTTAACTTCAGCTCCCATCACCAAGTTTAATGGGACATTTATCAAAGAAAATGAAATGGAAGATAGAGCTATCCTTGATTGGCTCTATAAAGATGAGAAAGAATCAGTACTACATGTCAAGTTACCCATAGAACAATATGGAAAGGTTATGCTATCATGTAACAAATAGGTTATGAAGGAAATGGCCCTATAGGTAAAAGGAAAGAGGGTATTGTTGAACCTATCCAACTAAAAACAATGCACCCAAAAGATAAGACTAGGTTAGGATATGGTGAAGATACTAAGGAAGAAGTAGCACAAAGGCCATCAAATGAAGAGTTAGCTGAAACAATTCTAAGAATTCAAGCAAACAATTCTGACACTAACTCCAATGAATATGAATGGGAGGATTTCTTTGATGATACTTTCATCTCAGAGAAGAGGGTGGACGTCATACACAAATTTTCACCCGCATTCTTACAAGGGGAAAGCTCAAGGCCTTTGCTCAATTATGTTCTACAAAGCAATCATGACTCAAGTGAGACCGATTCGATTCAAAGTGAAACAGATTATTAATGATCACATCTTGACCCTTACAGCCAGTTACCTTACTCATCCTAATGATTCATTTCCTTTGGTACATCCTGAACTCATTGATTGGGAACAAGTCACAACCATTGATGTTCCAACCTTTCCAATTGACGAAACCATAATAAACTTTCTTTGTTCATCCCATCCCGAAATAAGTTCCACCAGGGAATCACAAGATCAAATTTTTAGACAAGAAAGTGCCAAGTTTCTTAGCTATGAAATAAATAATATAAAAGAAAGATCTAATGGTGAAAACCTAACAAAGGCAGTATTAGATCAAGAAAAAAGAAAGATCTAATGGTGAAAACCTAACAAAGGCAGTATTAGATCAAAAAAAGAGAAAAATAAAAAGCGTATCCAATGGTGAAAACCTTTCAAAGGTGCCATAGGATGGGAAACTTGACACTCTTCTAGAGCATTATCAAGAAAGTTCTTCCATTCTAATTGAACCAACAAAGGCACTCAATATAGGTACTACAGAAAAACCCAAAGTTTTGCAATTGGCTGCATCTCTAACAGATAAAGAAGTACCTAGATTCACATAATTTCTCAAATATAATCAAATCAATTTTGCATGGTCCTATGGAGATATGCCTGGATTGGATCTAGGTCTCATCATGCATCATCTATCTATTACACCAGGGGCAAAGCCCGTAAAATAGAAACTCAGAAAATTGCATCCACATATTGCATTATTGGTTAAAGAGGAATTAAAAAAGCTTTTAGATGTTGGATTCATCCGATCCATGGATTATGCAGAATGGATCTCCAATATCATGCCTGTTTCAAAGCCAGATGGAAGGATTAGAATTTGTACATATTTTAGGGATTTGAATAAAGCATGTCCTAAAGATGACTTTCCCTTACTAAACATAGATATGATTGTTTATTTAACTGCTGGACATGCAATGTACTCATTAATGGATGGATTTTCATGATACAACCAAATAAAGATTGCACTAGAAGATTGGGATAAAACAACACTCACATGTCCTTGGGGTACCTATTGTTGGAACGTAATGCCATTTGGGTTGAAAAACGTAGGAGCTACATACCAACGTGCAATGACATCTTTTTTCATGATATGATGCATACATTCATGGAAGATTATGTTGATGACCTCCTCACCAAATCTAACACCAGAGAAGGACACATAGATATCTTATCAAAAAAATTCAAAAGAATGGAAAAATTCAAAGTGAGACTTAACCCTAAGAAATGTGTGTTTGGAGTAAAATCTGGAAAGCTATTAGGTTACATTGTTTCAGAAAAGGGAATTAAAGTGGATCCAGCTAAGGTACAAGCAATTCTTGATATGCCACCACCAAGGAACATTAGTCAACTATGCTCTTTACAGGGACGGTTACAATCCATTCGAAGATTCATTGCTCAACTGGAAAATAAAACTTTACCATTTACACATGTCTTACACAAGAACATTCCATTTAAATGGGAGGACAAATGTGAAGCAACATTTGATCAGATAAAGCAGTATCTCATGAATCCACCAGTATTGATTCTGCCAGTACAAGGAGCACCTCTCATATTATATATTGCCACCACAGAAGTATCTTTAGAAGCATTATTGGCACAGGAAGACAACTCAGGAAAACAGCGAGCAATTTATTACATCAGTCGAACATTGACAAGTCATGAGTTGAATTATACCTTCCTTGAAAAAGTCTGCTTAGTAGTAGAATTAACTTCTCAAAAGTTACGACACTACATGTTAGCACATTCAATAAAGCTTGTGGCTAAGATTGACCCTCTCAAATATCTTTTACGTAAGGCAAATTTAACTAGAAAGTTGGCTAAATGGGTCATGATCTTGAGTGAATTTGATATTCATTATGTGGATCGCAAAGCCATAAAAGGACATGCAATTTCAGATCAATTAGCATAAGCACCAATACCGGCAGAACACCCAATACACATTGATTTTCCTGATACCGATGTATTCACAATAGTTATCCAGCAGTCATGGGCGCTCTACTTTGATGGTTCTTACACTCAACATGGTTCAGGAGTAGGGATTCTTTTTATTACACCTCAAGGACGTACAATTCCAAAATCTTATCAGCTAGTGTTTCCATGCACCAAGAACATAGCTGAATATGAGGCATTAGTAATTGGCATGAAGATTGTAGTAGACTAGAAAATCACTGAACTTTAGGTTTTTGGTGATTCACAACTTGTTATAAATCAAATCAATGATGAATATCACACTAAAGATGATAAGTTGATACCTTATAAAATAATGGTGGACGATCTCAAGAAATACTTTGTTAATATCAAGTTCATATAGATTTCACGCATTGATAATAAAGTAGCAGATGCTATGGCTACAATCGCCTCTCTACTCCAGTTGACAGAAAATCAAACACGATATAGTTTCTTGGTTGAACAATTGTTTTCTCCTGCCCATGAAAATCCTAAAACTCAAGTCATTTTCCACTTAACCAATTCTGATTCTTCCTTATATAGCCAGATTTACACTTACCTAAAGGATACTATTTTACCCTTAAACTTGTCTAGGAATCAGAAAAGAAATTTCATCTGTCAATCATCCCATTACACCTTAATTGTTGACATATTATATCGGCGTGGTATGGATGGTACCCTCCTTAGATGTATCGAACGCGATGAATTTGAAAAGGCCTTACAAGAAGTACATGGTGGAATTTGTGGGACTCACTCAAGTGGACTAACCTTAGCAAAGAAACTTGTTTCATTGGGTTATTACTGGCCGACCATGGAGAAGGAATCATTCATCTTTGTAAAGAAATGTACAAAATGTCAGATTAATGGGAATCTCATTCACACTCCTACTCACCACAACAACATGGCCTTTCGCTCAGTGGGGATTGGACTTGGTTGGCAAGATACACCCATCATCTTCAAATGGACATAAATTTATCATTACAGCCATTAAGTATTTCACTAAGTGGATTTAAGCTGTTCCCCCGACAACTGTTACTGGAAAACAAATTTCTTCATTCATTTTGAACTATATCATCTGCCAATATGGTATTCCCAACTCCATTATCACAGACAATGGAAGACCCTTTAAAAATCAGGATGTAGACAAACTATGTGAAATATTTTTCATCCAACACAGATTCTCTACGCCTTACTATCCACAACGGAATGGTCAAGTTGAAGCTTCAAATAAAACAATTCTCAAGATTTTGAAGAAAACGGTGAATGAAGCCGGTCGAGATTGGCATGTCCAATTAAATCCAGCATTATGGGCATACATAACAAGTATCCGCATACCAATAGAAGCTACTCCTTATGCTTTGGTCTATGGAGTAGAAGTTATTCTACCACTGGAAGTTGAGATTCCTTCACTTCAAGTATCACTCAAAGGGTTAATTAATGATGAAGATTATCGAGTATCAAGATTGCAAGAGCTAGAACTACTTGATGAACGACATCAAACTGCAGTTAATCATTTGAAGGGATATCAACAAGCTATGGCACACAACTACAATCAAAGAGTCAAATGACAAACTTTTCAAGTGGGTGATTTGGTTCTCAAAGAAAACCCTCGAAATCAACAGGATCGGGACAAGAAAGGAAAGTTCGAACCTAATTGGTTGGGCCCTTTCGTTATCATTGTTGCATATGGATCGGGGGCATATCAGTTGTCAACTACAGAAGGGGAAATGTTTGAAGATCCAACCAACAACATTCATCTGAAGAAGTTCTACGCCTGAGAAAAAATAAAAAAAACAATATAAAAAGTCCTAAACAAAAAAAAAAAAAAATCATTGCCTTGATGAAAACTTGGCAAACAGGCATTGTTTGTGATTTTTATTTGGTTCTCTCATCTATTAGGATTCATTCTGCATATCCATCTTTTCATCGGCATCACATACATGCCTATCCATCGCATTCGCATTGCATCATCTCCTTGGAGAAAACAAGGGTCTCATCATGGCTTGATGATTAGAGTTATCCTTAGCAGTAGTTGTGTCTAGTAAAATTCAAAGTACAAGGTCACTAGGGGGTAGTTTGCTTCTTGGAGCTTTTCTAGTAGGTAGTCAACAACATGTGTCTAAAATCAGAATGTTGGAGCAACAAGCCTTGTCCAATCAAACTGAGTCTATACAACTGTTTGACAAAAATGAAGTGGATGATCTTAATCTGAATAAAATGAATGATAAACTTAACGCAAATCAGTTGTAATTGTTGTTTTGATATTTGATGACATCATATCTTTGGAGTGGTTCAATGATGTATTGAACTAGAATCACAAGGAAGAAGTATGATTTTTCTTTGCTTGTTTTCTATAAGCTAATCATTAGTATTGTGCAAATTTGTCATGGGACATGCTCTACAATATATCATTGATGACATTTCAAAACTTGCATAGGAAAATGATTAACTTTTGTCTATTTATGCAAACAATACTCAAGTCATCTCGGTTCAATTATACCTTGATGCTTGTATTAACTTGCTATATCAAACACCATGAAAACAGTACTCAGGTCATCATTGGTGCTAACATACCCTTTGATGCTTGTACTAGCTTTCAACATATCAAAAAGATCAATGATGAAAATCAAGCACAACATGAAATGACAACAAGGAGAATGGTTCAATACTACATTTTAGGATTGCATAATTCATCTAGATTGGCATTTTGGGGACTATTTCAATAGATTTTTGAAGCATTGGTAAAATTCTCATATATCTTTTAAAAACAAAATTGAGTACAACTGGAAATTTGTTACATCTCATTTTCATTATCATTCACATCATTTCACCATCATGCATTATCATAATTCATGCATTTACATTTTAGATCATCATTTCATTATTAGTTCATTATATTCATATTAGATGCATAAGTCATTCATTTCATAATTCATCTCATAACATCACATCATAACATTTCCACTTGCATACACATCATGTCACATACATAAACAGTCATAGTAAGGTTGCATCCATTCCATTCTTTAGAATATCATGATCATTACATCATGCATTATTGGTTCACTAATTATGGCATTATCATTATCATCATAGTACATCATTATCCATTTCATGGCATTCATTAAAATAAATCATATCATTTATCCCTTTCCATTTTAACCATTCAAAATTACATCATATCATTTTCACATCATTAAAATCATTACATCTTACATCTTGCATTATCATACATAAAATGAAAGAAAATCAATTACATCATCATTTGCATCATCATACATCATGAAAATCATACATGACATAGCATATAGAAATAAAGCATGCATCCATCACATGAGCATAAATCATTCATAACACATACATAATCGAATCGCCACTGCATTTCATAAATCTCATCAAAATAAATGTCCAGAAATACAAGGATATCAAATGTTTCAAAAAGATATATCAAATACAATGGCATAAATGTGTACAACATGTCAATCACTGAGGGGCATCTGGTCGGGGCACATGGCTACTACTGCCTCCTGAGGTAGTAGGTCTCGATGGATCTCTGCTCCTAGAAGCTCTGATCTCTCGTCTAACTGGTTGACCTACACTCTAGGTAGCACTCCTAAAGTGACTACGTGAATGGGTCCGAGACCGAGTACCTAATTGTGTAAATTCAATCCTCCTCTCAAGTGGTACTGCCTCAAAATATCTCATTCGGTAATACTCAGCCTACCGAGCAGTCTCTAGTCCCTCTACAACAACCTCTCCAATAGAGGTGCTCTCAATTGATCTGAGAAGTCTCTCGGCTAATCCCTCAGCCTATATGCATCTCTCCTGAAAGCTATCCCTCTCGGCCATGAGCTAAGATACTTGTGGATCAGGAGGTGGTGGTTGTGCAACCTATGCCTGCAGCTAGCTAATCCTCCCCTGAGCCTGTGCCAATTGACTCTGCAAAGTCTGAACCTCTGCCTACAAAGCATCTATCTGTCCCTGTGAAGGAGCCCTGATAATGATCCATGGAGCTGAAGTACTCGGATGGTCCACTACTCTCGAGCTCCATGGCCTCATCCTGAAGGGAACATCAAAGAAATATCTGTCCTTTTCCCCCACCACCCCCATCATCCCCACTATCATCACTGCTATCATCCTGGCTGCCAGAGTCACCCCCCTCATCTCCTCCCTCATCAATATCCATGGCCGTTGCATCCTCTGTCTACCCTACGGTTGCCTATGTTGGTGCCTACCCTCGTCATCGCTGTATGATCAGTCCTCCCAATAATGGGGCAGGCTCCTCAGGACTGGTAAACCTCGAAAAGGTATGTGTGTAAAAGAAGGCGGCATACTCATCGGTCATCCCTGTATCAGTAACCTCTAGATGCATAGCCCACTGAGCTAGCTATAACTCAAGGTACTTTGCTCGGGCTACCTCAATGGTAATAACAAGACCCCACTCTGGTACATCCTCCCGGCGTCTGGCATAATGTGCCACACCCTGCGGCATCATCTAAACTAGCCTAAGTTGTCTCAAGACTCTCATCACCAGAAACTGCTCAATAATACAAGGAGTCTACCCAATCACATATCTGGATCTAGTAACATATGGTAGCTCTACATCATCTGTCTCCCATGTATCACAATCTACATATGGTCTCCAGATGACTGTATCCAAATCATCTAATATGCATCGCCAATACTCCAACTTGCCCAACCTTGACTAGACAAGTGGCCCTATGTATGCATAGACATATGGGAACCCAAGAGGATGATCCCTCCAAACAATGGGACACATGATGGCAAAATACTCCCATGTGAATATCTGTAGAAGAGTAACTCTACAAGAGAGACTCTTCCCATCTATGTACACAACCTGATGGAGATCATGGTACAGATGGGCAAGCATACATGAGCCCCATGCATATCTGGTCCCATGGAGAAGCATATCCTCTAGAATCCTACCCCACCCAACTAATAGTCCTTTTTCCCTATGATTAGGACAAAGGAAACTGCCGATCATACTACAGGATACTCAACAAAGCTCTGAAACCACACTAGTCTATAACTCCTAAATCCTCAGGGGACAGTCGAGGAATCATCTCTCATGTCTGAGGAAATTTCTCTCTAATCTAAAGAAGGTTAAATTCCTCCTTTACAACATCATCAAACAATCATGCAAATCAATCAGCAAGGGATATATCAATCAATTAGTACATCATCAAGCAAGTTCACATCAAATCAAATCAACACCTATTTTCTTTACATATCGCATGGAAGCAAATTTATCAATCATTTCTACTATTTGTTTTTCATATCGCATGGAAACAAATTTAACAGTCTACATGACTCAATATCTATCTATTTGACTTTCAATCGGGAAAGCAAATCTTTCATTACTATTTGTTTTCATATCGCATGGAAGCAAATTTATCAGACCTATTTGTTCTTCAAGCACGAAGATAAATTTATCAAATCAAGATACTCTATTCTTGATGTTATTCAAAATCATACAATTAGTTGTCTAATCTAGCAACACTCATCAAGCATTTTATCAAAAAATCTTCAAAATTTCAAATTCGAGAAAAATCCTTGGATGTGCTAAAATAGGTCATCAATGTGCTAAACCCTGTATGTGGAATTCTAAATCATGGATGTGCTAAAACAGAGCTGCCATGCACAACTTTCTCAAATAAGCGACTCTATCTACTGTATGCACCAAAATAGACCTTTTATGTGCTATTTCATCTATGCGCTATTTTATCCCTCAAATGCGCTATAATAGTAATCCTATGCACCAACTCACCCTATGCGTCGATCTAGCATCTTTCACACACAACATTTCTGTATGCGCTATTATAGGAACCCTATGCACCATTCTACTCTGTGTGTGACTGTTTTGCATTTATGCGTTTTCCCCGGATGCGCAACTTTATCTACCCTATGCGCTAAACTATGACTCGTATGTGTGAAACTGGGATGCTAAAAATTTAAAAATTGTGAAAAAATGGGTAAAATCATCAAAAAATATTACATAGAGGATCAGGTCGACTTATCGGAGGTCCGTACGCATCTGGTCTCTGATACTAGTGAGCTCGCTCAAATCTGTGGTGCTAATAATGGATCGGCATCGTAAATATCTCTATCAGAGCACTGAAATTTACCAAAGGTTACTGTTCAAATGAGAATGACTTTTCACCCTTTTCACCTTTTAAGGGGGTAAAGATGTGAAAATATTCAAATTTTTGCTAAGGCAAAGCACTATTTCAAGAGATAAATCATGAATTCTCCTCCGAAAATCATGTTGATTCTTTTATCATGCGATTTATCTCTCGAGGGGGCATATAGCATCAGTAATTTCTAAAAATCTAGGGCAAACTTCTTTGAAGCAATGCGTAAAACACATCACTTCAAAGAGGGGCAATATGTACACATCTAAAAATGGTCACAGTTAACCAAACCTGTTAATTAATTAAATATGAATTATTTAATTAATATTCTTAAGTCATCTACATATAAATAAATTTAATTATTTATTTATATTGTTCATTTTTCCAATTCTTCTAGTTTAATTAAATAAATAAGTTTATTTAATTAATGTTATTTTCCTCTTAAATTAATTAAATAGATTTCACAATTTATTTATATTAATTATCACAAGTTTAAATTCTAAATTCAAATGATATTCTTCATTTCACATTTAATTAAATATTTTCAATATTTAATTAAAACACTTTCTGAAATTCTTCACTCTTCTCAATAATTAAATATTTTCAAATATTTAATAAAAAGCTTTTCATTTCTCTCACATAATTAAATATTTTAAATATTTAATTAGAAGGCCTTTTCATATTTCTCTCACACATATTTAAATATTTATTTATTTAAATTATGGAGACACCTTCCATTTGTCTCTTAATCTTCCATCCATCTCTTAAAATTCCATCTTCTTTTCAAATTCTCGATCTCTCACCGTTCATTTTAACAGGTTTGAACTCAACCGTTGATCTTGGCCAATTGGATTCTTGCCTTCAAAAATCTATAAATACAGCCCTCTTATGAGTTGAAAAGGACCTCGAATTCTAGATTTTCATACGTAGTTATTATAGTCGCATTTCAGTTTTATCAAGCATTTTAGCATCATAGCATTTTAATTCCATAGCTTAAATCATATAATCATAAATATGCATTTTTAATCAATCTCATTCTCCTAAGTTGTCATTTCAACAAGCTGTTGCTTACACAACTGAGAGCCAACATCTTTTATCAAATCCTTGGAGATAGAGGACGATGGGATGAATTTGAAGAAGCTACTGCCATGAGAGTTTGCATTTATGTTTTTTTTAAATTAGCTTTCTTTCAATCTAATGTCTCCTCGGTGTGTTAGTTTATTGTTTATTTAATCTACACATTTTCTACACACACAAGTTGTACCTATAGTTTTTTTTCATGTTGTTCAAACTCGGGTTAATCCACCTCCTACTATTCAAATTGTGAGGAATCAACCATTTGTGGCTTTTAATGGAGGTAGCACTTTCAATCTTGCACAACATAATGCTATACTTGTGGCTGCCTTGAATAATTTACCAATTTTCATTGGGGAGGATCAGACTACCCCTATTGAGCACATAAGAGATGTAGCCTCATTATGTGGAGTTCACCACACAACTCAGGAGGACATAGTTGTTAGGCTTCTTGCTAATTCATTTAAAGGAAAGGCTTTATAGTGGTTTAGGGGCCTAGCGGTTGGTACAATTGCAACTTGGGATGATTTAGGAGATAAGCTACACAAGCAGTTTCAAGACAAGTCTAATCACTTGTCACTAGTAGAGCAACTGACAACAGTTAAAAGGGATCCTCAGGAGTAGATGGCAGATTTTAACTTTCAGCTTTAGAAGACTTGGGATAGAATCCCTACTCCTGTAAGACCCTCTCCTGAATATGCATTTTTATATTATTTGAAAGCTTTAAATAGTGACATCTTTGTTATGATTCAATCCATGGGGGAACATCTTTACCTAATGCATATGAAATAACAATTAGGGTAGAAAATAGTTTGATTCAAGCTGGTAAGATAGCTCTTAGGCCTCGAATGCCAATTTTTCCAGAAATATAGCCTTTTATGCCTTTGTAGAATCCACCTTTTACCCCTTTACCTGTTGTTTCGACAGTTTCAGCTGTTGCTAGTCAAGAAAAGGTTGTATTAGCCTCATCTAATGAGTTACAGGAGATTAAGGGATTGTTGCAATCATTTGGAAATGAGCTGGTTAGCCTTAAAAAACAGCAATTTCAGCCTAGATCACCCTATCAGCCTCAAATTCTAGGGCCAAGTCAGCCTTATAAAGGTCAGGGCCAGCAATATCAAGCAAATATATAGCCTTATCAAGGCAATTTTCAGGGTCCAAGACAAAATGTAAACCCAAGGCCTTTTGTTAGAGACATTGTTCCTTTACAAAACAATCTTGCAGTAGATTATGAATGGTGTTTTCCATGCAACCGACCACATAATCAGGCCACATGCTCGAATGGAGTCATCAACTAAGTTTTGATGGTGTAGAATGTTACAAGCTCATAGTAGAACGCACTTGATGGTGAGTTCCTGTAGCAATAAGAGCAGCCTCCAAGTGATGCTACTCTATTAAACTAGCAAGGAGAAATTTTTTGTGGAGTTAACGTTGATGGTTTTCCAATTGTAGAAAATACAAGATCCAAGAAAAGAGCTTATGAAGCTAAAAAATCAGATAATAAAGGAAAATAATTTGTTGAACCATCTACATCTCAAGTGCCTCACATTTTGCAAATTAATTCACAAGTTGTTGCCAAGGAGCAGCCTCAGTTGCAAGTGGATCCTGTTGTTGCAAGGACCCATCAAAAGGTAACACCTATCATACCTTATAATATCATTGAAAATATGAAGATGAATGTGACAATGTCTATGTGGGACTCACTAGCTATCCCAGGTCAAAAAGACTTATTGTATACCACTTTATCTAATTTAAAAGTGTCTAATGAGCCACTAGTAGGTCAGGTTAGAGTTGTTTTCACAAACACTCTCCAAGACAGAAAACAACCCAACAAAGAAATGGGTAAGGATGTAAAACCACATTTGTTTTATGTATCTTTGATTATAGGTCACAACTTAGTCCATAATTGTATGGTGGATAGTGGGGCTAGTAGCTCTGTGATGCCAAAATAAATTGCAGACTAGCTAGGACTAAAATATAAGCCTTTAGAGAAGGGAGTAGTCTTGTTATATGGAACTTCAGTTAACACCTTAGGTATCATCAAATATTTGAACCTTACACTTCATGCTTTCCCAAAAAATTTAGTTCCTCAAGATAAATGTGTCATTGATCTACCACCTTTCTTTGCCTTGTGTCTATTAAGAGACTTTACAACCAAAATATGAGGTTATGTATATGTTGATTGGTCACATATATTTTTTAGAACAAGATATGGAACTAAGGTTACCATAAAGTCTAAAAATTTGGCCAAGGATCATATTGAGCCTTATAATACAAGTGTGATTAATGTTGTTCCAAGTGTTGCAGATACAAATTGTGTTGTTTTTTATAACAGTGAGCTTGTTGTTGTTCAAGAGCTGCAAGTTGAAAGTTTACTTGATGTGTTGTTTAACAAATGGGCAACAGAGAATGTTGTGGATAATCCTAATGATCATATTCAACATGCTAGTATGGGTGTTTATGTGTTGCATGAACCTGATGTAGAGGTACCAAACCTTGAAAAGAGTATAGATCAGCTAATAAAACATCAAGATGGGCTTTGGGAGAAGTATTTTGATGGTTCCAAGAATAAAAATGGAGCTGGTGGGGGTGCAATTCTTGTGTCCCCACAAGGTGATAAGTACTTTTCTTCTTTTTGTTTTTCCTTTGTGTGATCTAACAAAACTACTAAGTATGAAGATCTTATCCAAGGTCTTGAATGGGCAAGAAAAAGAGGAATAATTTTTTTCAAGGTTTATGTAGATAGTGAGCTAATTTTCAATCAGGTAAGAGGCTTGGATGTTGCTAACAATGATGCCTTGAAGTCCTATAGGAATAGGGTCTAGGATTTGATAGAAGAGTTTAGTGCTTTTAATCTATTTTTTATTCCCAAAAAATAGAACAAACATGCAAATAAGCTTGCATCCATTGGAGCACAATTTGATATTCCCAATGATATCAAGAAGGAGAAGGTGCAATAGTATGTGAAAGTGGTGATTAGACCCTCAATTTCTGATAACAATGTTCACTATCAAGTATTTGACAATGATGAGCATCTTTTGTCTTTTATGCTTGAAGAAGATCAATTTTTTATGGTAAATAAAGAGAAGTTGAAGCAACAGTACGATGATCAGCTCATACAGCTGAAAACAAACAAGTTACCCAAGGTTTTAGTTACCTTGGAGTCAATTTTCAACTCTAATGATCATCTTAAGAAAAGTAAAACCAGCATTCAATTCAAAAAGGAGCACTATGAGGAACTTTAAATCTGTAAAGATAAGCTCCTTAAGATAGGAAAAAAAAATTCATCAGAGGATAGACAAGCTTTCATTAAACTTTTCCAAGAATTTCATGATATTTTTGCATGGAAATATTCTAACCTGAAAGGATTTGACCCTCAGATTTCCCAACATACAATTGAGTTAGAGCCAAATGCTAAGCATGTTAGGAAAAAGAAGAGGCATTTAAACCCCAAGCTTGAGCCTCTAATGATTAAGGAGCTAACTAAGTTAGTTGAGGGGAAAATCATCTTTCTGATTAAGCACACTTCATGGGTTTCTAACCTTGTACTGGTTAGAAAGAAAAATGGTGAGATAAGATTATGTGTAGACTTTAGCGACCTTAATAGGGCTTCTTTGAAGGATTATTACCAACTACCCTCCATGGAGCAGATTCTCCAAGTTGTCTCTGGTTCAGAAAGATTTTCCCTTTTAGATGGTTTTTCTAACCTTATAACCAAGTGCTAGTTAAAGAGGAAGATCAGTATAAGACTGCATTTACTAAAAAGTGGGGCACTATGGCCTACAAGAGAATACCTTTTGGATTATCTAATGCTAGTGCCACATTTCAAAGGGTTGTGGATATGGCATTTCAAGGTTTGGTTTATAAGATTGTGCTGATTTATCTTGATGACATAATAGTTTTCTCCAAGAATGTTGATGAACACTTGTCACATCTCAAAAAAAAAATTGAAAGATGTAGGGAGTATGGTATATCCCTCAATCCAAAAAAGAGTATATTTGTTGTTCATAAAGGTAAACTTCTTGGACACATAGTGTCAAAACATGGAGTCACTATTGATCTAGAGAGAGTGAAAGCCATTTTAGAGCTACCTTTACCCAATCACAAGAAAGGGTTGTAGATCTTTCTTGGCCAAACCATTTTTTAAGAAGGTTTATTCTTGATGTTACAAATCGTTTAAGGCCACTAACTGCTATGTTAAGAAGAATGTAGGTTTTAGCTAGACTAAAGAAGCTAAGCATAGTTTTGAGGTAATTAAGGAGGCTTTAGCAATAGCTCCTACCCTGGTAAATCCAGATTTTTTGAAAGATTTCATTTTATATTTGGTAGCATAGATTTTATTTCTGCTATGTTGATTCAAAAAAATAATGATGGATTAGAGCAACCAATAGCCTTTTTCAGTCAAGGATTAGATCATTATGAACTAAGATATAGTTTTGTTGAAAAAAATCTTCTTGTTGTCATAAGGAGTCTAAAAAAGTTTAAGCCATTAATTTAAAATAATAAGATTCATCTAATGGTTGCACATCCAAGTGTGAAGGAGTTACTATTGATTAAGGATCTCAATGAGAAGAGAGTTGGATAGATCACTAAATTCATGGAGTATGATGTTGATATTAAGATCACAAATATTATAAGAGGTAAAGGGCTCTATGAAAAACTTGCTTTAGCACCTGAAGATGAGGAGAAAATAGAAACAAATGATGTTCTAGTTAATAATGTTGATTCTTAGAATGTTGCACCTGCATTAGCAGTAGGTTGGATGCATGATATGATTCAACTTTTGCAGACTGGTGAGTGTCCACCAAGTTTTGACAAAGCTAAACGAAGGTATTTTAGACTTTACTCTATTCCATATGCACTAATTAATAATGTTCTCTTTAGAATAGATTTGAAAGGTGTTCTTTTAAGATGCAATGATAATGATCAAATTGACAAAGTGCTTCATGAGTTCCATGACAAAACTGCGGGGGGTCATTTTTCCCCAAGAACTACAGCATGGAAGATAATGAGAGTTGGCTATTATTGACCAAGCTTATTTAAGGATGTCCATGCTTGGGCAAGAAAATGTGAAAAATTTTCTTTATTTGTAGGCAAGTAGAGGTTGTCAGCTCTTCCTTTGTAGCCAATTCAAGTGGAACAACCCTTCATGAGATGGGTCATTGATTTCATAGGACCCATTAATCCACCTTCAAGTGTAGGTCATAGGTGGGTTCTTACAACAACTGATTATTTTACAAGGTGGACGGAAGCAATTTCCTTGAAGGAAGCAAATGAGATTGTTGTATTCAACTTTTATGATGACATTGTAACCAAGTTTGGAGTACCTAAATCAATTATCTTAGATAATGCTTTGGCATTTGTAGGTTTAAGAGTGGTTGATTGGGTTGTTAAACATGGAATACATTTGAACACATCTTCAAATTATTACCCTCAAGGTAATTTTTTGGTTGATAGCATAAATAAGAACTTGATCAAGATCATTAAAAGAACCATGGAGGAGAATCAGAGAGTTTGGCACAATAAGTTAAAATCTACCTTGTGGGAAAATAGAGTGACCCCAAAAAGGTCTATTAGAAATTCTCCTTATGTCCTTGTTTATGGAAAAGAGGCAAGATTTCCTCTGTCTATGGAGCTTCCATCTCTTGACATTGTGCAACAATTGGAAATTTTTGAAGAAGAAGACCCAATAGCAGTTAGATATGCCCAACTTAAGCTAGAAGAATCAAGAGATAAGGTAATGAAGTCTTTGGAGTATCATCAACTCCAAACAAAAAGAGTCTTTGATAAAAAAGCAACACCAAGATTGTTCAAAGAAGGTGATGTTGTGCTCAAAATGGATGAGCTTAAAAGTAGGCCAGGTAAGCACACAAAGTTTGATAACTTCTAGAGTGGCCCATTTGTGATTACTAAATGCAAGTGCACGCATTCCAATTATCAAAGATGGATGGAGAAATCTTGCCAATCCCAGTTAATGGGATTCATCTCAAATGATGTGTTGAGGTATGATTTACCTTATGCATGTTAGGTTAGGTTTATACTTCCAATAAGTGTTGTTGCACTATAGTTTAGATGTCAATTTAATTTCCCTAAGTGTTGTTCTAGCACAGTTGAGTAGTTTCCCTTCTATAGTTTTCCTATTTTCAATAAGTTTCCAAGTGATTTGATCTATCTAAATGAGTTACATCATTCAATAGTTTTTTATAGGTTTTTTTCTGAGGTTTCTAAGTGACTCAATGCCCAATATATAGACTTAGGCAACTGGTCTGATGTTTAGCAGGAAAACATTTAGCAGAGGTCACCAAAATGTTATCCAATTTCACTATTAGCTCAATCAGGTAGAGCTCTTGGAGTTTTAAAATAAAAGAAGGGTTCATTTTAGTATTGCTATATTCATTTATGTTGCAAAAGAATAGAATCAGAAAGATTACATTATCAAATTGCCAGATTGCATTGATATAGATGCAAGTAACATAGGAAAGATTGTACAAATCTTTTCAAGAAAAGTAATATTTATTAACAATGTAAATGTACAAGTTCTCACACAAGCCATGAGACTAACTATTTTAAAACAAAAGAAAGACCACATTATATATTTATAGATATTAATGAAAAGGAATGCACACAAAAGGAAGAAAGACTAGTTGTAAGTGCGAAATAAGTAATGAGTAAAATAACAAACAACACTTCTTAATAAGACATTATATCAAGAGATTCAACAATAATTAATCTAATTAAAATAGGAAAACTCTTGAAAGCGTCATATTTCTCTCTATCTCCAAACATTTATTAAATCATGAGGCTCTCAGATTTGGTAAGCATTGTGACTGTTGAAATTCCAATCTAGAGAATGAGAGGCTGCTAAATGCAGTAATCAAATCCAATATGATGATGGTTAAATGATAAAAGGAAGCTATAGTAAACTATAATGCCACTAAATGAAAAGATATGATATTGATTCTATGCTAAAATTCTATGATTACTGTTAAATGATAATTGCTATTGCTAAGATGGTTGATTGCTCAACTGTTATTCCTATAGAGTAAGTTTGCAAAAAGTTGGGATCCTTTTCCTATTGAAAGAGGTTGTATTTATAGATTCCTGACAACACATTTGTGAAGGGGAAACAAAGCAAAGGTCTGGATTTGATCCAAAGAATTGAATGGTGAAGGATGAAGAAGCCTGAGAAGATTATGGAGATTGTTCCTCCCCACAAAAACATTCAGCCAAATGATAGGAAGAATCAATGGAAAAAGATGAAGAGGTTTGCTTGTAAATTTGTCTCCAATTTGTCTCCAAACTTTCCTGTGAAGGTTGAGATGAATTAAATTAGACATATAATATCCAATTTGGTAGGTGGAACTTTTGAGTGAAAAGAGGAAATAGCTGTAGAATACCCTCTAATTGAATATTTAGATTTATTCAATTTAGGAAAAGAAAGATATTTAATTTTAATAAAACAAAACTAAAGAGGTCTATGTTTATTAAATAAATATAGAGAAAGTGTGATAATTAAATAAAACAAAGTAGAAAAGTTGTTTATTTAATTTAGATGGGATGATAATAGATAATTAATAGAAGAATTTAATAATGATAATTAAATAAAACAAATTATTATTTTTTTCCATTTAATTAAGAAGAAATAATATAATAGAGATTGAAGAATTAAAAGATGAACTATATAAATAAATATTTCTATTTATTTAATAGTAGAGGAATTAAAGGTTAATTAATCAAATAAATCATATTTAATTAATTAGATTATCCAAACCATTTTTAGGTGTATACATGACCAGTCATTGCCTGAATGAGTGGTTCTAGTTGAGTTTCCCTACATCATCTTCTGTCATTTGCTTGTCTTGCATCCAATTGTCTTGTCCTTTCCATTCCTAATTGCTTGCATCTGAGAGAGAAGGTTGAGTTAGATCAATGAAAGGTCTTAAATCCTAATAGACACACACCATTATAAACATACAATGTGATCTTCAAGTGCATTAAAATAATTAGCATCATCAAGAAGATCAAGAAACATAGGAAAATCAAACATATCTGCCATATGCACATGTTTTTCTAACTTGTTTGCTTCATGTGCAGGTATAGGAAAAGTAATGTTGTTGTTTTAATTCATCTTATTACAACAAGTGGATAAATGTGGCTCCCACAAGGGTTGAGCCCAACATGCTGCTTTGTTATGTTTTTAAGAGACATTGAAAGGGTTCATCCCTTTATGGTTTAATTGAACAAACATACATCATTTATGGCAATGATTTATCAGTCACTGCCATAAGTGATATATAGTCATTCAGAGAAATCATAACACATGAAATAGATATTAACATCCATTATTGTTAATTGTAGAAAGTGTTAAAAATATCAGAAGATAAGTGGACAGTTTTTTAGACAATGATCAATGATCAAATATAAAATGATTCTATTTTACTCATTTATCATCTATGGAATGGCATAATTCTCCCAGTTTCATAGGGGGATACATTAAGAAATGTGGAATTAGAGCATAGAGGCAGAAATGATTCTGCATTTCACACTAAAAAAGAATTCTATTGTTCCATGTATGTAAGTATTAGTGAATGTGAATCTGGAAATTATAAACAGAAAGAGAAAGCTAAAGAGCATCATCAAGTGATGGAAGACCATCATGAATGCAAAGAAATGAGCATTCAGGAATCTAAGAAAAAGAAATACACAGGAAGTGCAAGAAACACATGGATCGAGTGTGTAATACAAAAAATACCATTTTTTTGCAATGGAGACAGGAATTAAAAGATATCTTCAGCCAATGAAACCCTTGTGAATTTTATACATATAAAACCATAAAGCATGAATGGAAGATATGGGTTTTGATAACTCCATAAAAAATTTCATGACCAACATGAAAATGTGGTCATACCATGACACATCAGAAAAATGGAGTCTATAGGTCATAACAACTAAATGATGAAACGGGTTCTCTAATTATCTACCAAAGACAGAGAAACCCTCTACATAAAAATGAGTCCCTATGACATATGCGGTTACGCCCATTGAAAGGTGACATCTTTTCATACTTTTTAGAAAGTGCAAATGTACACCCCAGAAGTAGAAGAGCTTTGGAAGCCCACAACCATGATCACTATTCTTTAATTTTTACATGAAAATGGAACTCAGAATTTCAATGCATAAATAAATTTGAGTTTTGTGAGCTTTACACTCAGAGAAATGAAGGATCAAATGGAAGAAAACCCACGGCCTTTTACTATGTTCTTTTCTTTCATTTCTACATGAAAAATAAAATGCAAAATCACTGATTACAAAATACAAGAAGTTCCAGAAATTTCAAAAAAATCAATTTCCTTCAAGTTTCCAAGAAATCCCACGGCCTATATGCAACATGGAGGGTTTTGTTCCTACAAACCCTAGGTTTGTTTTATTAAAATGCACTCAAATCTTTCATGAAAACTCTAAATGATTGTATGAAACACAAAAATCTGAGCATTGAAAGCATAATACAAAGTCTTGGCTTGGGATCGAACTCATTTTCTCAAAAAAATTCACAAAAATAATAGATTATCTCAAATAATGGCTTACCTGAGAATTCTTTGCTGGCCTATGCATGGTCTCATTCCTCTATTGTCATGTTCTCTTCCTCAAAATTTTTGGAGTATGCTCAATGAAACCCTAGTTGTTGTCGGCTCAAGTTCTTCTTGGAGCTTCAAAGTAACAAATGAAATGATATTTCATTTTTTTCTTTTGTTTTGTTTAAGGTTTGTAACCCTAATATTATGTCGATGGAGTTTAGGCTTTTTGCTTAATTTTTTTTATAAATGTAATGCAACTATTATCACCGTGGGCTAAGATTTCATGTCTTATGACTTATGTATTTTAGGAATTTTAATGTACTATGACTTGGTGAAACTCTTGTTTTGATTTCTTATGGCCAAATCACCGGCCTTGTAATTTTTTTCATTCTTCAAAATGTAAGACATCTACTTTAGTGATGTTATGAATCACTTAAAGTATGAATGTTTCTTTAAATGAAAAATTAAATGGAGGGGCCACTCATACATGTAGTTAAGGAGAGAAGATATGCCTTGATTAATGACATGCCAAACATCTAGGAGTAAGTTGGAGGAGGTTATGACTATTTTGAAACACATGGAGAAGATATAGGCATGTTGACTTGGTTTTGAGACATTTGGAGAGCATCTAGGGGGTGTTTTATGATGCTTTTATCTTTGACAAGGTCAAATTTGACTTTTTCACCCCTTTGGAGCCTTTTTGGAGAAGATCTCGATGCTATATTTTATTTTTTTTGGGGGCATCCGACCCCAATAAGTTTTTAGTTGCTCCTTTGGCGGGTGTGAACTTTTATTCACGAACCGCTATCATTCGTGGTTATCTTTTCCTTCGTGGCTTCGCCTTCACTATTATCGCTAGCAGCTTTTCAGCGTCTGCCACATGGCCTCCTATCGGAGCTTCCTACTAATCCGTATCGCTTTGCCTCTACTGAGTTCCGTGCATTCAACATGTGGCTTTCTCTTTCTACTTTCTAGGCCAGGCCCACTCAATGGTTCCATCTTCTTGACATCTTCCACATGGCTTCCTCTCAGAGCTTTTCGTTCGGGCATCCCTTTTTCCTTTGCCAGGCTCCATCTGTTTGATGTGTGGCATGTTTTTGTGCCTAGGTTATGTGGGAGTTGTCGCCTGTGCCATTTTTCTCTTTTGTTGTCGCATATTCTTCTTCGTTGTCGCGTGTTCGCTACTGCTGCATGGCCTTGTGTTCTATGTGGATGGATTTTCTAGCACTTTGTTGGGTGATCTTCCTACTATGGTACCGACTTGAGGAGATCTAGGACGTCGATGTTTTTCCGAAGCATCTTTCTCTTTGTGGCTTTCAAGCGGTGGGTTGGCTTATATAAGAAACATTGCTTCTCTTTTATTAGGTTGTTGTTAGATAGATTAAAACTTCCCGAGCACTGGGATTTGGCCTTTTGTAATATTTTCTATTAGACTTGAAGTGTGCAGACTGTGCCAATCAATTTGGCCTCTCTATTTTTCCTGCATTTCATAGAATATTAAGACACTGCTTTTATTTTCCTATAGCATATGAATGTTTGTTTCTTCAACTTTTGTAATCTCATACAACTTAATAAAATACAAACCATGTTTTACTCTTTTGTGTTGGCTGAGGTTGTATTAGATTATGCTATGCAATAAAAATGATGTTCTTATGTTTGAAGTGCTTCTGAGATAATCTATTTGATAGATGGCAGTTTCTTGTTTAGGCCTCTGCTTTCAGCATTGTGCTCAAGTAATTTCTCTCATGATTTTGGTGCATCGCCTTAGTTTAGTTTTTACTATTAAATGCTATCTTTCTAACCATTTACCTCCCCCCATTAAAAATGAAGAGCCAGATTCAATAAAATCCTAGAGATCACTTACCTAAGTGCAATATCCCCCAGTAGCTAAGTTTCTCATAAGACTATTGCCCCCTGCAAAATTTTGCATCACCAATTCTTTTTCTGGCATGCCCGATGGGACGCGAACTAGCACATTCGCTTGATATAAGAGTGTATGAGTCATAGGCCCATAACTAGGTCACAAACTGCAAGATTCCCTCACCTACTCATACCACCATTAGTTTTTGTGCATCTGAGAGGTCGGAAAGGTAGTCCTTCACCTCCCCCTTCTCCTTCATCTCCTATGCCAATGGCCAGTAGAAATTATGTAGCCTGAGATGCTGGTAGTCCTTTAGTAGTGCTTGTGCCTCCTATAGTATAGGCTCTGATTTTGGCTTATTCTTTAAAACATATCCCTAAGTTTTTCGAGGATGAATCAAAGACACTGATAGAGCACTTGTAGGATGTGGCAGACATGTGTCTGGTGCATGGTGTTTCTAATGAAAATATAGCTCTAAGATTGTTCGCCACCTCTTTCTGAGGGAAGGCTTTGAACTGGTATAGCACTCTTCCAGCTAATTCAATTACTACTTGGGATGGCCTTGGAGATCCGTTGTACGATCATTTTTCAAATGCTGGCGACATGGTCTTTGCTATATCATCAGCTGGCCAACATAAAGCGAGCTCCTCATGAAGCTCTGCCTGATTTCAACGTACAGTTTCAATCAACTTGGCAGAGAGTTCTTGTTGGTAGTTGGCCTTCTCTAGATTTGGCATTCATGTTCTATTTGATGTCCATTAATATTATATTTCCATGATGCTACAGGCTCTTGGTAGAAATACTCTACCCAATGCTTATGGTCTTGTTGTCACTACGGAGAATAACCTTATTGTTGCTGGAAAGTTGGCACCAAGACCCATTATGCCATTGTTCCTAGAATTCAACGCCGCGGAAGCTGAAGTAGCTTCGACAAATGCTCCTGCAACTCCTCTCTAGTCTATGTATGTGTACCCGAGAATGACGTCAAGTGTTGATCCAGCGCCTAACCCCCTAACGGATGAAATGAATGAGATGAAGGAGAAGATGCAGACTATGACAAATGAATTGACAACTATGAAGCGGCAACAATATACATACCAAAAGCCATCTTACCAAAATTATGAAGGTGAAAAAGATCCTTACCAATCAAATCAATGGCAAGATAGATCGTACTCAAGCTCAATCGAATAATCAAGTTGTTCTTGTGACTTTTCTGATGCAAACCATCCATCCTAGTTCAAGCAAGGAGCTAGTAGCAGGACAAAATAACCTTGTCGAAGATACTAATTCATGGTGCTTTCCTTATAATGATGCACACATGCCCCAAAATTATCCACGAGGGAATTTTCAATAGAAGATTGTAGAGCAACTTAGCCAAGGCAATGTACCTAATCCTAGAAACTAGTCATGTGCCTCTCAGCAAATGGATAATGCAGTCCTCACTGCTCAAATGCAAGGGATGTCCATAGAGCAAGATTTAGATATAGTTCCAGACCAAGCGCTCTTTTCATGGATGGACGGAGAAGAGTCAACATTTCTAAATGAAAATCCTGTAACTCAAGTGCCTTGAGTGCAATCAGACTACAACACGCATTCAAAGTGAAGACTTATCAAAGAATTCACATCTCTACTGACTAGTGGTCCATCCAAGTCAATGCCTAGTCCTTCGGCAATTTTTTCCTCAGTTCCACAACAATCTAAGGTGGCTTCTCCCAATTCTCTGAATCCACCTCCTCTTAAATAAAAATCTCCTATGATCATCCTGGTTTTTGTCAAACAACTGGATGCACTAGTTGTGAAGCCGAAGGAGCAAGCAACCTTGACTCATCAGTCGCGAACGTAGTTCAATGTGGTGGAACAACTAAAGAAATCCTCTGCCAATGTTTCTTTGTGGGATATCGTGGCTATTTTGGAGCAAAAGGTGCTATTAAAAAAAAGAATTGTCGAGAGAAGAATATGTCAAGATGCCTAGTCAGCGCAGTGAAGAAAAGACATCCAAGTCAGACCTGGATAAAGTGCTAACGAATCAACCAGAAGAAAAGCTTGAAGCCTGAAAAGAGAGTAACCCTAAACCTAAGCCTTTCTTTCTAACGCTTATCATTGGTGACAAGTTATTGCATAATTGTATGATCGAATTTGGTGCTAGCACCACTGTCATGCCTGAGAAAGTGGCCGATGCTTTGGGGCTAAAATATGAGCCTCTTAACAAGAGATTCATGTAGCTCGATGAAAATAAATTTGATACTGCCAGGGTAATCAAAGGATTGCCTATAACATTGTTTGTCTGCCCCAATATTATTGTGAACTAGCACATTATACTCATTGATGTTCCTCCTCTGTTCGGGATATGTTTGTCCCAAGAGTTCACTGCAAATGTTGGAGGCTATCAGGCACTGGACTAGTCACACCTGATCTTGAGAACCAAGCATGGAGCTAAGATGAAACTATTGTTGAAAACTTTTCATTCCAAACATGTTGTTGACGAGGCCCTGATCAACTTTGAAGTGGCACATACTTCAATCACCTAGGAAGAGAGGTTCAAAGTTGAATTTCTAGAGGACGAGGAATCAATTAGCTCTTGGATGGAGAGTGAAGAAGCTCTGTTGAATGAGTTCATAGACACAGACCCTTTTTGAAATTATCATGCAACTGGGCTCGGAACCTATGTCATACATGAGGAGGGACATATTATGTCCAGAGTTACTAAAGAGTCCAGAGGTAAAACATCCTTGGAGTTATGGACTTTGCACTTTGATGGAGCAAGATGTAGAGTAGGAGCTAGAGCAGGAATATGTTTGACATCTCCGTCCAAAGAAAAGACCTTGAGGTCTTATCGCTTCTAGTTCGCATGCTCAAACAATGAAGCAAAATATGAAGGCCTTGTCCATGGTTTGAGCCTTGTAGAACAAATGGGCACAAAGCAAATAAAAGTGTTCGAAGATTCAGAATTGGTGGTCAACCAAATCTGAGGGCTATCTATAGCAAAGAATGTCCATATGTGATCATACTGACATAGGGTCTGGGATCTTATTGAACACTTTGAGGAACTCAACATTCAAGCTATACCAAGAGAGAAGAACTCTCAAGCTGACCAGATGGCAACTGTCGGGGCTCAATTTGAGCCAGGTCCCGAGTTGTTAAAAAATAAACATGCAGTGAGAGTAATTGTATGACCTGTTGTTCTGAACAATTGTCAAGATTGGCAAGTGTTCAATAGTGATGCTCATTTTGTGTAATTTCTCTAGTCATCTGGGGAATTTGTTGACCAATTGCAACCAAAGATAGCCAAATCCTACAGGGATCAAGTAATCCAATTGAAATCCAATAAGCTTCCTAGAGGCCTAGTTACTCTGGAGAGTCTTTTTGATTTTGATGATGCAAGGAAAGATAAAGGAAAGCTTGTAGCTAATAAAGGTGACTACACCGATTTGCATATCGAAGAGGATAGAAAGCTCAAGGTTGGTAAAGGAGTATCTCAGAAGAATAAAGATAGGCTAAAGCACTTCTGCAAGGAATATCTAAGCGTAGTAGCCTGGTCATATGATGATCTTAAGGGATATGATCCTGGGATTATTCAACATACAATTGAGCTACTAGAAGGAGCGAAGCCAGTTCATCAGAGGCAGAGGTTGGTTAACCCGAATATTGAGTCACTGATGTCACAAGAGTTGAATAAATTGATTGCATCCTGAATAGTCTTCCCAATCAAGCATAGTTCTTGGGTGTCTAACCTAGTGCTATTCCAAAAGAAGAATGGAGACATATGGTTATGTGTGGACTTCTGAGACTTGAATAGAGAATCTTTGAAAGACCATTACCCCATACCTTCTATGGAAGTAATTCTACAAATGGTTGTTGGGTCTGAAATGTTTTCAATGCTGGATGGTTTTTCTAGCTACAACCAGATTCGTGTAAAGGAGGAAGACCAGCATAAAACAACGTTCACCACTAAGTAGGGAACATATGCATATGCTAGGATGCCCTTTGTACTTTCAAATGCCGAAGCCACCTTTCAAAGAGCTATGGATATTTCCTTTATGAATTTAATACATAAGATTATACTTATCTATCTGGATGACCTGACAGTGTTTTCCAAATCGTTTGATGATCATTTTGATCATCTTGAGATTGTCTTCCAAAAATGCCAAGAATTCAAGATTTCTCTAAACCCAAAGAAATATATGTTCGAAGTCCCTCAGAGGAAGCTATTGGGATATGCTGTCTCGAAGGAGGGCATTTCCATCGATCCAGAAAGATTTGATGCAATCTGGGAGCTTCCTCTACCCCTAAACAAGAAAGGAGTGCAATATTTTTTGGGTAAGGTCAATTTCATTATTCGATTAATTGCGGACTTTGCAAGGATCGTTCGACCGATTACTCTGATTTTGAAAAAGGACCAGACTTTCAAGTGGATGGTAGAAGCCAGAAAATATTTTGAGTTAATAAAAGAGGTTATTTCTTCAGCTCCTATATTGATTAATTTGGACCTGTCTAAAGATTTTATTATGTATGTTTTTGGTGGTGACAACAGTATTGCCATAGTGCTAATGCAAAAAGATGATAAAGATAAAAGGGAATCACCTATTGGTTTTTACTCGTACACCCTAAAGAAGTATGAGGTAAAGTATAATTTTTTAGAAAAGAAGGCCTTTGCTATTGTAAAAGGGCTAAAGAAGTTCTGACACCTGATATCATGCAATAAAGTGATTGTTTGTGTGCCTCATCCTAGTATACGGGAATATATAATGGAAGGGGAAATCACCGATAAAAGAGCTAACTGGATCACTAATATCCTAGAGTATGATATTGAGATTAGACCTGTCAAGACTGTTAAGTGAAAAGGATTGTGTGAGTACCTAGCCGAAAATAATGAACCAATAGCAGAGTTCGAAGTCTCAAAACCTGTGCTACTAAATGAGGAAAGCTTCGAGAGCGATTGGTTGGAAGACAAGATAAATGTCATGCAAATAGGAAGGTACCTGACCAAACTCCCTTCATTTAAGAGATGTTTCTATCGATTGTAAAATAGTAGTTATGTTCTCTTAGAAGGAGTTCTTTTTAAAAGAAATTTTAATGGTGTCCTATTAAGATGTGTGAATGAGGAACAAGGCAAAAGGATATTAGATCAATATCATAGTGCCCCTATCGAAGGGAACTTTTTCGCAAGAACTACTACAATTAAAATCATAATTGCTGGTTATTTCTGGCCAACACTATTCAATGACTCATTTTCATTATTAAAGTATTGCAGTGAGTGTCAATTTTATGTTGGAAAAAGAAAGAATGTTGCTATGCCACTAAGACCCATAGTAGTGGAGGAACATTTTTCTCAATGGGGTCAGGACTTCATTACGATGATTAACCCTTTTTCATTAGCTGGACACAGGTGGATTTTGATAGCGACTAATTAATTCACCAAATGGGTAGAGGCTGTGCCATTAAAAATTGCAACGCAAGTAGAAATTGATAACTTCCTGGAAGAATTGGTAGCCAGATTTGGCCCACCGAAAACAATTATTTCCGACAATGCTAAAGCTTTCCCTTGCTCTAAGATGAGCCAATTTGCATTGAAATATGGGGTTTTCTTGAAACCTCTTCTAATTATTACCCTCAGGGGAATGGCCTCACAGAATCCAAAAAAAAAAACCTCATCAGGTTAACCAAAAGGGTAGGCTCGGAACACCAGAGGGAGTGGCACAAAAACCTTCGAACAGTGCTATGGGTAGACCATATCATGCCCAAGCAGATATTAAAGACATCCCCTTATGAGATCGTGTATGGGAAAGAGGCATTGTTACCTATTGCTATGGAAATCCCTGCCCTCCAATTGCTCAAATCTCTTGAAATCGAGCAGAACGAAGCTATGGAGGTACAGTTTTCTGAGTTAATGGAGGTACAAGAGAAAAGAGAGCATGCTCTCAAGGCCATGAATAGCCACCAACACGTGGTGAAGAGGTGGTTTTATAAAAAGGCATCTGACTAGGGGTTACAATGCAGAGACTTGGTGCTGAAGTTCAATGAACGCGAAGCAAAGCCCAGACAACACGAAAAATTCAGCAGTCTCTAGGAAGGGCCTTTCAAAATCATCCAGTGCAAACAATATAACTCTTTTGAGTTAGAAACTATGGAAGGTGATGCTTTGGGTATTCCAGCTAATGGAATACACCTTAAAAATTTCAATTAGTTCAACTTATGCAAATAAGTTTGTAAATTTGTAAATATGTAAATATTTTTCCTGCTTTAAGTTTTGGGTATTCTCAGTGCTTTTTGAATAACAACAAAAGTATTGAAAAATTGAGATAGAAAGAACAATGAGCCAAGATATGAAAAAATTGTATATTATATTATTTCTGGAACATTTACATTATATCCGACGTAGGTCGATGGCCATGTATTAAAATATACATATATATCTGCTATGGTGGGCAGAGGTTGGAAAAAAGGAAAAAAAAAAAAATGGAAATATCTTTTCTCAATTCTCAAACAAAAGATGGACCAGCAACAACAGAAATAGGTGGCGCAAGGTGGGGAAACACCATCGTCTCGAAGTCCTCATACCACTTCATGTTTTGAAAGGGTTCAATATTATGTATCTGCATCAGGAAGCAGCAACCAACGTGAGCCTTGGAGCTATGTTCTTGATGGGTTTCCAGCTCAAAGCCAAACAAAAAGGGCCTGGATGGCATAGGTCCTCCATGCAACAATAGCCAATGCAGGTTGTGGATAGAAGGAATCCCATGATCAAATTCGGAAGCCCAAACTATATGCTCCAATCCTCTAAGGTAGTGCTAAGGGAAGACTCGCTTGGTCAAATTCAGAATTTTGCATTTGGAAACACTGATGTCCCGGAGCGAAGCGAAAAAGTGAGAGAAAATGCTAGTATTTACCCTATATTGGTTGTCGTACTCAATGCAATCTCGGCCTATGACCCATTTGATTGCCTTTACATATAATAGGTTTTTTAACACCTTTCATGTGCTTTAGGCACCTACACCTAACCATTCCTAGAAATTTAGCCTGGGTCTTTTTGAAAACTAATCTAATTGGCATCTCCATAGTTTCTTGCTACTCTAGGTAAATGATAAATTTGCTTAGATAAACTAGGGCCTAATCAGTAAGAATGCTAAAAGTAATTATGATTAGCAAGGTTGCCAAGGGTCCTATTTATAGATAGTCAGGGTTCGCCTACTAAGGAAAGCTATGATTATGTCAGAATAAAATGATGCTAGAGAGCCTTGTTATTTAGTGTTGTGGCATGTGAAGTGATGTGAGTAATCAAGTACAGTTGCAACTTGCACCATTCAAGTTGCTGAATTGAATGAGGATAAGCCAGTTGTCAGCATAATATGTCGTCGTCCTAATTAAATTGAGGAAAATATTTTGGTAAGGTCATTGGGTGATGCGCCCAAGAACGATCATGAAATCAGTAAATGCAAAAGGGCTTGTGAAAGATATGTCAAGGCTGTCTCAAGGAGTTGTCCAAGAAAATTAGGCACCACCTTATGTGAAGTCATGTCTCTTAAATGTGATGAGTATTTTGGCAGGTTGGTGATCTCTTTGCATGCATGAAAAAGGAGGGTTGTGCATGAGGTAACTAATGTGAAAAGCAAGCAAGTACACTTGCTAAGCCATTTTTTAGGAAAATCAAAAAGCAGGTTAAGTGCGCAGAAGGAATTTATTGTGAAAATTTATCAAAGTGTATAACTGTTCAAGTCATTTGCAAAGAAGAGAAAGCATTTTCAGAAGCTAAAATTTGCAGAGTTTGTGAAGCCTCTTGCGAATATAGAGAAATGGCTAAAATTGCAGGAAGTTCAACACAGGTCATGGTTATAGAAAGCATTGATGAGTGAAGGTTGATGGCACCCTATGTGAACATATATGACCTAGAGTCTTATGCTACCCCGAGTATTCCAACAAAGTCATCCTGGCCCTTTACCAGTCAAGCAGACCAGAAAGCAATTGGCATGGTTTCTCCTAGAAATCAAGCCCTAGTATCAGAGGATTGGGACAATATTTTGGATCTTGAGTTATCTTAGAACCCCAAGAGCCTGAGGGAGGTTGCATGCTAGAAAATGAAGAAGATGTCAGACCCTTTCCACAAATGTTTATGGAACTGTGGGCTTCCCCAGTACAGGGTTCCTCTGGTGCAATATTTTCTAGAAATTGTTGTGGAATACGCAACAAGTTTCAACCCCCAGACTGCAGTCATAAGTGGCCCTAATTTGAGGGTAGTTATCAGTCCCATGACCCTACAAGATATGCTATGCATTCCATTCCTCTCGTTTGATAATGTTGAGAATTTTGACATTCACAGAATGCAAGACTACTAGATAATGCTTTGAATGGTATGACAATTTTATCACATAGAGACTGCTCAGCCGATAGATGTTTTGGCACCTCCTAGATTCCCAATTGCTCTAGGTGCTTTAAAGTCATGTTTTGCTTCCGTCTACTCTATGTTAGCATTGGTTTGTGGGTTGGATACAAATGAGGGGGTCTTCGAATTCTAAATGAATCTCATCTTTATGTTGAAGAAGAAACAACACACCTCCGCTTATGGACTTTGTGAAGGTTATAATTGATGGGATGAGCTAGCAGCTGAGGGAATTTGAGCCAGGTTCTAGGTTCAGGTATTCTTCTTTCCTAGTATACATGATTTTATGCCAGGATCATGATTATTTCAAGAAGTTCATGGCCCTGGCCGTATTTGATGAAAGTGGCATGAGAAAGTCGGTTTCGACATGGACTTCCATCCTCTCAAATTTTTTCGATTATTATGCATTTTCGGACTCATTCCTAGATCCAACTTTTTGGGCTTTGGATGGATCTAGAAGTAGCATGTCTATGCGATTATCGTCGAGACAGAAATCATGGATGAGAGGTCTCTTGTCACCTTGTGATTGGTTCTTTGGTACGGATTTCACTATGCTCCGTATCCAAGGTTTTGTCTGAGAGCCCTTCTGGCTCCCACGTTTTGTTTCCGACAGAGTGCTTGTTAGAAACCCTAGATCAGACATGCAAACCTAAACACCTTCCACAAAAGAGAAAACATAAAAAAGCATAGCTTTACATGTCAATGTGCAAAATGATATATTCAAGAATTCAATATTACAATGAGATGATTTGCTTTATAAAAGCAAAGTATGCAACCCTAATGTTGACCTAAAATTAGCTCAACCTAAGTAAAGTTATGCAAGTGTAATTAAATATTAATTACACTAACACCCCCCCATAAGTGCAACTTAGGGAGACTAAAATAAGCATGCACCTAAAACTAAGATGAATGCAAGAAATCATGAATGGGTCCCGGCAACTAGGCCTGATCAGGTACCCATATACAAACGCAATAATGAGGTAGAGAAGGAAAACCCAGTGGGACAACCCCCCCTACAATGAGATAACTACTACAAAGAAGCACTGGAAGAACACTGTAGAGTAACACTGGAACCGCAATCTGGCAAGCAAGGAAAGATACTTCTATCTACAAGAAACCATATCAGAATCATCATAATGTGACAGTAGACCCAATGCCATGGAACACTCAAACACTCCAAACTGCAACAACCTTGGAATCCATGAAGCAACAGTAGATGATATGATGATGACAGAATTTGGAAGCCATAAATCTCGATGTCGATGTCAAAACTAAGACTAAAACTCTTCCATGGGAAAAAGTACCATACAGACTCGGGAACAATAGCCACAAATTTAGTGGCCCTCAAACTAAGATGGATCCGATGCGGATCACTAACCATAGGCTCTTAATCTAAAGTGTGAACCAAAAAGAATATGGTATGTGTTAAGCTAAGACAAAAATATGGAAAAAAAAAACGTAGAAACCAGATTACAACCCATGCAAGTTGCCATCAAAACAAGATGAAGATTATTATGCAAGAAACCCCCCCGAAGGAACTTTATATCAGTTCATTTATTACAATCCCCAATGACTGCAAAAAGAGATAATGCCTAACATGCATAAATATAAAATAAAAATAGACCTCAGATCTGTGTAGAGGACTAAACCAGCTTTCCAACGCCACAAGAATGATGAAAAAAGGATAACCGAGTCAAAAGATATGCCCTCCGGAGTGAAAAATAGAAGTTCTAAGTTCAAGGACCTTTAAAATAAATTTTTAGCAAAATCAGAAAAAACTACCAACACCACTAGATCAGCACCGGAATCAGCTTTCCAATGGTATCTTGTTTGTGAAAAACGGACACCGTACGCAAAAGTTATGCCCGATTTTGTCAAAGGTGCTCCAAAATGGCCAATAAGGCCTGCTGGCAGCCTAGGGGGCTAAAAAAATTTCGGCCCCTGGTCCTACATGTGACCAGGGGCTGGTGGACAAGGGCTGGGGCAGAGCCCCTAGTTTTCCATATGACCGCGGGCTGAAGCAGAAGCGGTCGGGGGCTAGGCGCATAGCGCCCGGTCCCCCATATGATCGCATGCTGGAGGTTGCAGGGCCGCGGGGGCTAAGCCGACCGGCGGCCAGTTGGTGGCGCTGCCGGTGGCTGGCAGCTCATGGGTGGTGCATTGATGGTTGCCCAGTGGAGTAGTGCTAGCGGAAACCATTAAACCTGCATGCAGTGGCATGAAACCCAAGAAACCCTTTTTTTTGCATTTTTTTCAATTTGTGTGCCACGGAACGTGTGCTAGGGAGGCCGTACGACCTTCTTGGCAAAAAAATTTTGCCTTTCGAATCAACTTCGCCAAAATCAATGAAACGAAAGGTGATCTTACGGTTTTTGGCCGCTGCAAACGCAATGGTGACCTCCGTTTCAGCTCAAAATGCTCCAAAAAAATGGCGACCTCTAGAGCTTGCAAAAAAATACCAAAACTAAAACCCTCATAGATCTAGCAAACGATGGCCAAAATCTACAAAATAAAAGCCAAACCTAACTTTTTCCAGCGCTCTGAATCCAATGGAAAGGCTCGATCTGATCCAAAATGCTGCATAGATGAACTCAAGGCATAAAATCATCAAGGAACCCCAAACAAACTCTGCAATGATTTTCTCCAGATTTTGAGAAGGGGTTGCATGTCAAGGCTCTGATACCATGTTAGAAACCCTAGATCAGACATGCAAACCTAAACACCTTCCACAAAAGAGAAAACATAAAAAAGCAGAGCTTTGCATGTCAATGTGCAAAATGATATATTCAAGAATTCAATATTACAATGAGATGATTTGCTTTATAAAAGCAAAGTATGCAACCCTAATGTTGACCTAAAATTAGCTCAACCTAAGTAAAGTTATGCAAGTGTAATTAAATATTAATTACACTAACAGTGTTGGCCCTGGAGGAATTTAGGTAGTTGTATAATATCAAGAATGACTACTAGGGAGGAAGGCATTTGACTTCCTATTTGACGTTGTTGATCATGTTGGCTCTGAATTGCTGGTAAAGAAAAGGACCTCGAAGGTTAACACCTCGAGGGATTCGTACTCTAAGCTAGGTAATCTTGGGCTGGTGGTTATCAATGACACATGGAAATACAATGCGAATAATAATCTATCAGACATTGGTATAAAAATTCCACACCAGCCCCGATCATTCTGGGACCTTCAGAGAAATGTTGATGAGGGGAATTTGAAATTATACGTCGGCCTAAAGTATTTTCCTACTAAAATAGGTCAGTCGTTGTGGCTGAAATTTTACCATGTTGTGGCAAAGCCCAATCCCAAGCATAAGATGAGTCAATTTGTGTGCAGCCAGTTGAATAAGCTCGGATGGAAGCCTGAAAGAATTAGGGACTTTTGGACGTAAAGATAAGAGATAAAGACAAAAAATGGGCTTTCCTAGGAGATGGAGTCAGACAACCGGTTTGACGACATCTGGGTGCACGAGCATTCAGACAATGAGAACTCCCCAAACCCTTCAGGTTCTAAGAATTTCTATGTGAAAAGAAGTGCTTCCACAGAACCTAGAGAGGAGGTATCCCAGAATGCCCCCACTACTGGAGGGGATCCTGCGCAAGAGGCAACATTCAGTGGACAACATTCACAATAGGAGGACTCTTCAAATGTGCAGACTTTGGAGCCTTCCAGCTCCTCTAGATTAGGTATGAAGAGGCCAAGGAGTTTTGTTCATTGACTGAAGGTTATTGTGGAGCTTGACAGTTCTCTCGAGGAAAAGCGGCCACGAATGAGAGAGTTCACTGGAGAGAAGGAGTCGCAACATGTAGAAGCAATGGTATCAGCTATAGTTCTTCAAGAACCTCAGGTATTATTTCCTCCCTCTTCTCACTCTTCTATGTCGCTAGTCTCCTCCTTGTCTGCCTATGCTTTTTCATCTGCACCAGCTCTTCCGATCGCTGGATATCCAGGGAAGTCAAATATTTTTCCTCCTGGGTTTCCCTTTCCATCTCTTGCTTTCCCTTTTTCCCTTGAAACATAAATGGTGGCCCATCCTGACCTTTTTAGCCAACAATTTTCCTCCCCAAGGCCCAGCATGTCAGTTGGCACTTCCCCGGCCTTTCCTCATGCCATGTTTCCATCATCTCGGAGTGGCCCTTTTATTCCACCTTTCTCCTCGATAGTTATCATGAGGCCTAGCAAGTCCACTGATGCTCTGAGCATGCTTTCCTTCCCACTAGCAGTCCCTCAGGAGTTTCCTTTTGCTAGTGGGCTGGGTATTCCTTCCCAGGAATATTTTTCGTCGATGGATGCAAACAAGAGCGCCCGAGCAAGACGAATTCAGAAAAGAAGAGAAAAGGATGTGGGTAGACAGGAAGAGCCTCTTTTGCAAATAGAATTCCATGAGAGTCATAATTCACTAATGTTTGCAAAAATCACCCCTGACGTGATCAAACCGGTTGGAGAAATGTTGTCAAGCGACTATTATGTCAACATCGTTAGGCTAGACTTGCAACATGCTTGTCTGTAGGAAAAATTCAAGTTGATGACAAAAAATAAAAGGGTGGTGACCATCGACTTCCTCAAGCTCAGTCACCAAACAAAGAAAAAGGAGTAGTTAGCAAAGCTGAGAAGTAAGGTTAATATTTGGGCAAACAAGCATAAGGCCTAGGAAAATGAGATTAATCGCCTGCTAAATGAGAGAAATTCCTTAGAGGGAAAGGTGAGCGAGCTTCAAGCTTTGGGTGCGGATGTCATTCTGGCCTTGCGAAATGAAATTGAGCAATACCGGGGGACTAAGGCAAACCTCCATGCTGATTTGAGGCAAAGAGATGATGGCATGAAGTAGCTCCGGTAGAGTATGAATGATAAAGTAAATGAGATGAATGTCACTCTAGAATCAGAGATTGAGAAGAGAAGGCAGGTTGAAGTAGCCTTGGAAGAGCGGGAGAAAGAAATTTCTACTCTAAGGAGTCAGCTGTCCGTATTGGAGGGAAGTCTATCGGAGCTTCGAGCAGAACTAGGCAACAAAGCTGCACAATTAGACCTTGTGAGGGCCCAACCTCTTGCACCACAAATGAGCTCGCTAGAGATTTCCAAAGAATTATATGCATCATAATGGGATAAGGTCAAGGCATTATGCCTTACTTTGCAACCCACTCTGAATTTTATGATGCAAGCAACCAGCCTATGTGAGACGGTTAGCGAAAAATTACAGCAGGTGCAGGAGATGACTTCCGATAAAGTTTTGGAGGCTAGGCATTTCTTAGGCAAGTTGTATATAGCTTCTGATGAGGCTCTAAGTGGCATAGGTATTAAAGATCATACAACGGTGGCTATGGGCGTAAACATTCTCATTTCCATGTACAAATCCATCCAACATGTAGCAGAGTGCAGAGCTAGATTGAATCAAATTACCAGTGACATGCAAGCAATTTTTTCCCGCTTGACTTAGTGAGGCCTCCCTCCGCCCTTCATTGCAAATCAGGAAGTAGCAGGTGTTGAGCACATAATTGCAAGGATCACGGAAAAGAAGCAGGATCTATTTTTTTTCCAATCCTTTGATTAGTCTCTGACTGCCAAAAATATTGAAGGTATTGTGCATCAACTGGCACAGCTCTTTTTCCAACTTGAATTGGAGGCGAAGGTATATGGTAGATTTCCTTTCAAGGAATCATTGATATTAAGTTGGTGCATGAAAAACTGCGATCCCTCTCTGTGCTATCAAATGAGGTTTGGGCCGGCCTACAGGCTACCCTCTCTCAACTTTGAGCAATAATAGTGATGTTGAACCAAGGTTTTTGGGGTTTTTCATTCCGCAGGAAAAATTCTCTTGTGAGTCACCAAACTGTGAACTTTTATTCACAAACCGCTATCCTTCATGGTTATCTTTTCCTTCATAGCTTCGCCTTCACCGTTATCACTAGCATATTTTTCGTGTTTGCTACATGGCCTCCTATCAGAGCTTCCTGCTGATCCGTATCGCTTTGCCTCTATCGAGTTCTATGCATTCAACGCATGGCTTTCTCTCACTACTTTATGGGTTGGGCCCACTCAATAGTTCCTTTTGCTCAGCGTCTTCCATGTGGCTTCCTCTTAGATATTTTCATTGTGGCATCCCTCTTTCCTTTTCTAGGCTTCGTGTGTTTGATGCGTGGCATGTTTCTTTGTGCCGATTATGTGGGAGTTGCTGCCTGTGTCATTTTTTCTCTTTTGCTGCCATGTATTCTTCTTCGTTGTCGCGTGTTCGTTGTTGTTTCTGCATGGCCTTGTGTTCTCTGTGGATGGGTTTGTTGGCATGCTGTTGGGAAATCTTCCTGCTTTAGTGTCGGCTCAAGGAGATCTAATACATCAATTTTTTTCCAAGGCATCTTTATCTCTGTGGCTTTTAGGCGGTGGGTTGGCTTATATAAGAAGCCTTTCTTATCTTTTATTAGCTTGTTGTTAGATAGATTAAAAATTCCTGAGCACTGGGATTTGTCCTTTTGTAATATTTTCTATTGGACTTGAAGTTTGTAGACTGTGCCAATCAATTCAGCCTCTCTATTTTTCATGCATTTGATAGAATATTAAGACTGTTCTTTTATTTTCCTATAGTGTGTGAATGTCTATTCTTTAGCTTTTGTAATCTCATACAGCTTAATAAAATACAGACCATGTTTTAATCTTCTATGTTGGTTGAGGTTGTATTAAATTATGCTATGCAATAAAAATGATGTTCTTATGTTTGAAGTGCTTCTGAGATAATCTATTTGATAAACGATAGTTTCTTGTTCGGGCCTCTTCTTTCAGCACTGTGCTCAAGTAATTTCTCTCATGATTTTGGTGCATCGCCTTAGTTTATTTTTTACTATTACATGCTATCTTTCTAACCCTTTACCTCCCCCCATTAAAAATGAAGAGTCGACTTCGATAAAATCCCAGAGGTCACTTAGCTAAGTGCAATGTCCCCCAGTAGCTAAGTTTCCCATAAGACTGCTGCTCCTTGCAAAAGTTTGTGTCAACGGTGGGTTTTGGAAGGGAGTTGGAGCATATAGTCATTTTTTGACTTATGCTACACTTTGTTCTCGATATGTACTTTTTTCCCTTGTGACATTTACAATCCTTTGGAGATTACAACATGTTTTATAACTCATTTTCGAGTATGATATACAAATAATACCTTGGATATCATTGATTGTGTTATCTTTGCCTTCTTGTTCTTGCAACATTGTGTATTATCAAGTAATTGATCAAGTTACTTAAGAAATTTTCTATTTCCTTGTAGCTTTGTCTCATGACAATATACCTTTTCTACAAAATTATGGTTATGCAGGTTGTAAATGGTGTTGTTAAGTTGCATATGACCCTTTGAATTGTGAAAGGTATATTTCCTTCTTGAAATTATATGCAAGTCAAACCAATTTTCAAAATATTTATGCATAATTCTACAACATTTTGTGCATTTTTATATTTGTAATCAATGACCAAGTGTATTCATGTCTAAATGTTCATGGTCCTTAGTATAATTTGGTGTATCACCTTAAGTTTTCATTATCGACTTTTGGTTTATGTTATCTCTTTCTATCCTTTTCCTCTACAAATTCAGTAGTTTAGGTGATCTCCAATTAGGAACCAACCTTCTCTGAATGTTCTTTTCTACTATAGGTGACCCACAACCTTACAAAAGTTTTCATGTTTCACATGATTAGCTGTGTTAAGATTCAGCTAGGGTGTGTTGGATTTTGTGGTTGTGTTTCTGATATGTGGTTGTCATTGATGTCAACACTATTAGCATTGATGATTCTAAAGGTTGTATATGTCGAGAATATTGAGAAAATTAAAATAAATATGTTGAAGGTAGTCTATGAAGCTGTCAAGCTCACAGTGGTGGAAATTTCATTACGTTGCTATTTAGGTGTTGCGCTTTAAAGTGTTTTTTGCTAAGCCTATCTAGTTTATACTCTAGAAGTTTCAGAGGTGCGCATCAAGATTTGTGCATGTTGTGAGTTTTTGTGTTCCTATATTTATTCTTTCACTATAGCTGGTGTTTCTGGAAGAAGAGATCATAATTCTAGAAATTTCAGTTGTTTCGTATGCTCATGCGATGTTCTTCAATGTTTCTAGATTGTGATATATCCTTGTTTCACATACACATTGATTGGTGTGATCGTGATCAAATATTTTTCCTTTGTGTGTTCGAGTTTTCATGTTCTTGGCCGACATGGTGGTTGTAACGTGTTGTGGATCCTTGTGGGTTAATCTTTTAATGTTTAGAAAGTTTGAGGATGTTTATTAAGGTCTTCATTATGTTTTGACCGACTTTGGTTGGTGCTCATTGAGATTTGTTCATGAATTGGGCCGACAGTTTGTATTCATCTATTCCTTATTTTTGGCTGACAGAATTGATGTAATTTCATGAAGTGGATACATAAGAGCGATTTTTTTCTTCATTTTCTATGAATGTATGTGAAGTGTATGCGAGATATGTGTGAATAAAGATTAGATCATTCAATTACAGAGCATAGTGTGAAGGATTTTGAGTGAAGTGTGAAGAAGTGTTTATGTGCCTAAGCGAAACTGTCATTAGGCTTTTGTAGTAGCTAATTTCTTAGTTCAATTTCATCAGATGGATTTAATCTAATTTTTTATGTAAGGCAGTGAGCCTTCCCTTTTGAGTAGTGAGCTCTAGGCAGTGTGCCTGAATGCATGTGCATTCCTTATTCATTTCTTTTATACTTTTAACAAGGTATAAATTATGGACTAACCTCCACCATGGTTTTTCCCCTAACAGGGTTTCCACACAAAAAACTTGGTGTTATGTGTGTTTTTGATATGTTGTTGATTCATTATTTCACTGTTAATTATCATATATAAAATTAAAGGATAATAAGGTTGAATAAGTTTTAATTTTTGTGACAACTGATTCACCCCCCCTCTCATTTGTCTATTCTTGTTTTTCCAACAATTGGTATCAAAGCCAGGTTCCTCTGAAGAATTTTAATAGCTTGAGGTGATCTGAGATGGCATCATACAAGAAGGATAGTCCTAGATTTGATGGTACAAACTACTCTTTGTGGAAGGCTACAATGGAGTGTCATTTGAAGTGTATTGGTGAACCCTTCTGGAAGATTACAAAGAAATCATATACTATTCCTCGAAATGGTCCCTCTACTCCATATGAGATCGAGGAAGATGAAAATAACATTAGGGTTGTAGAAGCATTACTGAGTGCTCTGACAGATTCAGAGATGAAAAATGTGATGGGTCTGTAGAAAACACATGAGATCTGGAAGAAATTGGAAACATTATATGAAGGAGATACACAAGTGAAAGTTGCTAAGCTACAAATTCTGAAAGGAAAGTGGGAAAACTTGAAGATGAGTGAAGATGAAAACATTATTGCATTCATGCACAAAGTAAAGGAACTAGTGTTGGGTATTAGATGTGTCGGTGGAACATTGGAAGAAGATGAGATTGTGGCTAAGTGTTCAGATAATTTCCTACTTCTTACAAAACAAAATCTCATGCTATTGAAGAACTTAGATAGGTAACAAATGTGACAAGAGATATGTTGATTGGCAAACTTTTCTCCTTTCAATTGTGTGAATTTAGTGAATCTACTCCTAAGACAGAATTTGAATTCAAGGCTATTGTATTTGGAAGAAACCAATAGAGATATGATCCAGGAGAGAGTTACAGAAAAGACATTCAAATATGAAGATGAGATGAAACAAATTGAATATGAAGAAAGAGAGCTAGAAGAGCTGGAAGCATTGATGTAAAAAGAGAATCTAGAGGACAAGGTAAGTATAAAGGAAATTTTCCTATTAAATGTTTCTCTTGCAGTAAGATAGGTCAGTTTGCATCGAGGTGTCCTAAAAGAGTCTCTAAGTACAAACCTGACAAGTCTAGATTTCAAAAGAAATGTTATTATGCTGAAGAAGGTGTTACTGATGATGAATCTGATAAAGAAACTATAAATGAAGATGGATGGGTATTCATTTCTATCAAGGAAAATGGTCTAGTGTCCATTGAATCTACTAATAATCAGAATATTGAGAAAGCTCTTGCAGCCAGAATTGATGAAAAGGATGAGTGAGTGAGTGATAGTGGATGATCAAATCATATGACTGGTGAAAAAGAAAGTTTCTAAGCTTGGATAAATATGACGGTGGTGTTGTAATATTTGGAGATAACAATGTTGGTGTGATTTATGGCAGAGGCACTATTTCTCTTGGTGGTAAACATAATACTGATGATGTCCTTTATGTTGAAGGATTGAAGCATAACTTGTTGAGTTTTGGATAGATGGTAGACAAGGGATACAATCTTCAATTTAAATATGGTAAATGCAAGATATTGGGAAGTTCTGGAAATGTAATTGCTTCAGGTACAAAGACAAGAGGTAATATTTTTCACCTAAGTGCTACTAGTGAAAGTTGTTTAATTGCTCAAGTTGATGTAAGTTGGTTATGGCATAGGAGGTTATGTCATGTGAATTTTGATAACATTGTCAAAGTAAGCTCCATTCAAGAAGTTAGAGATCTTCATAAGTTAGTGAAGCCTACTAACACTATATGCAAGGAATGTCAGATGGGAAAGTAGACAAGAATTTCTTTTCAGAGAAAATAGCATCATTCTAATGGAATGTTGGAGCTAGTGCATACTAATCTATGTGGTCCCTCTAGAATCAAAAGTCTACAAGGAGAAAGGTAATTTATGTTGCTTATTGATGATTACTCTAGGATGATATGGGTTTCTTTCTTGAGAGAAAAGCATGAAGCACTAGAAAAGTTCAAATGTTTCAAATCTATGGCCGAGAATGAGGTAGGTTTGAATATTAAAGGCTTAAGGTCAAACAAAGGTGGTGAATTCACTTCCCGCGAGTTCAATTATTTATGTGAAGAGCACGGAATCAAAAGACAATTATCTACTCCCCAGACCCCTCAGCAAAACATAGTTGTTGATGAGAGAAAGAAAAGAATAATTCTAGATGTTTCTAGAACTATGATGTTGGAAGGTAATGTTCCTCATATCTATTGGAGAGAAGCTGTAAGCACTATTGTATATACTATTAACTGGGTAAATGTTAATTGTAATTCTGGTAAGACTCCTTTTGAGCTATGGTTTGGTTATAAGCCTACTGTTAAATATTTCAAAATCTTTGGAAGTAGATGTTATATCAAGAGAGATGAAGATATTGGCAATTTTGATGCTAGGAGTGATGAAGGAATCCTTTTCGGTTACTCTACTAAGAGAAAGGCCTGTCGGTGCTATAATAGAAGATTGAAGAAAAAGGTTGAAAGTGAAAATGTCAGAGTTGATGAAGACAATGTTAGATCATCCAGATACTATGGATATGATTTATATGACCAAAATCACAGTACTGATAATGGAAATAATGCACGAACATAGAATCAAGTTCAAATTGTTCCAGTGAATCAAGAGAATCATGAAGGAGAAGCTAGTGGAAGTGCAAAAGAGAGAACAAAAGAATTGGAAGTTCAAGAGAATCCCAAAGTCCCAAGGTATGTAAAGCTAAATCATTCTGAAAAATCAGATTATAAGAGACAAGAAAAAAGGTGTGTAGACTAGAAGAAGAATTCCAGAAGAGTATTGCCTGATTTCCAAGACTGGGCCCAACAATGTCAATGAAGCATATAAAGATGAATATTGGATGGAAGCAATGAAGGAAGAATTGATGTAGATAGAGAAAAATGATACATGGATTCTTGTTCCCATACCCCAAGATAAAAATGTGATTGGAACCAAATGGGTCTTTCGGAATAAGTTGCATGAACAAGGTGAAGTTGTTAGGAATAAAGCAAGACTGGTATGTAAAGGGTACTCACAGATGGAAGGTATTGATTTTGAAGAAACCTTTGCCCCTATTGCTAGAATTGAAGTTGTATGACTATTTATTGCTTAGTCTACTTTTAAGAACTACAAATTCTATCAAATGGATCTAAAGTCAGCATTTCTCAATGGTGAGTTAGAAGAAGAACTTTATGTTGATCAACCAGATGGATTTCAACTGACTGATGAAGGATACATGGTTTGTCAATTGAAGAAAGCACTGTGTGGACTCAAACAAGCCCCTAGAGCCTGGTATGCTAGACTGGATAAATACTTGTTGAAGCTTGGATTCAATAAAGGTATTGTTAAAAACAATCTATATTTCAAGGTGGATCAAGATAAAGAGTTGATTATTGAAGTCTTTATTGATGACATCAATTTTGAAGGTGATGATGACTTATGCATGAAGTTTGCTGATGAAATGAAATGTGAGTTTGAGATGTCAATGATTGGAGAGCTGAAATTCTTTTTAGGGTTGAAAATTACTCAGTTAGATGATGGAATCTTTATATCTCAGTCCAAATATGTAAGAGAGTTGTTGAAAAATGCAAGACTCAAAACATGTAGGTACACCCATGGTAACTGGATGCAAGTTAACACAGAATGATGATTCTACTAAGGCTAATAAAACAACGTATAGTTCAATGATCGATGGATTACTCTATTTGACTCAGACTAGACCAGATGTTATGAATGTTGTATGCATGGTTGTTAGATATCAAGCTGGCCTGAAGGAATCACATGTAACTATTGTGAAGAGAATTTTCAGATATTTGAAATGGATAGTTGACTTTGGTCTTTGGTATCCTAAAGATTACGATCTTACTTTGAATGCCTTTACAGATGCAGATTAGGCAAGAGATGTGGATGACAGTAAAATTACTAGTGGTGGTGCATTCTTCTTGGGGAAGAAGTTGGTATCTTGGTTAAGTAAAAATCAGAATTCCATTTCCTTATCTACTACTGAGGCAAAATATATCGTTGCTGCAAACAATTGCACTCAAGTAATACGGATGAAGTAGATGCTGAGAGATATCAGAATTGATTATCATGAGCCTATTGCTATATTTTGTGATAACTCAAGTGCCATAAACATTTCCAAGAATATGGTGTTACATTCAAAGAAAAAACATATATCTATCAAGTATCACTTTTTGAGAGACAAAGTGAGTGATAAAGAAGTTAGACTAGAGTATGTGCCCACTAAGGAACAAATTATAGATATTTTCACTAAACCGTTGCCTAAGAATACTTTTGAGTATCTCAAAGGTAAGTTAGGGGTAATTTCCCCTTCTAATCTGAACTAAGATGCAAGTAATTGCATCAATCCGTGCACTCATAGTCATATCTTGTTTTGGATTGATGTTGTGATGACTGCTACTGAGGGGGAGTAGTCAGATAATTTAGATATGTGGTTTAGAGCATGTGTACCTTTACCATTGATGTGAAAGGGGGAGAATATTAATGTTAAAAACCTTTGTAGAAGAAAGGGGAGAAGAGAAATAAGCACTAAGAAGGAGAAGATAGAAGAGTAATGTAAGGAGGAGAAGATAGTTTGAGAAGAGTTAGTTGTGTTGATAGTATTTTTCAAATCATGTGTTGCCATTAATGCCAAAGGGGGAGAGTTTTGGATGTTGTGGTTGTGTTGCTGATATTTGGTTGTCATTGATGTCAACACTATTAGCATTGATGATTCTAAAGTTTGTATATGTTGAGGATATTGAGAAAATTAAAATAAATATGTTGAAGGCAGTATGTGAATTTGTGAAGTATTGTGAAGCTCAGAGTGGTGGAAAGTTCATTATGTTTCTATTTAAAGGGTTTTTTGCTAATCCTATCTAGTTTATACTCTGAAAGTTTTAGAGGTGAGCATCAAGATTTGTGCAAGTTGTGTGTTTCTTTGTTCCTACAGTTATTTTGTCACTCTAGCTAGTGTTTTTGGAAGAAGAGATCATGATTCTATAAATTTCAATTGTTGTGTATGCTTGTGCGATGTTCTTTGATGTTTCTAGATCGTTCTCTATCCTTGTTGCATTCCTGCGTTGATTGGTGTGATCGTGATCAAAGAGTTTTCCTTTGTGTGTTCGATTTTTCATGTTCTTGGCCAATATGGTGGTTGTAGCATGTTGTGGATCCTTGTGGATTAATCTTTTAATGTTTGGAATCTTTGAGGATGGCTATTTAGGTCTCCATTATGTTGTGACCAACTTTTGTTGGTGCACATTGAGATTTTTTCATGAATTGGGTCGACGGTTTGTATTCATCTATTCCTTATTTTTGACTGATAGAGTTGTTGATGTAATTTCATGAAGCGGATATGTAAGAGAAATTGTTTTCTTCATTTGGTATTAATGCATGCAAAGTGTATGCGAGATATGTGTGAATAAATATTAGTCATTTGATTACAGAGCATAGTGTGAAGGAGTTTGAGCGAAGTGTGAAGAATTGTTTATGTGCCTAACTAGAACTATCATCAAGCTTTTGTAGAAGCTAATTTCTCAATTCAACCTCATCAAATAGATTTAATTTGAAGTTTTTATGTAAGGCAGTGAGCCTTCCCTTCTGAGAAGTGAGCTCTAGGAAGTGTGCATGAATGCATGTGCATTCCTTATTCATTTCTTCTATACTTTTAATAGGGTATAAATTGTGGACTAACCTCCACCGTGGTTTTTCCCCTGACAGGGTTTCCACACAAAAATCTTGGTGTTATGTGTGTTTCTGATGTGTTGTTGATTCATTCTTTCACTATTAATTATCAGATATGAAATTAAAGGATAATAAGGTTGAATAAGTTTTAATTTTTGTGACAATTGATTCACCCCCCCTCACAGTTGTCTATTCTTGTTTTGCCAACAGGGTGCAAATCAGAGTAATAACACTAACCTCCTACTCTGCATCACAAGTAAACACAACTGATAGATTCTATCTATGGATTATACACTTGTTAAAGGATGTCCTTGATATATGCAAAGGTATGTGAGTCTAAATTATATAAAATGAGGGAGTATGTCTAATGACTTTGTGTGAGAGGGTAATCCTCATTCATCCTTCACTTTGAGGGGTATGAGGTTCTTGCAAGCTTAGTCGATAATGACAAATGTCTCCTCAATTGGAGAGTCTTTTAGATCTAACTCAAATTTATATACCCTTACAAAACACAATATTTCAAGTTAAATCCAAGGTGATTCAACTAGAGGAAATAAAAATCAAGAATTTTGATCTTTAATATTTTCTTGTAGAATGAGGAGAGAGCATACATGATTTTCTTTTCCTGGGATTAAAAATGATAAAAGAGAACAAAATGGTGCTTTCAATATCAAATATCACCTTTTGATGTGAGGAGAGAGAATTCACACCATTTTATCCTCACAATAACAACACACAATGTGAAACTCTCTTTAGAAAACAAACTATATAACTAGATTTAGTGGAAAATGATGGGTCCTTTGAAAGCTTCACCTATAAAAAACACGTTAATAGTTTCTAAAGGGATTCTTGGACTAGTGGAGAGTTGCGAGGACAAGGAGGTGATCTATAAAATATGATTAGTTAAATTCTCAAACCTCAAGGAAATGATATATTTAGGGTACAAATCAAATATTCTATCAAAAATGAAAAACTTTCAACCCAAAATAGATAATTAAAATAGAAACAAAAAATCCAAAAGGTGATTTCATTGCTTACTAAAAGATTGCCTATAGATGTGCCAATGGGCGGATATGCAAGTTTCATTATTTTTTATAAAACACTAAAGGAAAATGCACCACTAAACTATGTGGCATGGACATACAAATAGAAAGTGACAACAAAAATAGCCTAAAACTAAAAAACTTACAAGTGGGTAATCTGAAATGGTGATGGGATATAAAATTAAAAATATCAAAAGTTGGAAGAAATTAGAATATATAGGCCATAGATAAAGTAAGTAGAGATGTCTAATCAGGGAGTGTAAACATCACACAAGAACATAAATATTGATTTATGGAGCACATGTAACCATGGTGAAGGTTGGAAAATATTAGAAAATCTAAAAGGTATGGTTAGATCTACAAGAAATTGACTATGAAAGCATAAAAATAGATCAGGAAGATAAATCATATCACAAATGGATCTAGAGTAGCATCTTAAATTGTCACCCTTGATAATTTCACACTATTTTTTGCTCCCCCTAAATTATTGAGCCTAATTGGAACCCCGATTTCCAAAATTATACATTCCACTACTTATTTTAAATATTTTCTAACAATTTTCAAGCATAAAAATATTCTCTCATTTAATACTTTGTCTCTAACACTTTAAAATTCTGAAAATAGGGTTGGGACACTAGCACCTAGGGAACCTATGCCCCCCTATTTTGGCTCCAAATTCAAATATATCATTGTTCACATTTTATTATTTTAAATTCAAATATCTAAAGTTGGTTGTCAAGATTTATTTTTTGGGAAATTGGAATAATAGTGTATAAATACCTAGCTATTGCATCATTTGAAAATAAAGTGAAAAACAAGTGAGCATCAAAAGAAAGAGTTATTATCAGGATTATTATTCAACAAGTCAAGAGCAATTGTTAGAGGATTTATTGTAGAAATTCAACATCCAAAATTATGTCAAAATCATATGTGAGATCATGTGTTCATATTATCATTATTTTGTGAAGGATAATTCTTGTTGTAGGTCTCCAAAGCATTCAAGCATTCAAGAATTTGACAAAATCAAGCAAGAAAGATCAAGACCTTGAGGTGCATCAGAAGCTTAATGTTTTTTTTCAAAGAAAATTATTTTAGATGGGGGCAACCATGATGATCCTCTTGATGAGACTAACCCACCACATATTGAACCTAGAGATGCTCCTAGTATAAAAAAAATTGTAGTCCCTTTAGCTATTTGTATTCCTTCCCTATATGATGAGAAAGATTGGGATGCAAATGACCTACTTTAGGTCGAATTGCATGTGCAATACTCCTTCTATGTGTGTTTCATTTGTTCTTTATGTTTGCTTGCACGTGATGTGATCTCTTGTGTTGTTCTACCTAGTGTGTCTTTGTGTTTTTGAGTTTTCTTTGGATGACCCTTGTTTCTCCATTGGCACAAGGATACAGAGAAAATGAACCTATTGTGACATTCTTATATTTGCATCTATTGCAGTCTGGTTGTCATTGATGTCAAAAAAGTGAGTATTGATTGCCATTGATGTAAGAAGTATGTTGGATTTGGTTGCAATTTGGTTGGGAGTATTTTTAAATTAGCTAATTGTTTTTCAAAGTCTCTAAGAAATGCTCTACATTTTTGTTTTTGGTGATGTTGTCCTCTTGCGATTTGGAAGTTAGCTTCATATGTTGACATAGCATCTGTGATTCAAGTTTCATGTTGTTTAGTTGATCAAAAAGGTGTTTTGTGTGATAGTTTGAAGATAATGTGGTTTATGTGAGGATGCTCATAGAGGTGTCATGTTTGGATCTATATTCCTCTATGTTTGCAGATATGGTCATGTGGTTCAAAATTTATGTTCAATGTGTTGTGAAGGTGTTATATCCAAAGTTTCAAATCATTTGTCCTTCCCCAAAGAAAGTTATAAGTGACAGTGTAGGACTATATTTTTCGGTGCATAGTTTTAATGTATTTTGGATTGCACCAACTTGTTGCTATATGAAGTGGTGAATTGGCTAGTGGATAATGATCTTGAAGATCTTGTGATATTTTCTATTTCTCCACAAGGTGTTTTTTGGTTTCTCTGGAACTATTTATGGTTTGGAATGAAGATGTTTTTGGGTTATGATTTTGTGTGGCCAACTGAGATATGTGGAAGGTATGCACCATGAGTTGGGGTTTGTGCAAAATCCTTGAAGTTTTTGAAGATGTTGTATATGTCATTCTGACTCATCTAGGAGAAGCACAAGAAATTTTTAATCTTTCATGAGTACTGCCAAGTTTTAATGACCAACATGCTAAAAGTTTCATAAGTAAGAAACATGCAGATGTTGTTCTTTAAAGACTGATATTGTGAATGGTGTTTAGGACTAGGTTAAGTGTGTGTTGGAATTTTCAAGGCATGTTACTCTTCCTAGTGTTGTGTGTACTTCTTTTTGTTAGGATTAGGTTTCATCCACCTTTTAAATCCTATGTCATATATCATGTTCCAACATCCTTGGAAAGTGTCTCTATGCACTTAGGGTATACTGGGAAAATACTTTGTAATATTAATTCTCACAAGGGTGATGGGTACACTAGCAATGGCAAAGGTGGGTTGTGGACATAATTATTTAATATTGTTTTCCCCACATGTGGATGCCTAGAATGGGATAATAAAAGATAAAGGAAATGATAAAAAAGTGACTGTTGGGATTCTCCAAGTGGGTGCTTGGATAGAGGCAATAGGTGTCACTTGGTTTTCCATCATTTATTGCATTTAATGTAACATTTACCTTCTCAAATCTGGGTGCCCAAGTTGGAGGGAAAGTATTGAAATCCAAGACGGGTTTCCTTTCATATTCCATGGATGATTTCTAAGGGTTGGGTCATCTTCAGGCGCCTTGTTTAGCCTTAACAAGTCTATAAAATTAGCCACTTGGGTGTAGAATTAGAGAAGAATAGTTGCATGTACTGTTACTTTGCAAGAACAAGGACAAGTGTAGGCATAAGGAGGTTGTTCAAGGTACATAGGTACTTCCATATTGGAGGAAAAGAGGAGAATGAATGTGGTTTTATATTGTAATCTCACTTATTTGATGATAATGCATACTTGGCCTCTCTTCTTGGTGGAGTTTTTTCCTGCAAGGGTTTCTCCATGTAAATCTTGTCGTATGTGATGATCTTGTGTTTCTGATTTGTGTTTCATTGCTGCTATCTTATGTTGATGTTATTCTTAATTTATTGTTCTTATAATTTCATATAAGGTAGTGTTTATAAGCATGTTAAGTTGGTTGTTTTTGGCATCATAAAGAAGATGGAACTAATCATGGTAATTCCATATTAAGGCAACTTAATTTTCATATTTTTCATATATGTTTCATATTTTCATGTTTTTGTTGACTAAGCATTGTATCTCATCCTTTGAAGTCATATTTGGATAGAGATTTAATTTCCCAACAATTGGTATTGAACCTATTTATTTCTCATCATTTGGTATTAGAGCTTAAGATTAACTAGGTTATGGGTATTCCTTCTTTTTTGATTTCTTAGCATGGAAAGCTTATGGGAATTTGTTAGAATGAATTGGAGGTTGTTGGAAGGCTTTTGGGAAAGCAATGAATGTTCTTGAGTTAATGTTTTTTAGCAAATTTGTGAGATTGGAAGCCATGGATATTGTCAATGTGATCTATGTTGGGCATTGGAAGCTCATGTTTATGGATCTTTATGGAGTTGGTTATGTTATGGTAACTTGGACCTCTTATTTGACAATATATGTATATCCTCTTATTTGGTGGTTTTTTCCTTTACCTTGAGGACATGTTTAATGAGAAGGTGTTCATGTTGGATGGGTAGATACATATTGTCACATGGAGGAACACTTTTGTTTTGGGCTACAAAATGGAGTGCTTATGTTGGATTCATAGTTTTAGCCCATGGTTACATGAAAGCACTGAAAGATAAGCCACTAAACTCTTTGTGAGTTGTGGAGCTGAAATGTTTCATATGTTATAAGATCATGGACAACTTGGTTTTCCTCTTGGGTTGCAGTTTACACTTGTTTTTCAGTTGTGGGTTTATAGATCTATGCTTATTCCATTATTCAAATGACATATTTGATGTGAATGTCTAGATGGTTATATGGATTTTAGATTTACATAGATGGTTTTACATGTTT